>OZ026851.1:2039693-2199916 GCA_964023205.1 Lutraria lutraria | reverse complement strand
TGTTGTTGTTGAGAGGTCAGTGCTCTAGAGACGTTAAATTGATAGTTAAATGGTATAGTTGAAGAAAAAATCATGCTGGTGTTGAAGGGAAGTTTTTGCTCAAGATAGGGCCACTCTGGAGAGGTTGCACTGTACGCTAATCGAACCTCTAATACTGTTTATAAACAAGAGTTACTTACCTTTAAGTATGACGCATCCATGTTTTGATAGTTTTTCATGCGCTTTTTGGAAAATCTTTGTTCTAACAAATACTTTAGGATTCCGGTATCTTCGTAGGAATCTCATAGTCATTTCTGTAATACGCGTGAACAAATGCAACACGGAATTTATTAGGGCTGTCCCGATACAGATCTCAGCCGATACGATACGTATTGCGATACGGTACTAGCGATATGCGATATCAACGATACGATATAAAACTATTTCAAAGTAATGAAAAAACGTTGTAATATAAGTGTTTTATGGGGAGGGGGATCTGTGCACACTTGTTTGTGCTAGAAAGTCCTAATTAACCGTTAAAAGGGTGTAAAACTAAATTTGTCTTGTACTTAAAGTCATCAATTTGATTCCCATATATTATGTTAGTTGATTATGGGAAATATTAGCAAGTTTTAATCTCTGTCCCATAAGTGACCTTCACGATGTCAAGCATATAAAATTGTTTAAAGAATCAGGGTTATGATTGTCAAATTTATTAACAATACTAAATTGATAATGAACTTCTGAAACCTTCAACTTATGATGACAATACATGTCTTTTAATGTTGCTAGTCCCACCACTGTACTTGATATCGTGCTGACACTTCTTACAGACAACCACGTGCTTCTTTATTTCATCAACCGGCAAACCAAAAAAAGCCATATTTTTATGTAAAATTACATGGTGGCGTAATACAATTTATAAGTCAATATCTACTTGACAAAATCTGAATATTCGAATCGAATTCGTTTTCTAGTTTTACCTGACACTGCCAATGTCTATAAATAGGGTATGGAATCCCGGATATTAGTTGCGTAAGCATTGTCGACGATGATATGAGAGTAAATTGGTAAATCTAGTTCAGTTGTTCAACGTTCTAAGAGTTTTTTTAAATATAAAATAAAAACCGCGATACGGCCGATACGGGACCTTCCGATACGATACGCATATCGTTTAACACTGTACCGGTACGTACCGGTACACAGCCATATCGGGACAGCCCTAGAATTTATGAAACAAATGATTCAAACATAAGTTTTATTATATCAGATTTCTATCAATCATGTACGTGAGTGTTAGAATACATTGCTTTAAGCAACTTTTCAAGGGGATCCACCATTCACTTTGTATATCATTAACAAACACTCGCCGATAAGATATCCAGATTTTATACTTTTGGACATAATTTACAAAGCAGAACAGAACAAAACAGAACAGATACTTTATTCTGCCGTGTACAAAATACAAAGTCTATAACAGAAAATGTCACAAATATAAATCACGTGAGTATTGACACAGATAGTCGTCCTGTTATGCATATACAATGGAACCTCCATACAACAGCCACCAATGAGAAGGACAAAAATGGCTGTTGTAAGGAGGTAGCTGTTGTTGATACAGCGAAAATAGAGTAAAACGTAAATTTGTGTTGATAGTATACTGGCCTTAACAGGGAGGTGGCTGTTGTTCAGGAGGTGACCATTCATGGAGGTTACATTGTACAAAATATATCGCAAACAGTACTACTCACCTTTCCGTTCATTTAAATTATCGCCAGCATGCTTTGCCGGGGCTGGAATAAGACAAAACATTTCTTAAATGAAGGTATATAATGATGTTGACCTACTCACAATATCTTTGCTTAAACAAATATCAATTTCTCTGAATATTCTCAAGTATTGGGGTTATAATAAATCAAAACTTTAATGCACTTTACAAAGCAACACAACGTTTTTAGTCATATAGTATTATGTTAACTGTCAGATCAAATGATAAACTAAAACTTTTAAATCGAAGGGACCAGGGTCCGTATTCACAAAGCATCTTAAGTAATTTTTTAACTTAAGTTATATTTTTCCTTAAATTCTACTTTTTCCTTAAATCTTTTGTACTAATATAAAGAAGGAAATCACAATAATATGATTTTATCTTTGTTCTAAAGATGCCAATTATGAAAATGATAATTCATTTTCACACTTTTGATGACTGGTTTACAAACTTTTACCATGAACAAAAATTACACTTTAGTAAAAAAATTGACTTAAGTTAAAGAAAATCTTAAGATGCTTTGTGAATACGGACCCAGGGGTCTTTTTATAGACATATATTAGCTGAGGCAACATTTTTAAGCTTATGTAAATATTTCAGACACTTACCTTTAAGAGCTAACTATAGATCTTCTATAACTATAGACTCTTATATAATCAATGGGATAAAATTACAGTTAAACCTGTGAACAAAGGCCACCCTTGGGAAAGAAAAAAATGGCCTTTATTGACAGGTGGACGTTATTCTGAGGTCAATTTGTTCTTGATAATCAATGAAGTTTTTTTTTAAAAAGTGCCTTTATTTACAGGATTACTAGTACCCTTTATATGGTGGCCGTCAACACTGGATCAGCTGTATGTTTTAATAAGTTTACAAACAAGAAGTAGCGAAATTTCAATGTTAAAAACAGTTTATGTTATCTTTGCTAAGTTATGTCTATGGAGCGGGGACCATGCTTTTAGGAGATATTGATCATATTACCAATACGTTTATCTTCAGTCTCCGCAGCCCATTGTTTGAGAATATCTAGAAACTGTTCTCTTTCCACCGACCTTACTGTATCATTTTTCATTTCTTCAATTGCCTTAACCATCTCTGGACCTCGTCTCTCACCCACTATCCTCATTGTTACCTTTAAGATAGATATGTACAGTAAACACATTTCCAGAGCGATCCTCTCTAGAGCAACAATCTCCCTTCAACAATACAATGTACAGTACAACCTCTCCAGAGCGACCATCTCTAGAGCAACAACCTCCCTTCAACAATATCATGTACAGTACAACCTCTTCAAAGCGAACCTCTCTGGAGCAACAACCTCCCTTCAACAACATTATGTACAGTACAACCTCTCCAGAGTGACCCTCTCTAAAGCAACAACCTCCCTTCAACAATATTATGATTTTTACCACTGCAAGATTTAACTATTGATTTAACCTCCCTACAGCAACATTCTCTCAACAACAAAAACAACACAATGTTGCTGCTACCAAATGGTGGTGCTTTGGAGAGGTTGCACTGTATTCTCATTTGAATACATCTAAGCGCAACATATTGATAGAGTCACTACGTAGAAGGCCAATAACATTTAAATTCACTTGCAAAGACATTTGTTTGTCCCCAACTATTTGTAAAAGCAAATTATTATCATTTTAATTTGAATATTCTTCAAAACGACTCTTTAACTATATCAAATTTAAAGTGGTGTACAAAGGTAGATGTCCATACATGGCTATTTCCAAATACTTGAGTTAACCATACCACAATATGATATTGCTAAAAATCAAAGTACTGAAAGAACTCATGGAAACTGAACTTACCTAGACTTGCAATGCGACATGGAACGGAACTACATGTAGTACAATAATTGCATGGAATATGTAGGTAAACGTAGTACTTTGGTACGCATAAAGATTCATGCGCGCCGAGCTAGTAACAGCTAAGGAAAGCTGAGCTATCATTCAGTTTACCATGGATAATCCCTTACTAAATAAATTTAAAATTGCTGAATGGAAATCGTTACCAAACCTTATATGATGACTTAATATCAATAGAATTATCAAACAAGTCTTTTACCTCTTTAAACTCATCTATTTTCCGATCAAATTCGTCATCATAAAGTGCTGGCAGAGATAGGTTGATCAAGAAGTTCCGAGAATCTCGTATTCTCGCTATGTCGGCTGTCTCGCTTATATCTTCTGGGAGTGGTTTCCGCTTCCATATGAAATCATTAGGACGCCTCAGATGACAAATGAAACGCAGGAACCAGAACAGCAAGGCAGGGTCTAATTGTTGTATGTCAGCTTTAGTTTCATCATCGTCTGGGTACATGATATCCCATCTACAAACAATTATGTTGTTGAAGCTAAATGCTCAAAGTTTTAATTTTGTATTCTTTCTTATTGTCAAGATACACAGATAAATCTGGAATAGAGCTTACATCAGTTATCGCTCACTTTACGAATCTTACGTGAACCTTCTGGGGACCGTCACAGAACTTAACGAACCCTTCCGGAATTCTACTCTCTAAGAACTTAACGAACACTTACAGCACTTAGGTCCCGGAACTAAACGATCCCTCTTAGAACTTTACGAATTCTACCTTCCTAGGACAGTCCCAGAACTTAACGAACCCTTCCGGAACTAAACGATCCCTCCCGGAACTTTTTTTAATCTTACCTGAGTCTTCTGAGGACGGTCACAGAATGTGACGAACGCTTCAGGAACTTAACGAACCCCGCTGGAACCTTTTGGGGACCGTCACGGAATTTAACAAACCAATCCGGAACTTAACAAACCCTTCCGGAACTTAACGAGCCCTCTCGGAACTTATAGGGTCCGTCACCGAACTTAAGGACCCCTTCCACAACGTTACAAACCCAACCAGAACTGAACTAACACTCCCGGAACCTTGTAGGGACCATAATGGAATCCTCACGGAACTTTACAAACACTACCAAACCTTTCCGGAAGTTAACGAAAATTTCCGGAACTTAACGAACCCTGTCGGAACCTTATTGGGGCCGTCACGGAGCTTAACGATCCCTCCTGGAAATTTACGAACACTGCCGGAACTGAACGATCCACGAACCCTTCCGGAACTTTCCGGAACTGAACAAAAAACCCTCTCGGAACCGGAACCTTTTGGTGACCGTCATGGAAGTTAACGAGCAAATTTAAAGAAAAACCCAGTATTTACTTTCTATCATATTCTCATAAATAAGTACAAAACATGAACAATATTTCTAATATGTGCTAACGGACAACCGTGAACAACGCATGCCTGTGAACAACAAACAAACAAAAAACGCTCTTTAATGGCCGTGCTTAGACCGCGGACAGCAGACACCAAAACATTTTCAGAATCGCCAGTTTAATTTTGAACAACGGATCTCAAACAGGTATTATGTCTTTTCACTTGAATTTTCTAACTTATAAACAAGTACAGGGGAAGCAACTCTGTCGAGCATATTACTAAAATACTTCGAGTTGTCTCTCTTTGAGAAAAAAATGTCCATTCAAGTCCTTGATTTTTTTCATTCATTCATCCACAGCATCGAATAGAGCTTATCAAAGGGCACTATTCGTTACTGTGCAACGAAAAGTTAAATATATAAGTGCTATTCGGCACAACAAAAGGTTCTATGAAAATTGTATTATACTCACAAAATACCCCTAAGTGTGCTGACACGAAACCTTCATAATATCTAAATAGAAATCTTGTCATAATTACCTTTTACTTATTAGACTGGTAGATGTGGCGGCATTTTTCAGGCGGCGTTTATTCGCCGACAAAAATTGGTGTAGCTTTTTTGGTGGCTGTTGTCTCTCCATATAATTGAAGAAAGTCAGTCTTAACAGATCGGATCCGACTTTAGCAACAATTTTAGCATATCGTATGTAGTTATTCTCACTCTTAGAATACTGCAAATAAAAACAGGCAAAGTGAATTTTTGGAAAAAATAAAAAAGCAGCGAATGATATCCGTTTTATGCATTCTAACAGTCATGGTACTCAGCATGCACAGTCCGTACTAAGTCGTATAAAAACAACATGTCAGTGATAGGATAAGAAAGTGGGAGCGAGGACTAACGTTTGAATCCATTGACGTACATTTCCAAAGCATTTTTAATCAATTCAGATCTGATCAAGTAACACATGACGAAGTAAATTGCAACAATTTGTTCAAAACAATCATCAGTTGAAAGCATTTTTTTCTATAATTCTAAGTATTTAACATTATTTTAGATTGTAAAACAACAGCAACAATAACAGGGACAAAACTCTTGTAATAAACAATTATACAATGCAATGATTTGGTGATATAGTATTTTGGTGAGGGTCTAATTTTTTCTCTGTGTTTTTCTTTTTCTTGGAATTCTTTTCTTATCAATACAATGCATTGAATCATCGTCCGATACCCACGTTTGCCGACTACATTCCGCTACTTACACCACCCGTGATTTTTTCCAGTATGGGTATCCTTCGATGGCATTGAATATGATGTGTATAAATTGAAAAAAAAATCTGTTACAATTTTTAAAACCATCAGTTAATTACCTTTGGTGCTGTTTTCTTTTTCATTAAAGTATTGGTTATTCGTGCAAATTCATCAGCTCGTAATGTCGTCTGGACTGTCGGTCGTTCTTTCTGCTTTGTACCAAGTCCTTGTTTTCTCGTGGATGCTACAACATTAACAATATGAAATATACCTTCAATTAAAGGTCACCTGTCAATAAAGGTCACATTTTGTCATTCCCAAAGGTGACCTTTGTTCACAGGTTTGCCTGTATATCATACGTGTATAGTATATGTCTTTGTTTTATTAAGTGCTCTGCATTTATTTTATGGACTTTTATGGTTTAAATGAGGCCAGGAATAGTTGACTAACCGATAAATTTTGTTTCCTTAGCGCCGATCGTTAAGTTATTAACTGTTTTGGAACGAATCTGTTTTAGGACGAATCTGTTTTGTGACGAATCTGTTTTAGGACGAATCTGTTTTAGGACGAATCTGTTTTGTGACTAATCTGTTTTAGGACGAATCTGTTTTGGAACGAATCTGTTTTAGGACGAATCTGTTTTGGGACGAATCTGTTTTAGGACGAATCTGTTTTGGAACAATCCTGTTTTTTGGGGTAGTTGAACTACATTCTGTCATACGGATTACACTTTGGATAAAGGTTATTTCAGCAATTTATCTATTAAAGGTACATAGTGACGTCACTGACCAAAAGGTGCATAGTGACGTCATTGACCAATATGGCATTACACTAAAACAACACCAAGAAACACATGGTCAACAATGAAATACATGGCGTAGAATGCATCGTTATTGATCTAGGTGTTTGATATTAGAAACAACTTTACCAATAACATGTGGTGAAACTCTCGGTCTTTTTACAGTTTTGAATACGGTTGATTGTTGCCATGACGTCGGGACACGCCCATTCTTGACGACCAGATTATTTGACATTGGTTGTGGTTCTTCCTGTGCCAGCTCGTCGGTGCGGGAGGTACCCTGTAGTATAGCACGACGCGGTCTCTGTGATCCCTACATAAGTAACAAACATATACTAATATACGTATACAGTGCAACCTCTCCAAAGCAACACCCTTTCGGAGAAGCAAATATGTGTGTTGTTGCTGAGAGATGGTTGATCTAGAGAGGTTAAATCAATATGCAAATCGTGCAGTGGGATAAAATCATGCTGTTGTTGAAGGGAGGTTGTTGCACTAAAGGGGCCACTCCTGATAGGTTGTATTGTATATACATGTATACAGTAAAGTCCCTGAAACCGGACCCGTTCCGGACTGAGCCAAACATCCGGCTTTCTGAGAATTCCGGTTTTTAGAGAACGTTTGAATTATTCCGAAACAAATAGGACTTGAAAATTCGATCTTCTGAGAATTCCGGTTTTCAGCGAGGCAGGGTTTCAGTTTTACTGTACGCATGTTTATATATTGTATATATAGTATAAAATATACATGTGTATTTATATATATATATATATACATGTATAACTTGTATGATCAGTGAAAGCAAAATGGTAAGCATTCATGAAAAGCATAATAATAACAATCCATACAAAAAAACAGTGTTTCAATTTTGTTTTAGCAAATTTGTAAGTCATATGCCATCGAAGGAAAGATGCGTCGATGTGTACATAAATCAAATGTTTAAATATTGCTTCAATGTAAACAAAACATTCGATTGCAGAAAACGTATAAGTTTTTCGAATTTAAATTGCTTACATTATCTTTGCCTGTATTTTCAATTTCTTTTCGTTTTCCACTCCATCCGCCATCATCATCATCATCATCACCATCACTATCACCGCCAGCACGCGACTCCTTGTTAATTACCGTCTGAAGTTACAAATAGGATCATCCAAATTTTAACAAAATTACACAGGACGGTGTAAAGGTTTAGGAATGGGTGATGAACTATCACGAAAATATCGTGGACTTAGTTTTTATTCACACTAAAATGTGTGTGGATGATCAGATAAGAGCGACGGAAATACCTTTGCTACAAATTAGTACACATTCTTTTCTACGAGAAAAAAGAAAACCCGGTATATTTACACATCCGTGTTCCCTTTAGTTCATTGTGAAAAAATTCCGAAAATTGTAAATTAAAAATAATTGTAAGCAATATATTCGCTAAATTTATCAATGATAATGAATATGTTTTAATGTGATTGTCTATACAAACAAAAGTCAGTTTGTATGTGTTGCAATTCCACTAAGCTTTACACATACAGGTAATATAGTTTTCTGATCAGTCGTGCGTTAAAACATATCTGATTATACCTATACTTACCAGCTGCTTCGGGTCCCTCTCTGTGGTCGGAGATAATTCACGACCCTCGGGGGGTGCTCGTGTGCCTGATGTTAATTCGGGAGACCACGATTTATCGTCATTTCCATTTCCGACTATCTTCGACTCAGCCCTCTGTTCAATCACTGTTATGAGTAAAAATAATTTAAACAAGAGAATTCCGCAAATTAAGTCATGCGCATTCCGAATGATAAATTGTTTATCCGGTATTTTACTGCAATTCATTACGAACAACCTGTGTCTGCAACTTAACAGTGCGGAAACAGATGCACACTGTGCGGCCATCACTATTTTTGCATTTAGAATATTTATTGCTGAGTGGAAACTTGAACATTTCTGACCGACCCTCGGTGTGACTATTGTGTAAACTTGTAACATTTTTCTTTACAGTAAAACGGCTTGTTATAAAAAGACTTAAATTCAAATTTTAACAGCAAGTTCTTTAATTGATTCTTAAAGCGCACACAGCTCTGAAACTTTTGTATATAACGTCTGTTTATAGTAATAGTAATGCTCATGTTTAGAAATATATCAAAACAAACGAAAGGAAATCCTTCTTAAAATCAGTTGTATATGGTTCCTTCTTGTTACGATTACACATAGACATACCTTGATCAGCCGTACCATTTGCCGCCAGTAAACCGTTTACACTTTCATCCTGTTTACTTGTCTTTTCTTCATCAATATTGTCAGACTCTTCTGCTTGAGGAGGCTTGAATGGTTTATCACGTGACGTCAAGTTGTCATCAAAACGAGGCTGGTCAGTCAAAATGGCTTCACTGTTGGAAGCGCCGGAAGCTACTTCGCGTTCCGGAATATCTAACAATGGGGATGATACTTGTTCTTCCTGAGAAGTCATAGCTTTAAACATTCATTCCACGCACGATTCAAACTTGAAATTAATGCGTAATAATATAGCATTCCTATATTAATATACCAATATTGACGCTACTGTACAATAGTTATAAATGATAATTCCATGTACATTGCTCTACACATTTTTAAGAGAATATATCCGTATTTACATTTTCTGGTTATCCGGAATTGTTGTGCATAAAAAAATAATTTCTCTTTTCAGTCGGTCTTAACTAAATCTTCATGCATAAATTAATCGAAAGAAAGGTGTTCATTCACGGCTATAATTGTTCATGTATGTCTGCTAAACAATTGTTTTAACTATCGACGTATTGAATTTCACGATTTCACTAAAATGACCCTTTATCTGTATTACATTAATTGTAAATTCAGATCGATACAATTTATTGACGTGTATAGGTGTCTAGATATTATGTTTTGTAATTGTTTTTTTTGTCAACGGATCACCTGTCATGTCAGTGTTTGAAAGTTTAACAAACGATTTCACACAAGATACACTTTTGTTTGCCCAGTTCATAAATAAGAACATGGAATGTTTAAGGTAAAGAGTTTTGTTTCATTGTTTTGACTTTAACAGCTGTCACTACTTTCAATCATTTTAAAAATGATTTTTTAAATTTCACACAGAAACAGTAAGGGGATGGCAACACCGTAACAAGAGACTGTGGCTATTTCACATAGTTGTATACGTGTCGTTGGTAGTTTTTCTAATAAAACTTCAAATGTTTTTATTGACTGTCAATTGTCTAGACATGTATAATGGACCACCAACAACTTAAGGCAATAAAATCATTTTAAAATGTAAGGGCTAACAAGGATGGTTACATGGATATAATCATACATTTAATTGCTTTTCGCCAACTTTTTATTATAATCTTCATATGCGTGTAAAACAATAATAGCATAACAATAACAAACAGGAGTATTTAAACAAAGTGTCTGATTGCTTTTAAAGGGACATACCCTACAACTTGGTGCATTTAGAATTAAGGCAAAATGATGATAGATTAGAAGCTTGTAAAGAAAAAAGCCGACGAAGAAAGTTTCAGCCAAAATTTCACCCAATTAAAAATAAAATCATAAAAATATGTATTTGTGACACATACATTTAGTCAAGGAAATTTTTGGGTGGAAGTGATTTATTATTCATAGCTATGTTTTTTGCGGCTAATACCTAAACTAGTCATTTTATGACCCAAGTTCTTCCTGCAATTATCCATTATATATTGTTTTACATATACATCTAACACATTTTTACACTTTCACAGAATGTTTGTCAGTTGTAGGGTATGCCCCTTTAACCAAAATTTATCACAAACTGTAAGCATTCAAGTCTTTGCGTGTCGTGTTCTTAGTCTGTCATCGTATCGGGCCACAAATAATGACACCTTGTCATAGTCCTGTTTACTTCCGGCTTGCACGAACCATTTACATTTTGGAACCTGGAAGTACTCGCCCCCGTCTACATCCAAGTCAACAAAACGACACGAATACATTTCATTTCTGTCAAAGTCTTTTTTCTTCACAATGTTAAACCTCATATGAGTGAAAGGTTTTGTGTGGTTGTTTTTCCTAGGATCGTGTCTTAAGATAGTCCGAACAAGCAATTTAGCAACACCAAGATGGCCGCACCTTATTGCAAAGTCTAAAGGGGTCCAGCCATATTTATTTCTCGCTGTGAGACACATACTCATTTCTTCTGATAGTTTATCCAGAATCTTTCTCAATGCAGAAGTCCGACCACTAGCTGCACATACATGTACCACGTTGTTTTCTTGTTCATCAACAGTAAAGGCATTGACATTGTTTCCAAGAAAAAAGTCCAGAAGCCCTTCTCTATCCCAACCGGCAGCAACAACAAAAGGTGACAGTCCCATTGCATCCCTTGTGTTAATATCGGCACCTTTGGACACTAGGAGTTTAGCAATTTCGACATGATTCCAGTCACAAGCGTGGTGAAGTGGAGTCTGGTCCTTCAAATCACGGTCATAAATGCTAGCTCCGTAATTCAACAAAACAGTCACAGTTTTTAACGACCCTACAAATTAAAACAAAATATTCATAAATGTTTAACACAAACCTCTCCTAAATTTTTATTCAGCGCGATAGTTTTACTTCTGTTTCTCGATACTAAAACATGAGTGTAATCAGGGGACATCACCTGTTCGTCGTCTTGTCTTAATCTTGGAAAAAATGACTCGTATTATTTGAATCACTATTCAACAAAGTTGTTTATTAAGCTAACCGAATACTATCGTTTATGGTATCATTGGTTTTACCTAAAATATTTTGGCACTTTATAGCAAAGCACAAAAATGAATTCTTTCTAAATTGAACCGCTGAAACAGGGCCTCTCCGGACAGAATACTAGGTTTGGAAAAAGATGCAATACCAAAAAAGGAGAAGCCGATCGAACATTTACCAGATTCATCAGTTTAAACAGGGCCTCTCCAGACATAATGCAGGGTCTGAAAAAGATGCAATACCAAAAAAGGAGAAGCCAAAGAAACATTTACCAGATTTAACAGCTTCACATAATGCTGTAGTTTCTGCTCTGATCGAACTAACAGATGCACCACTGTTTAACAAATGCTGAACTATATCAGTACTTTGTTTGGTATTACGTCTTGAAGCTCGAACTAGAGCCACATCCTTCTGTTCCTTACTCCATGGTCGTCTCTAAACAATCACACAGTTTGAAGATTAATAACATATTAAGCAGTAAATATTACAAACGTATTCCTACCATTAACCCAATCATCTTATATTGCCATACAAAAATGGAAGATAGTATTACAGTCTCGCTACGGGTACCGCCTAGAATCGATCTTATGTTTGTCAATACTGTCCGAGCTTTATGCAATGTATAGTAGATTAACGCCCGTATGTAAGTAATGGACCACAAAGTAAACATGGGTCACTATGGACACACATTTGATTCTTTAAGCTTGTCTATTGCAATATGCGGGTATATGTTCATAACATTGCATACTGGAGCAATATGAGTAAAAGGGTAAGAAAACTAAATGGATGCGACTCCTCTCCTTAAATGAAGTTTAATACTAAAATGAACTAAAATATATTCTGATCAAAATCTGCAAATTTTTTGTTTCGATTTACTTTGGTTTAAAAACTTTGGGATATTTTTGTCTGATTCACTCGAGTGTCATTGAACTATTATTGTCATGCGTATGTATTTGTTGTGTTTGGTCTCATACAGAAAGAAACGGCGACATAGAAAAGCGGCGAATTGCTTTCCAAAAAAGTGCATTCTTATTGCTATAATTATGCATCTATTACAAACCTTGAGTAGATCAGTGACGATTTTAAGAGACGTCAGGTATTGTTTCTTCGACAACAGTTTGTCAGGTATATCAATATCAGAGGAAACAAGAGCTGAATATATCTCAAAGTTCCCACGTCTAGTGGCCATACACAGCGAGGACCTCAACTCCGATAGACACCAGTCAGAACTCATAAGTCTTGAAGTATGGCACCCTGTTATTGAAGGCATAAATACATTGTCAATAAAACTTAACAATCAAGATCGAATTTCATTTGTATACAAAACATGTGCTGATCTTATTAATTATTATTATTTGCGAAACTACATTATGGAAATGAATTTACAGACGCATTGCTTGTTTTCAAATCTATAACTTCTATTGTATTGTATGATATATTGATACATGCTCAAATGGTAGTATAAATAGTAAATACATTGTATAAAAAATTTACAGCCAACTGGACAAACAACTATTTCTCCATTTAACATATACATTATACTTCACATAAATTTCTTTAAAATAGCACATATTTCTATCTGTGACGTAGTATTTGAGTTTATGTAACCAAAGTAAAACCTGTGAACAAAAATTTTCCTTTTGGGAAATACAAAATTATTGACAGGTGGTCCTTATTCAGAGCTCATCTTGTTCTAAATAATCAATGCCAGTTTTTGAAAGAATGACCTTTATTCGCAGGGTTGCCTTAACTCGGAGGTGGCCACTAACACAGGTTTCACTGTATGTAATATAAAATGGCGATACTTACCAAGTTTTAGAATTGCTATCGCTAGTTCAGCATTTGGTTTATCCTGGTCCACGGCACCGTAAAGAAAGCCAACACGCCGTACTTCTTTCATTTCCTCGTCCTGCGTAATTAACGGATAACCAAATTACAAATGTATGCGTTTATTCAGAATGAGGCCATTCATACAAAATGTTTCTTAAATGTGACGCAAGCGACTAATAAAAAAATCCACCAACCTCAAACAATTTTTAGCAATTTGATAAAAATCGTTCTTATCCTGAGTTTTGTTTTCAATACAATTATATATAATGCTAACAAAATTTCCGACCTATCTATCGACAGTTACTGAAATTATTTGGTCGCAAAAACATGTGTGTTGTATTTTATTCAAAACTGTGTTAAGGCCTTAAAATATGTTTGTTTCTGGTTACATGCTCATTTGAAATAGAGTAGGTAGGTGGGGGCTTTTTATCTCTTGAAAACGTGAGGAAATGTAAAAAGAAGTAAAGAAAGTAGATAGACCGTTCATCGGGACTAATAAAAGGTAGAGGCTAGCGGGGGAAATATGATATGGTAACCAGAAACAATCTTTTTCTTACGCCTTAGTAGAACAAACAAATAGGCTACCTTGGTTGTATTATCTATGCGTAAAATAACTTCCTCCTTAGCGTTTTTCTTCTTGACAAAGTCGAAGAAAAATGTTACAAATTTGGAGTCCCGGAAGGCTCTGTGTTGAGCGACTTTCACAACATATCCGTGGATTATATAGTGTTCAAATAATTCCGTTAATAACCAGAAATTGTGCCTCTGTATTCTCATTGTAAAGACCTGGTCACGTGACTCGTCTACTCTGACGTCAGTAGCCACGTAATCCGTTATGAATTGCAAAGCACATGCTGAAATAAAAGTATATTAATATTAAAAATTATCATAGACCCGTATTACGTTAGGAATTTAATGCCAAAGATCAACAGAAATCTGGCTTACGAA
Organism: Lutraria lutraria; assembly: GCA_964023205.1. Taxonomy (NCBI): domain Eukaryota; kingdom Metazoa; phylum Mollusca; class Bivalvia; order Venerida; family Mactridae; genus Lutraria; species Lutraria lutraria. The sequence goes on along the minus strand of OZ026851.1, from coordinate 2,185,428 downwards.
GCCTAAGATTTTCCCACTAGTAACGCAAATATGCCTTTGAAAAGAAAAGAAACGTCACAAAATCAAAGCGCTGAATGTAACGTGGTTCTAATCGGAAGTCACGGTGAGTAAATACTGCGCTTGAACTCGTTTGAGTCAACTTATTCTTGTAGAACATAATAATAAAGTTCTGAAAATCGTTTGAGTTTTTTGTCTTACCGTTTAAAGCATAGTTACACATACATAATTGGGTAACCATTTCTGCACAACAATGTTCTGTTCATATCTACACCACTCCTGATAGATTTAACTAACTGAGCCACTTTGTAACTGTTTTAAAGCTTATCATGTCATAAATCTATTACAAATGGTTGATAATTTCTGCCATTTCATTTCTTCGTGTCTTCGCCCCTTTTGAGTCTTGATTTATATATGGCAATATATATTAACAATAAAATAAACAAGTTTAACTAAATGACTTACTTTCGAGTACATGCTGTGGATGCCTTTCCACAAATGTAGACATCATGATTTCCATGACACTCTCATGGGAGAATGAGTAACAACCAATGTCATCATAATAATACGTGTATGGATACAGATTGGACAAAGATGCAAGACAGCGACGGGGAAGTTGCTTGTTTACCGGTACGCCGCAAACCAGAGCCAAATCAAGGAATAGAGTACGGAACGTCTCGTCTTTAAACTCCTGCAATAGAAATAGAGTTTACCAATCGTAACTACTCGGGCTTTCCCGGTAATTTCCGTCCCTGAGAATACGTATTTTCTCTTTTGCAACGCCGAAGATTTGAGTGAGCTAGAATCGGTGAAAATTTGACCAAAATGTCGATCTTCCTTACAGGTAAAGTTACGGTGCAACCTCTCAAAAGCAACATTCTTTGGGAGTAACACAATTATGTTGTTGTTTTTGACAGGTTGTTGCTCTAGAGAGGTTAAAATAATAGTTAAATCATGCAGTGGGAAAAAAATCTTGATGTTGTTGAAGGAAAGTTGTTGCTCAAGAGAGGGCCGATCTGGAGAGGTTGTACTGTATCAGTGAATAGAATAGATCAATTCTTTATCTTCTTACCTTAAGTTTCTTGTGTGAGATAACGCCACCTGGTTGAAACATTAAAATCACTAGAACCAGATATCCATACTGATCTGTTTGATATAATCTATCAAGTTGGAACCTCATGATTTCTGTGAAAGAAAGAGTAATGGTCAATTAAAGTACAGTCATACTTGTAAACAAAGGCCATCCGATTTTAAAAGAGTGATCTTTATTTACAGGATGGCCTTTATTGGGTGATTGACGGTAATACATTGGTATTATTTTTTTGTTACAATACAAAGTTTAGAATTACGGATTTATCATCATGAGCGAAAATAACAATACTTCACACTTTGTCACATTTACCCAATATCGTGTAGCCAATAATAATTTCTCATTTTGATACCAAATCTGCATAATATTATAGTTTGCTTCTGTAAGTATAGAAAATTCCCGCTAACAAAGTGCTCGCTATCTTTTTCGCGCGAGTGTATGTGAGTACATCACTCATGAATTGGACAGCTAAAATGAGGGATTTAACGTTTTTTAACTGATGCGTATTTGTTAAATGGCTACACATACGGACCTTATAAAATAAAAGTCCATACAAATAAACACCGGGTTTTCTCACAGATACTTGTTTAGACAAAATTCAACCCCGTCCACACCGGTCGCTCTTACCACTCTTCTATATACTATGTTCGTGGTAAGAACGACCGTTGTGCATGGGCGGGTTGAATTTTGACAATACAAGTGTCTATGAGTTTACTGCCATCGCTTACCAATAGGATTTTCAAAGAACAGTGATCCCATATCCATGAAATCATCTCTAGAAACAAACAAGGAACATGTCTGAGGAAATCCGAGTGTTGACGTATGTAACTTGGAACTTTTATCAACCTCGGATTTAACTTTATGTCCCGCTACAACATGTCTAGATAACATCATTCTTTTCTCCGTAAGATTGAGATCTGTAACATAAACAAACAAGTAAAAAATATTAATCAGTAATTGTAAGGTCGTCTAGAGTAAAAATTGTGCTGAGTTCCACTTTTTATATACAGTACAACCTCTCCAGAGCGGCCCTCTGTAGAGCAACAACCTCTCTATAACAACAGCTTCAAAAGTTCTCTAAGCTGATATTTACGATATAAATTTAACCTCTGTAGACCAACAACCTCTAAACAACGGTCAATATTTGTAGCTCCCACAGGGTGTTGCTCTTCAGAGGTTGTACTGTACATTTTGTGTCACTTATACGGGCCGTTTGTCTTACTAGCAAGGATTCGATCAAATAGATTCAGTTTTATCACTTTTAACTTGATATAACTTTATGACGTTATCAAAAATAATATGTTAACTGTTGATCTTTACACATAAGCATACCTTTTGAGAGGTTGATTTAGCACTCTGCACAGATTGGTATCATCAATCGTGATTACGACAATAAACCTCTATCCAAATGCTTAAATAATCCACCTGATAATGGCTTGCTATAGATTCATTATGACAGATACAGCACAACCTCTCAAGAGCAGCCCTCTCTTGAGCAAAAACCTCCCTTCAACAACAGCATATTTTTTCCCACTGCATGATTTAACAATCAATTTAACCTCTCTAGAGCTACAAGCTCTCAACAACATAAACATAATTTTGCTACTCCCAAAGGGTATTGCATTGGAGATGTTGCACATGTATCTAAAACATTTAGTTTAGCTACAGCCAATTCATGAGTTCACCTGAATCAGTTACCTTTAGAAGAAAAATCTACAATATATTTTTCATCAAATATTTTGTACGCCGACAACAGTTTCTGCTGTTGATCAAACACGTGTTTTCTTATTGTAATGATGACCTTTGCACCCTGTCTGTCCATCTTCTCACCACATGCTTCACAACGTTTTGTGGCACTTTGTTTTTCATTAACCCCTGAACAGCAACGGTGGATCTGAAATAAAGAATACAATTACTAGTCTCTTTCAACACAATCATGTCCTTGGGATTTAAATCCGAATAACAAGGCAGTGTCCACGCTCGCGATTATAAGATTAGTCTGTGTGAATATGTTTATAATGTTTTGTTTATTTGCGACATGTTGCTAAAATAAATACATCGAAACGTATAAATACCGTGTTCCGTATCTTATAACACGATTAAATGATTATTACAACACACCGATAATAAACACAGCGAATTTCTCCAATAATTTATACATCGAAGTTCATTTAGATCGAACAATTTTTCCTAAGTCCTTTGATATAAAGGGAGGGAGCATACAATAGAGGAGGGGCCTAAAAAGAAAGATGGGACTATTCAAAAGGAAAAGGACAATGCTAAAAGGAGGGAACATGCAGCATGGAGGAGGGGCCAATCAAGAACAAAGACTAATCAATATACATAAGAAAGAAAAATAAAAGCAAAGGTTAACATTCATGAGACAAATGAAATCAAGAAAGGAATGAGCAATCAAAACGGAAATGATAAAACAAGAGGGAATTAAGGGAACATACACTACGGGAGGAGGAGTCAATAAAGAAAGGAAGGACCAATCAAAACAGAAAGGACAACACAGTCAGGAGGAAACTAACAAGAGGGGCGGAGCCAAACAAAAAAGTGGAGGGAACAAACAAGAGGTATCAAAGAAACATGCAAATACTAAGAGGAAACATGGCCTATTCAAATCGTATAATTATCATCTTACTCACCTGTGGTAAATAATCTTTCCATTCCTTCAGTTCATTCTCATTAAAATGCATACTTCCTAGAAAATCATCAAATAACATCGCACCCACTGTATGTTTGTTAACATATTTCCACTGGTCCACTGACGCGGGTACCAATATATCGTCTTCTTCATAGAGGGAAGCCAGTATTGCAAGAGCGGCTGTTGTTTTACCCTCCCCCGTATTGCCTTCAAAATATCAAAATATAAAAACAAATCAACTACATTAGACGCATCCAATACAACTGATGTACGATTAGATCCCACTGGGCTATTACATTACTGTTAAAGATACACTCGTACTAAACCAACTGAACATGTCAAAAGCCAAACCACTAATCTCCTTCGAATTGAATTCGTGAAAAGAAGCATTTTTCTTTAACTATTTTTGCATGTTTCATGTATAGTTCGTGAGTAGTTCATGAACTTTTTGACAGGATTTAATATCCATGCGTATATAACACACAATTAAGTCACATGATGTGTCTATTAACAAAACGTGACTTTTCTAACTACTCTCCTAACTAACACAAAATAACACACAACACATTCTGATTTATTAGGCATTGCCAAGGTTTCTCCCTGGGGTCAAAACTCTAAAGGTGTTTCTTAGCAATTATAACAGAGCCAGTGTCATCTTTTTTCCATTATCTACTTAACAAACAAGCAAACCTTTCAATACAACGAATCCATGTTCTAGTAGTATATCTTTTGCTTGTTGGTACATTGTGGTTTTAACGAACACCTTTGGCTTTCTGAACCTCTTTAGAAATCGTTTTGACATTGCTGTAAATAAAACAAAACAAAAACTGACCACATATTTCATACCACGTGACGCTGGTTAGATAACACAAATATTTTATGATAATACGAACGATAGCTAAAAAAACAAATCTGCATTTCATTAGCTCTGTTTAATTTTAATAACACGCCGTAAGCCAAGATAACTTCATGTTGTTTTCTTATCATCGGCAGGTAAATCAATCTATGATCAGACGTAAAACATCTGTGAGTAAAGGTCACCTTTGGGAAAAGATACAATGTGGTCTTTATTGTCGGAGGTCATTTTTATAAAACATCAATGACATTTTTTTTAAAGAATGTCTTTTACTTACATGGTGGCTTTCTTGCAGAGATGGCCACTATCTGTGCATTGTGTATGTATATGAAAAAGACTCACCTTTACATAATTTTGTAGTGTTCCAATCCTGCTTGCTAGGGGCTTAAAAATGAAGATTGTATTGTTAAAAGAACTGAATTTCGATGTTATACATAGCTATGTGCTATTAAATGTATAAGAAACATTACATTATGTTAAGAACTGTTCAGACTATTAGCCTTATACACAATATGCAAGATAGTACATGATAATCAAATAGGCCTTAAATGGACTCCAGTGCAACCTCTCCAAAGCGACACCCTTTGTGAGCAACAAAAACAGGTTGTGTTAAGTGGTTATTGCTCTAGAGAGGTTAAATATTAGTTAAATCGTACAGCGGGAAACAATCATAATGTTGTTTAAGAGAGGTTGTTGCTCTAGAGAGGTTAAATATTGGTTACATTGTACAGCGGGAAACAATCATAATGTTGTTGAAGAGAGGTTGTTGCTCTAGAGAGGTTAAATATTAGTTACATTGTACAGCGGGAAACAATCATAATGTTGTTGAAGAGTGGTTGTTGCTCTAGAGAGGTTAAATATTAGTTAAATCGTACAGCGGGAAACAATCATAATGTTGTTGAAGAGAGGTTGTTGCTCTAGAGAGGTTAAATATTGGTTACATTGTACAGCGGGAAACAATCATAATGTTGTTGAAGAGAGGTTGTTGCTCTAGAGAGGTTAAATATTGGTTACATTGTACAGCGGGAAACAATCATAATGTTGTTGAAGAGAGGTTGTTGCTCTAGAGAGGTTAAATTTTGGTTACATTGTACAGCGGGAAACAATCATAATGTTGTTGAAGAGAGGTTGTTGCTCTAGAGAGGTTAAATATTAGTTACATTGTACAGCGGGAAACAATCATAATGTTGCTCAAGAGAGGGTCGCTCTGGAGCGGTTGTACTGTACATCAATGTAATAAAACTTGACTAAACAGAACAGAGACATTAGTGATATGGCGACATTTGGCTTAGTCAATTTCAATGGCTATAAATAACAGTAAACCCAATGACGTAGTGCCAAAAGGATCAATCAACGTCAATGTAAAAGCTGGTGTCTTATTAACTTGACTCTAGACTTACATATTTTATCTATATTCCTATCTTTGGTTTCATCAGACCATTTGTTAAGATGATACAAATATTCATCTCTTTCTTCTATCTTCACTCCACCAGTTTTCATGTCTTTCAGTGATCCTTGCAATTCTACGGCTCTCCGACCACTGCATACCCGCAAAATGATCTAAAATAGAAAAAGTACGTCCAGATATTTCTTGCAGAAAACAAATTAATGCATTGTATCAATGTACTTAGACTTCTGACTGCGTGTCCAATCTGCGTTCACTAAAATGTATCTGAACCTAGATTGAAGGGTTTGGTGAAAACTAACAGTTCACATATTGTAAAATATATCAATAGCCAAAACATTCCGAACGACAATGATTTCTACGATCCTAAGAAATAACGCATCATAAAATTCATTCGCCGCAAATTCATATAGGTTTATTGTCAATGATGCCGGAGAAGCAAGCAATGACTGATTGCATGCAAAATATGACTATATTCCTTTAAAACAGACTAAATTTGTTGAAATATATCATTAATCTCATCACCGGGCAATGCGATTACGAGGCACAATATAATTATCTTATAAGCAAAGTATACAGAATTCATAACAAAAGCTTACGTCATTTATTTCTACAATCTTGCGTTCATACTCCTCGTCAAACAACGCATGATCTACTGCATTGATAAGCCCATTTCTATGGTCGCGAATTCTGGTGACATCAGCAATGGCACTTAAATCATCAGGACTTGGTTTCCATTTCCAAACAAAGTCTGATTGTTTCTTGAAGTGACAGAGGTGACGGAGGAACCAGAACACGAGTGCTGGGTCCAATTTTTGAAGACTGACAAGCTCAGCCTCGTCCTCGGGAAAAAGAATTTTCCATCTAAAGTAAATAGAAATATGACTATGTTTCCAGTCTTTATAATTGATTGTACAGTCAAACCTGTGTAAGCGGCCACCTCCGAATAATGACCAGCTGCTTATTATAAAGGTCACATTTTTTATTTCCCAAGGGTGGCCTTTGTTCACAGGTTTGACAGTTATTAAATATATATTGTCTCAAAGCCAATTATGGCGATATTTCATGTGTTATATTAAATAATTGTATGATAAAAATACCAACATTAGCATAAAAAGCGACATATTCATATTTCCGCGAAAACGCTTATCTTCGTATCATTGTTGAGTATATGTATACTGTGGAATTATTAATTTTCGTTGGGGATTTAATTTCGTGGATTTCGTGGGTCGCCTCGTGCACGAAATCAAATCCCCACGAATTTAAATGCAGAGATAAATAATTTTATCCAAAAATCAAAATCCACGAATTTATATCCCCACGAAATAGCCAATTTAGTAAAAACCACGAAAATTGAGCCCAACGAAAATAAATGAAAGTACAGTATATGCAAATATGGATATAATTATGTACGTATACGAGTCTCGTTGAAATTAATTTATCCGTGCTCTACTGTACATCAACTACATCATCAGAGGAATTCATTATCGTTTGTTGTTTAACCAGCGATAACAAACATTAATATATTTAATGTTCGAATTTATGTTTTGACTTTAATGCATGCACATCACGGTTTAAATACAGATCCGAGTGTTAAACGAGTTATTTAATAAATCATACGGTTAAATAAATTTAACCAGTCGACAAATTTGAAAAATACTGCGATGCCATTGGTCAAAATATAAATCCGAACATTAATTGGTCGTTAATTTAAACAATAATTACGTACCTGTCACTGATTATTTTTTCAGTGGATGCGTAACTAATTAGACGCCGCTTGAAATGATCCAGAAATTGCTGGAAATCTTTGGGTGGGTACATTTTCTCCGTAAATGACTTCAAGACTTCTTTCATTATGGCCATACCGAGTATTATAATAATTTTACACATCCGTATAAAATTGGCTTCACTTTTCAATATCTGTAACAGGATTGAGTATCTGTATGATTTTTAAATTATTTACTCATGAGTTTTTAGAATGGTAAATGCCGAAATGTAACAGCAATTAAGACGTTGGTCAGAGTTCAAAAGATATGTAATACTCATCGGGCTTTTAGATAGTTTTGAATAATATACATTGCTAGGAATCTAAATTTAGACATTGAGCACAGATAATCATAATTCATAATACTTCGAGATTAACAAATTATTGTTTTTGTTAAAGGGCATCTGCTTTGTCCTCCAATTTTGTATGGTGCTTTGTGTAGGGTGGGCTTTTGGTAGGGGGTGGGTAAAGGGGGAAGTACTTTGTGGAAGGTCAGATGCATGTCACGTTTCTAATTACGGAATTATTTTCTTATTCGTGTGAAGACAAATAATTATTCGCAAAGAAATACGATATAAGAAATATTCTATCAGTTTTACAAGTTTGCGTTAGACAGACAGGTAACTATGGCCAATGAATGATGAAAATATTAATAAAAAAACTTACCACAAATTTATGTTGTTTTGAGAAGACTTTTGACAGTCGTATCCTTGTATTATAGAGATAATATTTTCTACCATAGTTGTAATGTGAGTATTTTGGAAATGGTCTTTTTGGGATGTTTTTGAGAGCACGTCTTGCTTTGGATCCTCGTGGAGTGATACTTGGTAACTTAACACTGTGTATAGATTCTGAAATAAAAATAAGTTTGGTTCAATGTTCCTTAATATGATTGTATCAGTGTCCCATAGTATTACATAAGTCCCTTAATATACAATCAGTGTCTCTTAATATATCATCAGTGTCCTTTAATATTGCATCAGTGTCTCTTTATATTACATCAGTGTGTATTACTTGGGCTCATTATTGCGAGAAAAGGATCAAATCTGATTATCTGTATACAAATTTATTTTATTTAAGAAATCATTAAAATATTCATTCTGTATACAGTACAACCTCTCCAGGGCAGCCTCTCTTAAACAACAACCCCCCTTCAACAACAGCATGGTTTTTCCCAATTGTACGATTTAACTACAAATTTAACCTCTCTAGAGCAGAAGCCTAACAACAACATATGTTTGCTACTCTCAAAGGTTGTTGCTTGGAGAGGTTGCACTGTATACGTATTACAATAGATAGATAATAAATAACTCCACCCACCCATTTCACCATTAAGTTCGGACATGCGTGATGTGTATATATCCACGGTCACTTCCTGTCGATCCTCTTCCGGTCTGGCAAAATCGTCAGATGGCGAATGTGGCGCTTGGTCAATACCCTCAATTTCAACATCTTTCAAAATTCCACTCAACGACACCGAGTGGGCGATCTCCGAGGCCTGGTGAGAGGTAAATAATAGGTTCCAAAATGTTCACCATATGAAATAGCTATACTTTTAACAAAAAGCCTTAATTCCAAAATCCTTTGAACATTTATTTTCCCAATCAGAAAAAAGAATTTGACAACTAATTATATTGCAGGTGATACTTTTTCTCGGTAAAGCAATTTCAAATTTTAATATAGAATCATTATAACCTCATTAAAATCGTAGAATGTGGTTTAGATCCTATATTTTACACCGGGTGTACATTTCTATAAATATCTATAAAGGTTTGAAATCTAGCTTAAATTATCCTGCAGATTATACATTTGTACCAAACCATTCTTTTTACATACTCAGTCATACATTTAATTCCTATTGCATTAATTTATGAACTTCTACTTGAATTTAATCACTGTACATTTTGTATTTAACGAATTAACAAGAACGTTGATTGACCGCGTCGGTTTTTCGTAGCTAATCTATTCATACATTTACTGACCGCTATAGACACGTTCGTAAAACAATACCTATTTGATCGATCAAGGATTTAATCTCATTTCACTATACTAGGATATTCTGTCAAAGTCTATAAAGGAAGAAAATCATGTTAAGAAAACAGACAATAGTTCTTAAGTCAGTTCTTCACACTTGACATGTGACTTGAGTTTGAAAATGTACCAATTCTAGCAAGAAGGGTAAAAACGAACTGAAGTGAACGAAACGGAAATAAGTCAGATTTAAGATGAGCTTGGAATAGGTTTGATAGCATTCGCTCTTAGACATGAACCAGTTATTGTTCAATTATGGACGAAAGTTAATTAACACAGTCAGCGTCGACGTCAGTGAAGTTGGCAGCCTAAACTAAACCCAACGACGGATCTTGTCTGTGTTTTATAATTTTCGGTACGGTAATAGACGGGATCAGTTCATTATGAATATGTTTATTTTCAAAACTTTACCCCCACTCCCCAAATCACTTGACCCCGGTATTTAAACCGTCAAAATTTTAAAAACTTGATAGCAATGTGTCCGACAACAGCATGGAATATCTCAGTTCAACCTACCACATAAAATATAATCTAAAACCTATAGTAAGTCAGGTATTACATACACGTTGAAATAATTTTAGCAAAGCTGAACCTAACGATCGAAACAATTACATTCATAATCCAAACAAATAAATTTAATATTCCAAACAAAAATATTTTATATTCCAAACAAAACAAAATCTTATATTCCAAACAATTAAATCACCTACTACCGGTAACCACATTCAAATTCTCTCACACACATACATGTAGCAAGTTTCACAGAAAAAATCATTTAGAGTCTTCAATCGCTTAATACCTGACATACAGTTAAACTAGAAAAACATCACATTAAATTAAGCTTTGCCACAACTTTTACCTGGTTGAAATCATCATTAAATGTAGTTTATTACTCCTTGTACTTGGATTTCTACACAAATCGTGTAATCAACAAATCAAAAAGCTTTATTGTTGATGGTTAAACGAACTTTATATAACAATTTGTTATAACACTTTTAAAAGCATTCTAAATCGTCCCCTTAAGTAAGGTAAAATTGTATTGCTTTATTCCGATTCACTATCAGCTGTGATCATGAACAATTCTCTTAAACTTTAAAACTGGCAATAGGTAATTAGTTTGTCTTCATTTTGAAAATTGTTAGATTATCATGAATAAAGGAATAATAAGGTACTGTCAAATCGAAATATTTTCATTCCTTTTATACTTAACAGACAAATCATTTTATAATTTGATATATAAACAGTTTGAGTTGTCATGCGTCAAATTATACATAAATATTCTAAAGGCGTATCTCTTCGAAAAGAAATTTTGATCTACGTGTATATTTAAAAAAAAAAATACTTAAAATTTATTCATGATATTTAGTATTTGTAACTTTCATTAGTATGTTGTCATATTCTCTGTTACAAATTTCAAGCATGTTTCAGTTGTACAAAGTCCTAAACCAAATTTCAATCATATACGACAGTCAGTTCGCCCAACCAATCTTCCTGGACTATACTTATTGTCTAAATTGTCCTTCCACAAGGCACCGCGAACTTCTCCAAACATTGAGGGAAGTCGACGTTTTGTCAAATTTTACTATAGGGGTCTTATCGGGTTACACGGTCAGCGACTAATAACTGGACCACAGACGTGATCTTGCACCTTTTTACCCATTGCAAGCTGTACTAGTAATGTGCGTAATGCTCAATCAACTGGTATGTTCATGTACCTGCTTAGAGTGTCTGTCCCCGTAGTTATCTTCTTCCAAAATTGAAGCATCAGCAATAGCCATGTCAACTAGGTTGTTCCTACTTGTATTTTCAATTCTTGGAGTACGTGGTGTGTCCACGTGTGGCTGGAAATGTACGGGGATTATAAAACACAAACCAAGCATTGTTCTTTAGGATATGAACATCTAAATGTAGGTCAAGCTAAATCGTTGCAAGCTTAAGTTAAATTATTCATGACAATAGTCATGTAGTCGAACCTAATGTGAAAGACTGCCTTTATACACAGTTGTTCTTTATTCTAAAGATGGATTTAGTTCGTTGCATGTGTGTATCAATAAAATGTGTTTTGATTAGAGTAAGTGGTAGATTTAGCATACAATTGTTCGTTCATTGACTCAGCTTCGATTTTTTCATACACGCCCATGTTTTATGACAAGATACGAGAGTTATGTCCCTAATCAAGACAGACTACGACAATGAGTGAAAGCTATCTAAAAGGTGCATGTATGATTTGACTTTTTTTCTATCTAATAGTACGCATTTACACATGTGCAAATGTGTTATTATTTATTTTGTATCGCTCATGCTTTCTTCAATCGCCTAAGACAGATTTGCCGATCTTTAATTTCTTATTGAGCCTGTGTGTACATTAGTCTGGATTACCTGCCCCTGTTTACACATATAATTGAAGCTGAGAACCAGACTGTGTGTACGTAGACCTTTGGTGCACTGCAACATTTAACGGGAACCAAGTCTACATGGTGAACATGTGAAGTAGTAAGAAAGATAACTCTTGTAAATACTGGTATTAACATTAGCATAAATAATATAGGGATCTTACTGTACGAGGGACGTCACCGGGAATCGGTGTAGATGATGCACTGGGAACTTCGGGAAAGTTCGGCACAGTCCGTTCGTATGCCGGCGGCGGTTCGTCATCTTGATGAGTAATGGGTTGAACTTCCGTCATATTCTAGCTGCTAGTTTTGTGAAGAATACAAGACTAAAACTGTCACCCCCTTTTCAACTTCTTTACTTTGTATTTAAGATGAATACAATACAATGTAGTTGACCGTCCATCAATGAATGATTTAAAATGCTTTTCAGAGAACAATGTGAGTTGAATGTACTCTATCAAGTAGCGTTCGAATTTTCAATCTCAAATTAGTTTAGGTTGAAAACATATTGCTGTTCATTGTTTAGAAATAAATAAATTCAGGGTCAATCAAGAATAGATAATATCACCATTGTCTTGTCATAATTCTTTTAAGAAAAAAATATTTAGTATTTCTGTACGGTGAAATCACTTACCGGTTATAAACAACACACCAATAATCACATATATTCCAATTAAGACATTTTCACACAGAGAATGCCCTCCCTATTTAATATATGTCAAAATATAGTTAAAAACGGTAGACAACATATAACATGAAAGTCATTGAATGATATCGTAATTACCACAGACACCTGACAATTGATCCCATTATTTTGAAATAAAAGTAACTCGATATGTTGAGTTGTATAATGGAACGTGTTTAAATGGTTCATAGACTGTTTACAACTGATCAACTATCTGAAGTTCCAATGTATATAAACAAACAACGGTTACTACACTTTTGTAAAGCACAAAATCACAAATTAGTTTTATTTGATTGATATTCTAGTATAAAGGAGAAAACTATGTAGCCCTGACATATTTAACAAGCTAGTTAATGCGTTAACGATAGTCAAATTCGGTACAGAAAGCTATTGACTGTGATTATTGATACTGTCAACCCTGTGATCAAAGACCACCGTTGGAAAATATATAATGTGGCCTATATTGTCAGGTGGTCTTTACTTGGAGGCAATTTTGTTCTAAATAATCAATGACGATTTTAAAAGAATGACTTTTATTCACATGGTGGCCTTTATTCGGGGATGGCCGCTAACACAGGTTTGTCTGTAATCATTAATATTCTTTTTGTATTAAGAACCAATTGGGTCTATAAATATGTGGCTTATTATAGAAGTAGTTGATTGCACGTGGCCTAAATTCGCAGGTAATCGTAATTTACATTTGGCCTTAACTCACATATGACCTTTGTTTACACGTGGCCTTATTCCCAGGTGGTTACATGTTTTACTTAAAATTGCTAAAATTGTGTATTTCTTTCATAAATCTCATTTACTTGTTTAAATTGCATTAATACAGTTTAATTAATTTTTCTAATTGAGATAAGTGAAAAAATAGCCTTCACTGAGTTATAAGCACTGATACAAAATAATGATATAAAACTTTGTTGTTTTGATTATAGATTTTGTGTTAATGGTGAGTCATATTACCACTTAATCGTTTCCAAAAAAAAAAGAAGAAATGTTCAACTTAAATCCAGCAAAAACTGAACAATATGGCCTTGATCGTAATTTCTGAAGACTTTCTGTACCGGAACCGAACTATAACGCGTGATTTCGTTTTTTGATACATAACACGACTATAAGAAAGTTTAAAGAAGTACTGATTCGTAGCCCACGGTAAACGCCATTGCAAATTGCATTTTATTTTGTATTTTAATTGTTAATTGGATTTAGACGTTCAAATAAAAGAATTGTCGTTAATTCTGGATCCTTGATCAATTAAAAAGCGGTCCTGAAATGACCACAACTGTCGCATGGACCGTTCAACATCATATAAATAAATATATGTTTTTGTACATCAGTTAAAAAATACATGAGATCGAACTCACGTGTCCTTATAGTGTCTGCATATAGCCAATATATAATGTCCTCAACTTTATGTCGGAGAGAAAATGAAATACAACTAACGCTTTATCATAAAGACAAACATTTTATAATAATTTGTATCACAATATATTTTTAAATGCATTGTACAAATGTAATTCATTTAATCTGACAAACTTGATTATTTAGCCATTTCACGGAGCTTAATAATATTATATTCATCACAAAAGCATTTTCACAAAACAATAAAACAAAAACTTTCACACAAAATCAACAAGAAAAATACAATTACATTGTATTTAGGCCTAAACAATGCTTGTTTCTGGTTACATGTTCACGAAAGCTTGTGAAAAGGTTGAAATCAAAGTACTGAAAGTACTCATGGAAACTGAGCCTTCATAGAATAGCACTGTAACATGGAACGGGAACTAGTTTAACAATTGCATCGCGGATGTAGATAAAAAAACCGCAGTACTTTGGTCCGCATCATAATGCATGCGCGCCGAGCGAGTGAATGATATGGAAAGCTGAATTATCAATCAGTTTCCAAAAATGAGAAAGTTGATTTTCCATTTCTCGGGTTAATAAAAAAGTCTAGGGTCACGTGGGAAAGATAAGGTAGGCCGACTAACCAGAAACAAACATTTTTTACACCTTATTAACGTTTGGATCTTGCACTAAGTCTTTTATCAGATTTACTTCCGGACTTCTTGTCATTGCTTCTTTCCCGGCTATTTTGTCGGTTGTGGTCTTTAGGATTTTCGACCGGAAGTGACGATTCTTTGCGCCTGCGCGTGCTTGACTTCAGACGCTTTGCTTCTAGTTGTTCGTTGCCCTTGATGGCTAACCGAGCTACGAAGGAAAAAATAACATATATAACGGAAATTAATCCAGCAATCTGGAGTTTTTATAGAGCATTCTTTAAACACTATCCAACCCAAAGCACCGTATGAAAATGTCACTGGTTCACTTGTATAGAGCATAGAACCTTTACAGTTGGGGACGGGCTGCCCATTAACAACAAGCTCGGGTTGCCCATTAACAACAAGCCCGGGTTGCCCATAAACAACAAGCCCGGTTGTCCGTTCACAACAAGCTCGGGCTGAACATAAACAACAAGCCCCGGTTGCCCATAAACAACAAGGCCGGGTTGCCCACTAACAACAAACCCAGGTTGCCCATAAACAACAAACCCGGGTTGCCGGTTGACAACAAGCCCGAGTTGCCCGTTGACAACAAACCATGGATAATTGTAGTTCCACTTCTTAGAATAAACATCATTTGCTATATCCACCAGAAGTTCATACAATTTATAATTAAGATTTTAGAAAATTATCTTAAAAATATTAAATTACGTATATAATATACTATGTACTTTACATTTGGTATTGTTAATTCTCTTTAAAGTTTTCAGGTTTCATTCGATGTAATACAATTCGTGCCTAATTACTTTGTTACGATCAAGTACATGAACTACTGATCTTTCTTAATATATCCGCCATAATCTTTAAATCCTAAGAGTTGCTAAATAATTATAATTATAGCATAATAACACGTTAAGAAACTTAACAAATTGATCAGTGACCATAATACACATGTATACTGTACATAGTTCCCACATCTACAATATTTACCTCCTTTGTTGGCCATCTTTCTATGCAAATTTCTTAAGCGCTTAATAGAAAAAAACTGAAAATTTGTTATTAACCAACTTACTTTATAAAAGTTAACTTAATCATGAAGTTGTTAATGTCATAAGCACATCAGGTTTAATAAAAAGAAATGGAGTTGTCATAGTCATAATGAATATCCTATTTCAGGAATGATCAAAACAGAATATAAATATCTTCTATCAATGCCTGTTGAATTTGCCAGACGACAAGATAGCCACCAAGGGAGGTAAATATTGTAAATGTGGGAACCAGGTCTCAGATAGAATAAACACTTTTAAATACACCTAAATCATAAATATATTGAACGAAAACCTTTAAAGATAAGTTCTTCATTGCTTAGTTTGTCGAATAGCAAGTTGAAACCAAAGAAGAATTTAAAACCTCACATTACGTTACTGGCCTTACCCAAAAAGTCCTCACTTAGCGCTGAGTCCCCGGCTTGTAACATTGGTGTATATAAAATTCCATCGTTTCCGGGTTCTAATTAAAAGAGAAAAAAAACAGTTGTATGTAAATACAGTTCTTTTGACTTTTGGAGGCGTTTACGTCGTCAACGGCGATGTTCTTGTAAAATTTAATGATGATAATGGCGTTGGTGAATGTGGAAAAAACATAAATACGAGTATGACTGCAGAAGGTAACGACTATGACGTCAATGACGTCATCGATAATGAAACAGAAGATGATGATAACAATGAGATAATGAGAGTATTCGTGGTGTTGCTGACGGCGACGACTTAAGTCATAGCGACAACGATAATGATTAAGAATATGAAAATGTGAAGAAAATAAAACCTGAGGACTATGAACCCATTGCAAACACAAGTTTCTATATGGTGAAATTTTATACCAAAATTTATATGTAAGAATCACAATCTGAAAAAGATATTATGAACTCTTATACAATGCTTTAAAAATAATTCTATAATCAATATTATGCAGTATATATAATATTATGCAGTCTGAAGAATTTAAAGAAATGGTAGTCGGCAAAGTCGTGTGTTTATATTCAATCAGAACAGTCCTCATTTGTGGGATGTCCATTTTATGCCTTATGAAACCCTGTGAAACAGTCAAAATATTGGTTTGAGCAACAGTATTAAACCACTTACTACGTTCTACTTACTTTCTACTTTTAACAAAATCAACTTCTCACGTTCTTCCAGAAATTCTGTGGCATATTTATGTTGAAATCCTGGTTCTCTTAAATTCTTAATATTTCCTAATTCGTCTGACAAATCAATATCGACTGCAAAAATAATGGCAACAACTGGTTAGATATGGTTAAAATATAAGGTACAATATACATGATATAAGGAACAATGACAAGATACGTGCTTTGCATATTTCATAGTTTGAAACAAATATTTTGCCTCTGTGATTGAAACAATTTGAAGTTTTACTTTTATCAACAATTCTTTACTAACAGTGTATTTGATGGTAACCCATTCTCAGGGTCAACAGATAAGTTGAGCCCAGACTTCGTCGGTATTCATGCAGTTATTATAAGCTTAAAGTCTAGCTGTCATCTTCTTGCTCCAACATTGCGTTGATATGATAGTTTTGCTACTGAGTTATTGCCCTTTGAAATTTATTATAAAATACAATAATTCTTAAGTTGTCATCCTTTTAATTGGTTTATGATGATCAAACAGTAATTCATGAATTGTCGCATTTGATATTCATTTATTTTACGAGTTGTCGCCCTTTGAAATGCATGATAACTATCATGCGATTTATGAGTTGTCGCCCTTTGAAATGCATGATAACTATCATGCGATTTATGAGTTGTCGCCCTTTGAAAGGTCAAATTTACGAAGCACTCAACAGATTTCTTATTAAGAATTGATTGTTAAAATTTTGAGCATTATTCTATTAAGAAGTCTAGTTTCTACGTAAGACAGCTCTTACCTTCTCTTCCACATTGACATTTTGTCTTGATAGTTTTTAATAAAAGATACGTCTTGCAGTTTGGATTAAATATTTCCTGTTGACTATCTAAAAGAGAATATAAAAATATTTACATGAATGAAAACCAAAATTCGAGGTTATAAAACTCGAGATTGGTGCTCGAGCTCAAAACTAATATCTTGTCTTGTAAAATTTCTAAGTTAATTATGATAAGATAATAATGATATTATTGATACATTAAGTCTGTCAGCATAACTGATCTGAAAATGTATTTGAACATTAATCAGCTCTATCTTTTCAAACATAATACTTTGAGAATGGAATTGAGATTTGAACTTTGAGACTGTACTCAAGTTTTATACACAACCTCTGGGCCAAGACAAGTATTGCCAAATAATAAGTTGACATTAATTGTAATAAAATGACTAAGGTCAGAAGAAATAGCTATGTTTATATATACGGTTGCTACATCGAAAATATAAAAAAGATCAAAATATTTTGTACAGTCAATAATTAAGAGTTGTTCACAAAGGCTGTTTATAAAAATGTTTTAGATAGGTATTAAATGATGAATAGACGCTCAAAACATTTCAATATTCGTTCAAAGTGAAAATAAATATGATCTATAACGCTAAAATCTATTACAAAGAGCCAATTAAATCACGCATTAAGGCTGAAGTCCGCACTGTTCAATCCGAGGAGGTAGAAAATGTAGTTCACTTGTCGTTGAGTATGTTAAAGTAAACACGGTCATTGTTCTTCGTTGAAAACCCTATCTGATACGCCTATCGACTTTTACAGCTTTAATGGGTTGGTAAATATTGTCCTTTTGATGTAAACTTGTTCAATAATTTCAAACGCTTCCGCTGAGCAGGTACGTACACACAAATACGGACAAAATGAGAGGTTTCAGAATACAGTGAGTCCTAACTTAGTGGCCATTTCATTTTAAAGAACACCTCAATATAACAGTCGCTTGTTTTCAGAAAAGTTGTAATAAATTTTAGACTACAATCCCTGAAAATCGGACACCTTCCGGACAAAAGTCCGGTTTTCTGAGAATTTCGGTTTTCAGAGAACTTTTGATAAATTCCGTACAAAAAAATTTCAGTCCCGGAAATTCCGGTTTTCAGCGAGTCCGGATTTCAGGGGGTTTACTGTAATAAGGTCACCATAGTACTCAATGGTCCCTGTGGTGGTCATACATTTGAAATCTTACTATAATTAGTTTCTTTATTTTCAAAAAAAAATTGAACAATTTCAAGAAATTCGACAAAATAATTTGAGGTTGTCATAAAAGATAAACCACTAGAAGTGTTTAAAGACAGACAAATAAATTTAATTTTTAACACATGTACATAATTATTAATTATGTTCAACTATTGTTTGGTGTTGCTGGTGTTTAAACCAACAGCCTGGACCACTTCGCGAGTTTTTTCCAGCTATTACGATGGACGAGGACCCCGTGCGTACACTAGGGCACAACCACCGCCATTCCATAACCTAGTTTCCTCACGTATGAAATTTGTCTGGGCACGAGTGGTATTTAAACTCAGATTTAACAGTGGCGAAAAACTTCCTGTCTTCGGTAAGCTTCCCCACATGTGTTTTTTTCTGATCCCGGGTACGATTCGAACTCACAACGACATGAGGCTAGTGCTATCAATAATAGTATGAAATTTAAGGGGCTTAGTTCGCCCCTGGATCAATAAAACAGTCACTGCGACAATCTGAAAGCCATATTACGCACTCTATAAAATCGAAGTTGATTACTTATGAAAACATGTTATTTTATTTTCAAAGTAAATAGTTGACTTCTAGTACCCGTACAAGGTGGATTTGGGCTTTCTATGATATATCTAAATCAAAACTTGATATCTTGTTTATACATTTACAATATGTACTAGTTTAAATTCCATGATATCACGTTTTCTTTATATAGAAGAAATAACAACGTTAATTAATACGTCCTTCAGTGACGAACAAATTGTATTCTACTTTCATTTCGATTAAATCGTTTAAAAGTTCCCTTACCCACGATCTTTAGCCTTAGTATACACAGCCCCAGGGTAATAAAACATGAGAACAATCATCGAGCTCAAATCTTAGTTTATTCACAAAGCATTTTAAGTGAAAAAAAATGTGTTATTTAGCGTTTTAATGTCATGTGACGTCTATTAATTTTTTTTTTTATTATTATAATTTTCGTAAAAATATAAAAGTCAAAATTTGAGACGTGAGATTGCAGACTGATCTCAAGTTTTATAAACTCGAAACCTAGCACAAAAGCAACAAATTACACGAGATACTTAAAAAATCTCATATCACAGAGATTCCACTTTGAAAATCAGAGCTGAGGGTCACGTACCTTCGAAATGGTGCGAGTGTGAAAAAATTAACATTTGCGGTAGATTTCCTTGGAATCATGTGGCAGATTTTGAATTTTGTAACAGTCTGATTCTTACATGTTTGAAAATAGATAGTTTATAAATCTAATTTTTGCCCGTAATACGATACCAACGTATAGCTTTATAAGTACATGTACACAAGTTAAGTATTATTATTAAAAAAAACGTGTAAATGAAATAACTGTTTAATGAATTAATTCAAGGGTAACAGAAATTATTAGCAAATTAATTATCAACTACTATTATGTAATTTAATATTAAGTAAAGAATTGGGACACCATTTTGAGTTATAGATTTATATAAACTCCATGGTGTAATAGTTATGGTCTCTGACTAGTAATCACTAGCCCCTCACCGCTTGAGTTCGAATCTCAACCGGGACCAGAAACAATGCGAGGAAGCTAGCTGTCTAGAGCTAGATTAAGGAAGGTCCGTTGTTTTCCCCAAATGTATCACTAATGTCTCTCTCCACATTAAAAACTGGAAAGTCGCTGAACGATTCTGCCTGATGATGCGATATTAAACTCCATGAAAAAAAAATGAAATAATAATACTAGTTCGTATATTTGTGTTTTTTGTTGTATAATCCAAATTAATTTGAAAAAAAACACAAAACACAAAACATCAGAAATGCATGTTAGTTCGGTTAGCTCAGTGGTTAGAGCGTTGATCAAGAGGTTGTGTGTTCGAACCATTGGCTAGACCCACAGTGTAATTGTCTTCCACCTCTGAATCATGTAGAGTAGTTTGACAGTAGCTTGCGGATATAATGTGGTTAGTACTGGCTAAGGTCTAAATGAAGTTCAAGGAAGCTGGTTAAGATAACTGCCCGCCACAATATAACTAAAATAATGTTAAAAATGGCGTTAAATCCGCTGAAGTAATAATAAACCAGAAATGCCTACCTCCGAATTTCACTGTGATATACATCCTTTATTTAATCAGTAACGATAAAATAACACAACACTAAGGGACTCACACGCAACTAAACATCTCTATGATGTTGTCCTGAAGCAAAACAAAAAATAAAAAGATAGCTTTCTGTTTGAATAAGCGCTCCGTACCACTTAAGTCGATATAATAGCTAAATATTATTTTTCACTTATTCAATTATTATATTTTCGAATACAATTATTTAACCATTGTATGTAAAGCTAAATTTTAAGTTATTGAATATAAACTGTGTGTTAAATCAGATTACAAAGGAATCAACGTTATTTCTGGCATCAAAACGCCTTCACGTAGCTCCGGATCGACCGCAATATTGAATTTCACAAAAAAAAAACTTTCACAAAAAGCATCTGTTCGTATTTCCATGATTTACGTTACAATTTGAATGCTTACAAGCTAATTTTGACTTACTAATTCCTTTGGAATCAATATCTACAACTTTCAGTGCAGTTTAAAATAAATCACAGTTATGCAAATAGCAGTTATAAACATATAACAATTATTGAAAATATACAATAGTAGTCGAGACGTATAAAATCCGTACCTGCCCGATTAGTCAACTATTCGACATGTATTTGGCACCGTAAGACCGGATTTTATCGGGTCTCTTATATTATTATCAGCAATGATTTGATATGACGGAGATTTACTACGTTCGGAGGCGATAATTCAACTTTTTCCCATCGATCAAATCTAAGGTCAATCGTAGAAAAGACAGATTAATTAAGCTTAGGACGGAAAATCGTTTGCGACATATACATGTAATTGATTGGTATTAACTTTTCTACACCGTATTACAGTTGCGTGATAAAAATACCGTCTGCGGGTTGGTGAGGATTATAGTCTATACAATGCGAAATAAATATTTAAACCCTTAAAACATGGCAAATAATCTTACTCGAAGACTTCACGTGACCCCAGAATAACCTAATTAAGTCTGAAAATGACTTATCCGAATATAATTTAAAACTATAAGACCCGTGATACATGATTGTATACTGTGGAATCATTAATTTTCGTTGGGGATTTAATTTCGTGGATTTTGTGGGTCGTCTTATCCACGAAATTAAATCCCCACGAATTTAAATGCAAAGATACGGCTTTTTATTCAAAAATCAAAATCGACGAATTTATGTCCCCACGAAATAGCCATTTTAGTAAAAAACACGAAATTTGATCCCAACGGAAACAAAAGAAAATACAGTATTATTACAAATATTTTTTGTCGCTTGATGTTTATACATAGCACCAACAGTCAGGATCATTTGGCATTTTTTTCCCAGTTTTCACGGAAGCTAACTTGACAGCAAAAAGAAAACATAAACGAAGTGAGTAAAGGCATTGTACAAAACATTATACGCACCTTATTGCAATATATTTGTATCTCCGATGTGTGTTTTTTTCCATTAGATTAGATCAAAGACGCTGTATAGTATAATTCTTTGACGAAACAAAACTACCACATACACAAATACGATGGTGGGAAGAAAAATAAATATACATGTATAATAATCAAGCGAAAATTGACCCTAAGAAAAGTATGATTTGTCGCTGAATGAAATAATTTCAATAGCGCATTTGAATGTCCGAAACAACTTCAATAAGTAGATCGAGGAAGTAATGCTGACCTTTAGTCCTGAGAATTTATGATCCAGAGGTCAGAAAAAATGTTACTGTTACTAAAATATCTCTCACTTTTGGTTAGACAGAAAATCTACGATAAAATGATTGATTTTCCTTCAGACACAACCAACATCATCGTACTAAGAATGATTGATGACAAAATAAGTATACGTAATAATCGATGCATTGATCAGACTTCGGTAAATTCCGGTAGTCATCGTAACAAATCGTCCACAATACTGTGTACACCCGTCTTTGCCCGCTTAATAATTGGGAATTGTTTTTAAATTCAAATACCGGTCTAAAGTACACCGTTACTGTATAAAAAGTAGGACAATAAAAAGACATGTTCTTACCAAAAAATGCTTACATACTACGTTTATCAACAGCCTACACCTCTAAGCAAATCGTAATCAAGCAAGTGCGAACTGGCTTCGTGAAACGTCGGCAATCATCGGCGACATGGCGGAAATGGATATAATTCATTGATTGGAATTTAAGCTGAACCCTTTCTATAATTTAAAACCCATTAAAACAGTCACAGAGAGAAATATACTTACTGGCCTACACGTGATGTTGTCTGAATCAATTATATAGCATTATATAGCTTGCTCTGTGGGGTCTATATATATTAGTACACGGATTGAAGATTCCAAATTAAGTGTCTTTAAAAAACATTGTGGTATCAAACCAGGTACTTGACCATTGAAGATGGCCGTTTTATGCACACAAAATGTCTTGGATTTGAACTTGTAAAATTGCAGCCATTACAGTGTGAGTTTAAAAGATCAATTTAAGCCAGATATGCTTGTTCTTCCAGTCCTGAGACACCCTTGTGGTGGCATGCATCATTAAACTTTTACAGTTTAGCGGGAGCTCTACGTTCCCCTAAAATCATCGATGACTGTCAGTTGCTTTTAGATAATACCCTTCTTAAAATCCCGCTTCAAGTAGCTATACATGGGTAGTGAGTTAGGGGCGCTTCATTAAAACCAAACTAAAGGACGAACAGTAATAAATCAGTTCTACACATGTGCACAGTCAAACTTTCCAGACGTCCATCATTAATAATACAAAACTCGAATCTTGGTAGAACTAATGTTTGCAATAAATGTTTTACAATGTACTTACAATCGATCTACATAAAGAAATGAAGTATTTTTGCAATGACAGAATAATATATAACGACCGAATATAGATTAATACACAGTAAAACCTGTGAAGAAACGTTACCCTGGGGAAAGACCAAATGTGGCCTTAATAAACAGGTCTTCTTCATTCAGAGGTCATTTTGTTCTATATAATCAACGACGGATTCTAAAAGAATAGCCTTCATCCACAGGGTGGCCTTCATTCAGAGGTCATTTTGTTCTATATAATCAACGACGGATTCTAAAAGAATAGCCTTCATCCACAGGGTGGCCTTCATTCAGAGGTCATTTTGTTCTATATAATCAACGACGGATTCTAAAAGAATAGCCTTCATCCACAGGGTGGCCTTCATTCAGAGGTGGTCGCTAACACAGGTTTCACTGTACATGTTATACGAAAAGTGAAGCCAAAACATAGTAAGGATAATAGTTATTCATCTTTATTATTCATAGATTTTAAATTCGCGAATATTAATAACCCGATGAAAAATCAATAGCGTGTGAACGTATATCATGCTGATCAATATGTACATATCATCACCTTAAGATTAAAAAGACCTATCTGATAAGTATTAAAGAGGCAGATAGGCCCTTTTACTTCTAAGGTGACGATATATAAAATTAGAATTTCATTAAGACTGACAATTAATTCAACAGTAGGCTACACCGCACCGCATTTTGATCTTGGATTAAAATCTTTAGAAATGAAAATTTTGTAATCAAAGATTATATAAATCACCCAGTCACAATAATAGAATGTTGAGTATGATTAAACATACACGCATTATACACATTAAAACTGTTTTATTCTGATAAACCCTTTTTGTATTAAGTATTTAACAAGATCATAATAAGATATATAATTCCGTCTAGTCATTACAACTCATATTAATCAATCAATATAACTCACAAGTGGATTTATCAATGATTTATTTTTTGAGTAAAACATTCATGAATACATGTCGTTTTTCTAGACCGATACGAGGCATAATATTACCTCTCCGGTTTTAAATAAAAAATCTGGAGTGGGTGTCAGTGGTTGACCGATTATGGTCTCTGAAGAGTAATTACTAAAATTGTAATAAATTCTAATTAAAACGCCAAACATTAAACCAAAATTACCTTAAATGAAAAACATGATGTGTTTCAATACACAATGCCCACTCCAGGTGACCCTGTCCTTTGACCTACTGACCTTAAAATGCACACGTCCTGTAGAGGATGTCATGCGGAACCAGCATATGAAGTTTGATACCTGTAGGTGGAAGCGTTTTGATTTTATAGGCAAGTACAAAGAGACTGACTGAAAAACAGGCCAAAACAATATACTCCCGATCTATCGATACGGGGGCATAACAAGTCATATGATACTACCCCTGTTTACGAGTATACAGTTTATCTTCTCCAAAGCACCCTTTGGGAGATGTAAAATTGTGTTGTTGTTGAGAGGTTGTTGCTCTAGATAGGTTAAACCAACAGTTAAATTATACAGTAGGTAAAATCATGCTGCTATTAAAGGGATGTTGTTGCTCAAGAGAGGGCTGCCCTAGAGAGGTCCCAGTGTATTATATTTCACACTATTCATGAAATAGTCTGCTATGAAATATATGTATTATTCTAAACGGACAAATTCCTTTGATGGTACAGTAGAAACTCTCTAGATCCATTCCTCTTTAAACCAGTTTTCCTGTAAATCGGTCCATATATTTGGTCCTAATTTCTTTATTATAATTATAATGGTGTTAGTTCTTTTTTATCACAGTGTCCGAACTTCACAGAATAGTAATTTTTCTAGCACAGAACCGATGAGCATTTTATTATCATATAACGAGGCAATAGTCCCGGCTGATAAGTTGCTTCCATCATCAGAGTACAGTTCTGTAATACCATCAGCATAGCTTGAGTTCCTCATGTGTATCATCAGTACCTAGAATAATAACAGAAAAGATATTCTTTTAGAGAAAAGTTAATTTTTCATGGGAATGATTTTTTTCGGAGAAAAGATATTTTTTCAGAGGAATAATATTTTTTCAGAGGAAAGATATTTTTCAGAGGAAAGATTAGTAAGAAACCTAAAGAACCAGAACTATAGGAAAGAACTAAAACTGTGATTATCGTCTGTAATTTAAATGATCCTGATTATTATGTATTTTGTAACTGTAAAGTTAAAGCTTCGTTGAAATCCTTTCAGTAGTTACGTTCTGGGAATGAACAACCTTAAATACATTGAAAAATCACAAAGGGAAATAATTCAAAATGAATTGATTATAATTAAATTAAATAACTTTTAAGATAGTGTTCTGCTGCTTATAAGTCAAATTAATTCTGTTATTTACTTAAATTAAAGGCGAACAAAACATGTGACAATCAACTGACAACAAAAAAGAAGTTTTTAACTAAAATAAGACTTTTGAGCTAGCTAGTAGACCAATATTCTGGATTAGCTGCCCCTGTAAACTGGTTCCCGTTGACTTGTGTGTACAAATTTGGTGCACTGCAACATGGAACGGGAACCAGTTTACCGCCTCTGATACTACGTGATCACAGGGAACAAAACTAGTTGACCAATTTCAAAACGGACATTTCCCAGTGAAAGAGAAATGGATTGTTTCCCATGGTCAGCCATGATGGAAAGTAGCCCGGTGAACAATAATATGACGGCCTGCCAAAAAGTTATCTCCAAAGCACTTTCTTTAGACAAACGACGAAGAGTTCCATTTGCTAAGTTTCATTATTTTGGACCCGATACTTACCTTAGAAGGAGCTCTGTGAATATCCGGGGCTTCTAAATGTTTGTCAGTTAGATGGAATGCCGGATGTGCCCCAGTCAGAAGACTTCCTGTCTTTGGATCAAGCAAGAAGTTGTCAGCACTAGAGTGGAGACTGTACTCCTAAAAAACAAGTTATGTTAAGCAAATTTACATAACGCTAAGCCGAATTTCTAAACGTCGACCTTGTATTTTATAACACTAGAAGAAAAGCATAGAAGATATGACCACGTTTACCACATATAGACCTTAATATATCCAATCCAACGTCCACCTGGAATACTCGATGTCTACAGAATCCTGTTAGTGTCATTTGATATGTCATCCGTCGCCCCGCAAAAGACATGCACGATACATGCATATACATTGTTTAAGATAAATTCATTTGTTTGAGTTCTTCCAAGAATCGAATTTTATAAGAGGGAGGTTTGGAAATTCAACTCCGTGCATTGCGTGCCTGGTTAAGTAAATCAGTAGAGGTTCTGGATCCAAGGTGTATGAAAATGAGTTCTTGCATGCTGGTACTTAACATGAATTTAAACAACAATTTAAAAAAGGATGGAATACAAATATGTACCTGAACAACAGAAAGACTATCGTTTCCTTCTCTCTCAAATATAATCAAGGAAGCAGAAAGTTGAACGGCTACGTATATATACCTAAAAAAACAAGAAACGTTAACTGTTACTGTTACTACTAGAGCGTTTCCGGAACAGAGAAATACGCAATTTTCTTTAGACAAACGCCGAGGAGTTCCAATTGAAGAAAAGTCTGTAAGGAAACCAAAGTACTGAACGCACTCATGGAACTACTATTGTTCAGTACAAATACATGTTTTGTCAAAAACTGACCGGAGCGTCATTGGAAGAATATTGATAGAGCACCACTAGATAATGCTACACACTTAATAGCTAAGCTCTTGGCCAAGAAGATTTATAGAAAGTATAAGACAAGACACCCCGTGGCGGACATATTTGAACCGATGGGTATACTTTGTACAATCATAGAAGAAGACCAATCAATAATTATTCCTACTAAGTTTCGTTGAAAAAGTTTGACCAATGATTTCAGCAGAGATGTCTTTTGAAACATTTGTTGACGACCCTCGATACGCGACCCACAACAACGGACGGCGCACAGAGCTTGCTAAGAGAACCCAGTGCTCAGGTGAGCTACAAATGATGCATTGAGTAAATATATAAATATGTACTTTTTGTCTGATGACAAAGTCACTCCATTAGGAATTAGTAGACCATTAGCCGCCTCTATATAGTTAGTCCCATCAAAATACACCACATTACCGCAAGGAAATCGTGCAATAACACATTCAAATATAAATCGTTGGCTAGACCTTGTGTGAGCATAGTTTGTGAAATAAAAACTGTTCTCACTAGTTGCTGCCACATCATTTGCGCTGAAAACGATAGAAAATAATGTTGAATTAGATCCACACCATGACAACACAACAACTTTACAAACACCAGTTTCACTATGTTATTACAGTGCAACCTCTCTAAAGCAACACTTTTTGTGAACAGCCAAATTATGTTGTTGTTGTTGTTAAGAGGCTGTTGCTCTAGAGAGGTTAAATTAATAGTTAAATCATGCAGTGGGAAAAATCATGTTAATGTTATGGGGAGGTTGTTGCTCGAGAAAGGGCCGCTCTGGAGAGGTTGTACTGTATTTGGATTCCTGTACAGATCGACTTAAAATGGGTTTAGTGCTCGCCCAACTTTCTTATCCAACCAGTGACAGGGACGTTTTAAATGTTTGGTTTTCTAATTTTAAAAAAACGCGGCGTTCTAACTTTTTAATTTCGAAGAACGACTTAGTACACACTGCGCATGCAGAACACTAAGACGGTTAGAATCCATATTTGGGAGTTCTTGGTAATAAGTAATTACAGTCGTTACCGTTCTTTCTAGCTTTCTTATTTACGAAAAACACCTATATATAATCATTTTCTCATGCGGAATCTTTTGTTATACAATAATTATAAGGCACAACAAAGGATTTGACAAAGAAAACCATATTTTTTCTTATTAAGACAACTGAATAAACACTATCGCAAAAGTATCGCCAAAGAAAACAAAATAATATCTAAAGTCTACAACGTGACTATGTTAATATAAATGTAACATTCGAAGCAAATTCTTAAAATGTCTGTTAAAACCTTTATAGTTTCTTATTGCTTTTTGCTGCAGCCAGTATACTTACAAAATGATGGCTTCGTTTCTGTATGACAATTGATGTTCTAGTATCATTAATTCTTTATTAAAATGAAATTTCTCAATCTGGTCTACTTCTGACATGTGATTTACCACAAACAGAGTTATCTTTCCTGAAACAAAAAGGCACGTATCATAACTAACATTTCTTTGAAATCTAGAAAGAATGTTTATTTGACAGAATTACAGTCAAATATGTGAACAAAGGCCACCTTCGGGAAAGACATAATCTGACCTTTTTTGACAGGTGGCCTTTATTTAGAGGTCATATTGTTTAAAATAATTAACGATGATTCTTATTAGAATGGTCTTATTCACATGGTGGCCTTTATTCGGAGGTTGCGATAACACAGGTTTGACTGTGATGCTTAAGTGATACGAGTTCCTTTTGGTGACAAAAGTCCTTTAAAAACGTTCAAATATTGGTCACATGTAGTTTATCACCCCCTCTCGGCCCCTCCACAAGTTACATACACACCTGTATCTTCATTTTGAATCACACTTACACCATGTGGATGAAATTCGGTATCATCAAAATCATCTTCGAATCCAAGTTCTATAACTCCTTTATCTGGTGAGTTAAAGTCAAACAAGAGTATCTTCCCTTTCCTCTTTTGATCTTTGTATAGTTGTGTGAAATGTTTACTACATAATGGCCACCAGATACCCTGAAATAATTAAATGGCATCTAATTAAAAGTGGGAATTTTAGGTAAGTTTTTCATTATAGGTCACAAAATTGATTAATAAAGTAAGTGAAAAATCAATTATACAATTAAAACAAAATTCCTTGCAAGCTGGTTTTATCAATTTTTGTGTGTTCACGAATGTCTTTTCGTACTATTCAATACTACAATTCATATTTAAAATCAGATGACATAATCTCAGTGTATCGTAAAAATGCATCAACAACACATTTGTGATACTATAAACGGTATGGTCGAGCTATAACCTTCTGTTTTGTGGTGTAATTAGTGCCCGTGGTATTTTATGTATTGCACCGTTTCAATTTGCGCATGCGCGTTATTACAGAAAATTGGTAACAAATCGTCTGACAATTTTGTTAGCGTGCAGATCTTTGCAAACAATACGTTAAGATTAGGTACTTTATTATACAGTGATTTAGTCGTTTTTGTAAAATATGTCGTTGTTTCCTTAATACCACGAAAACTGGTTATACCATCCTACACGTTTAGATATTAATTTTGATCCAGATCTCGATCGTCTTCCAAAAGTTCACTAACTACAAAATGATGTACCACCACAGCTGTTGGTTCAATGGCTAAAAGTGTTGTTCGTGATTTATCAGAATAAATGTAAGAAAAAAGGGTTTCTTAAAAAAAAAATACAAAGATTTACGACTTCACCAAAATGTAACCTACCCAAAACCCCAAAATGTAACCTACCCCAAAACCCATCCTACACCTAGATAGTACGTCGAAAAGAAAGTGGGGTTTATACGCCACGAAGGAATAAGTATACAATAAGAATACAAGGTAAGAAGACAATATGTACAAAGAAAGATTGTTGTTTTAACGTACAGAGGTGATAAATGTCAATCCATTAGGCAAAGTTTCCATATCTTCTGAACCATGTTCTGAAAATTAAAATCATTCAATCAATAATGTAATCATTCAATCAATATTGTAATCATTCAATCAATAATGTAATCATTCAATCAATAATGTAATCATTCAATCAATAATGTAATCATTCAATCAATAATGTAATCATTCAATCAATAATGTAATCGTTCAATCAATAATGTAATCATTCAATCAATAATGTAATCATTCAATCAATAATGTAATCATTCAATCAATAATGTAATCATTCAATCAATAATGTAATCATTCAATCAATATTGTAATCATTCAATCAATAATGTAATCATTCAATCAATATTGTAATCATTCAATCAATAATGTAATCATTCAATCAATAATGTAATCATTCAATCAATAATGTAATCATTCAATCAATAATGTAATCATTCAATCAATAATGTAATCATTCAATCAATAATGTAATCATTCAATCAATAATGTAATCATTCAATCAATAATGTAATCATTCAATCAATAATGTAATCATTCAATCAATAATGTAATCGTTCAATCAATAATGTAATCATTCAATCAATAATGTAATCGTTCAATCAATAATGTAATCATTCAATCAATAATGTAATCGTTCAATCAATAATGTAATCATCCAATTAATAATGTAATCATTCAATCAATAATGTAATCGTTCAATCAATAATGTAATCATTCAATCAATAATGTAATCATTCAATCAATAATGTAATCATTCAATCAATAATGTAATCATTCAATCAATAATGTAATCATTCAATCAATAATGTAATCGTTCAATCAATAATGTAATCGTTCAATCAATAATGTAATCATTCAATCAATAATGTAATCATTCAATCAATAATGTAATCATTCAATCAATAATGTAATCATTCAATCAATAATGTAATCATTCAATTAATAATGTAATCGTCCAAAACTAGACTTATAAAACTTTAAATTCTTTTCTCCACAATAAAGAAGTGCTGCTGTTTAAGCAGTAGGTGAAATAGAGGTAGATTGAGCACACCCTTTGCAGTCAGCAGCTAAATATAGCTCGCCAGGCCCTGAATAGGCACAAGAAAGCGCGGCTGACCTACCAATTGACATTATAGAAGTCCCTGGACAATGAGGTGAACCACATCTTGAGACATCTTGGGGTGAGGCAAAGGTTACAGCCACAGACTGTTCCAAAAGGAGAGCGATGGTGTCGGCCATATGCTCCTCTATGAGTGCATATCATTAAGTAATTAAGTAAGTTTGAGCAGCGAAGAAAATCTAAGATTAAATGAATGTTTATCTATAAATCTGTTGATCATTACGTACACACATGTACCAAATCCACTTTCGCAAATCAGCCTAATTATATACATGTATAGAAAATCAAAAACATACCAAACTGCAGTATTAAGCCAAAAAGAAAACCTTCAGATTTTAATAAAATTGTTGTACTTGAATAACAGCTGTTGGGTGCAATATTTATAGCTATAATATAAACGCGAATACATAAAGTTTATGTTAATCACGTAAATCAGCGAAATATGAGTTTTCCAGTCGTAAAACCACAGGAATTCATTTTCAGTCGGAATCTGTACAGTTTTGTTGTTCTGTACTAATTATTATTACCATTTTTCAACAATCGCTCAGTTATCATTTCTTCTGCATACCGAACAACTTCTTTTAACCTTCCGCCTAAGAATATAGTTCCAATTTTTCAATTCAATGGCGTTCCAGGCGTAACTTAAAATACATTTGTACTTTTGTGAAGAGGTTACAACTGGATTGCAAAATGACAGTTGTAAACTTGGAAACATTCCTGCTGTATTCAGTGGTAGCATGTCGTATAGCTTTGTTGTAAACGCGTATACATAAACTATACTCACCGACACCTGGAATGGGATGACATGGTCCTGGTGCGTGATTGTAAACAACAACATGGTATCCTGACCGGTATCTAGAATAAAATGCTTAACATATAACTGTCCGATTTATTATAAATAGTATGTGACAGAGGGATTTATAATATATAATATATTACCGTTCAGGAGACTTCGAACACTTGACAAACATGAATTCAAGCAACTGAAAATCCTAATCAAATCGAAGTACTGAATTTGAAAGTACTCATGGAAATTAAACTTACATAGACTTGCACCCAACATGGAACGGGAACTAGTTTAACAATTGCATGGCGGATGTAGAAAAATGTAGTACTTCGGTCCGCATCGAAATTCGTGAGCGCCTAGCGAATAACGGCTATGGATCGTCCGGTTTCTAAATAGCCAGAGAATGCAGTGTTTGCCTGTATCCATTATATTGTTCTTAAATAACATTTTAGCATGCATTGGGTTCGATTCAGATTAAGACCCATGAATTGTTTTCTCTTTAGTTGTTCTATGGGTTTATATCATCAACATTATTCATTAATTAAAAGACACTATTTCACTACATAAACATTATGCAATCGAAGAAATTGTGGCTTTAAGAAATTAATATTTCAAACTAACTTTTAATATCAATAATTAAGACGAGCTCAGGCTGAAAAAAAGTAATTTGACGTTCGAGCCATTCGGTCAATTTTCAGCACGGACATATGAGCATCACTAAATTTGGACTAGTTGAAATGCGTTCTGATATACTTACAAGATTCTTGCGACGTGTTGTAAAAGTGCAATCAACACACTGACTGCAACAATCTTCAAATACATGTTTTTTTACGAATATTCCGATCTTTAGCCAATTCTACGTTGAAATTAAGTAGTGCACACTGCAAGTCAGATTAAAAACGGGAAAACTGGTTCAATCATTGACACTTTCAGCACTGTCACATTGATGGATAAGTTTATGCAGTGTCTAATGAGGTCGTACATGTAATGCAGTTATTTATAATCACGAAACTGCCTCCAAAAAAATGATTATGATTATTAATCCGTTGACATCAATTATAAATTGTGTCAACGCTTTCACTGAAAGTAGGTTATTATCACATCCATCTACATATAGATGTACATGACTGTCATATATATTGGATGCACAAAGTTACGGTTACCAACGAACTGGGACATACATTTTAACTTAACGTTTTGAGAGAATATAAAATTAAATTTATTTTTATTCTTCATACTCGTACAATCACATGGATTGTTATGTTACATATTTTTAACATAAATGTTTGTAAAGAATCACCATGCACATATAGCATTTTTATATTGTTGCAAATACAGGATGTTTTCATATGAAGAATATATAATTTTTTAGGAGTAAAAAAAGATGAAGAAAAAAATAGAGCTCGTATCCAATTATGTATAATTAATAATATTCATACACGAATGATATTTGTAACAGTTGAAATGTAAAAGGTTTTAAAAAGTTTTTGCTCGGAAAAAGATGAAAAAATTATCATTCAAAACCGGTCTAATTAGTGTTATGCTGATTTAACTTGTCATTTATCAATGCTATTTCGTTTTCTAGTGTTATTCTTATTTTAAGATACGCAACAAAGTTATCAAAATTTAGTGCTTGATTTGAAATATATAAGATTTCATGAGAAGTAAAATGAAATTAATTACATTTCTTCTTTTAATATTTTCCTTGTCTATTATTCCAAAACATACTGTTTTTAAGTTCAAAGAACATTTCAGGTTTCTATCGGATAGAAAAATTCCAAGTTTATTCCACAAATGTTGCACAAGATTACATTCCCAAAACAAATGCTCCAATGTTTCCACTTGCATGTTACAAGAATAGCATAAACTTGATTCTGAGATCTTGCATTAATGTAATGATTTATTTGTTGGTAAAATTCTCATTAAGTGTTTGTATTGAAAACTTCTTAATTTTACATCTATAGTAGCTTTTTGCGTTTGAGAGTATATTTTTGTCCACTGTAATGACTCATTTGGGAATATTGATGACCATTTTGTTTCGGACTTTATTTCTGCTTTAGTTTTAGTTTTCAGCTGTGTCTCATAGAGTAATTTGTTGGGTTCTTTAGATTTTAATAATTTCTTGTTGTGTGTATATTATACCCTCTTGAGTTAGTGCCTTCTTTAGATTTATAGGAACACTGAATATTAAATTAAAGTATCTTAAATACGACCTTTTACTTTTAAGTGTTCAATGAATTTCAAATTCCTAAACCAAAGTATACTAAATAAAAAGTCTTGTCCGGTATAGGTTATCATGATTTATTTTTAAAACCAGTAAAGCTTCGTCTCCTTTAAAGG
Source organism: Lutraria lutraria (assembly GCA_964023205.1). Taxonomy (NCBI): domain Eukaryota; kingdom Metazoa; phylum Mollusca; class Bivalvia; order Venerida; family Mactridae; genus Lutraria; species Lutraria lutraria. Next base: position 2,150,676 of record OZ026851.1, on the reverse strand, counting down.
TCTACTTTCTTCAAAGCTGCATCTATCTGAATATGTATTTCTGTAGTTGACCAGGGACTCTAGATTACAGAATCCCTGAGTAAGCAGCCATTAGGGCTAAACAAATTGTTTGTTTCCGGTTACAAACTCATTAAAAATAGGCTTGGTAGGGAATTCTCTTTTTTTTGTTCTTCAGAGCGCACGTATACTGTACATAAAAAATGACCAAGTGAAACCTCGGCAATCATCGGCGACATGGCGGAAATGGATATACAATATAATTCATTGATTGGATTTTAAAAGCTGAACCCTTTCTATAATTTAAAACCTATTAAAGCTGTCTCAGAACGAAATATACGTACAAGCCTACACGTGATGTTGTCTAAAGCAATTATTGTTACTTTATTCAGTACATATCAGAACACGAGTACATGATTTCTGTGTTTAATTCTATATACACGCATTATACACATTAAAGACGATGGCCAGAGTTCGCTACATTTTTCACATAGACACATAGGCAAAATGAAAACTGAACAATAGATTTTTTTAAACTTTGCATGAATGTAGCATATGATTAAAGAAACATTTTAAGAGAAAAAAATTGGGGGTCACTGATCTCAATTTTTATTTATCTGCCCTTGAATTTTTGCTTATTTCAAGGGCAAATAACTCATACATAAATCTCAAATACCATGGTTTTACTTTTGATTAATGGTTTTCATTTTATTCTTGGTCAAAAAAAAGATTCATGCTATTCAATTAAACATTTATATCACCTTTTCTCAGTTGAAGTTTAGAGACTGAAAATTCTTTCAAAATTAGCCCATTTTTTTTAGAAAATTGGCATTAGTTGAGGTAAAGAAAGAAAGAAAAAAACACTCTTTAATAATTCATGAAATATCACGGTGACATGAAAAGAAGTCGGCTACATAAAAATGAAAATAGATAAGACCTTGCTTTCCTCTATGGTGAATTATCTGCCCTTGAAATGACCTAAAAAAAGCACAAAATTCAAATTCAAGGGCAGATAACTCAAAAACGAGATCAGTGACCCCCAATCTTTTTCTCTTACAATGTTTCTGTTATCATATGCTACATTCATGCGAAGTTAAAAAAAATTATATTGTTCAGTTTTATTTTTTCCTAAATAATTATGTCTATGTGAAAATGTAGCGAACTGTAGCAAACGTTACTTCTATTTTATCATAGTGTCCACATTATATCCGCAAGCTACCCCACGTAATTCAGATGTGGGTGACAATCAAACATAGGATGTAATATGTCACGGGCAGTGTGAGCCTCGCCCGGTCTTCGAACTCACAACCTCTTGATCAGTAGACCAACGCTCTAACCACTGCGCTGACTACTTTTGTCACAAGAGTCCCTTTTAGTGCCGCAAGTCCATTTAAAAAGCTTTAAAATAGTCACACGGTGTTTACCCCCCCCCCCCCCCACCTCCTCCCAGTTACATACACACCTATATTTTCATTTTGAATCACACTTATACCGTGTGGGTGAAATTCCGAATCGTCGAAATCATCATCAAATCCAAGTTCTATAACTCCTTTATCTGGTGAGTTAAAGTCAAACAAGAGTATTTTCCCTTTCCTCTTTTGATCTTTATATAGTTGTTTGAAATGGTTACTAGACAAAAAGCCAGAGAGTGCAGTGTTTGTCTATTACAATTATCTTGATGTTAAAATTTACCCCTTCAGCAATGATGAGTTTCTGAACACATTGGGTTCGATTCAGATTTTTTCTCTTTAATTGTTCTATGGGATTATATCATCCAAATTATTCAGTAATTAAAAGACATTATTTCACTAGCATAAATTTACGTCATGATATCATAATGAAGAAATTGTGGCTTTTAGAAATTAATATTTCAAACTAAGTATGACTATTAATCCGTAAAATGGGGCTCAGACAGATCACTGAGCCTGTTATTCAATCAAAAAAAAATTATACTCAATAAAAAAATTCCTACATATAGAAAACGTATATGTAGGTAATTTTTTATTGAGTATATTTTTTTTGATTGAATAACAGGCTCCTGTGGACAGATACATTCAATTTGACGTCTGAGTAACTAGATCAATTTTCAGCACGAACTTAATAATAATAATAAAAAATTATAATAATAGAAAAAAAAAAAATTATGAGCATCACCAAATAAGGATTAATTTAGATACAATCTGATATATACTTACACGATTTTTGCCACATGTTGTACAAGAGCAATAAACACACTGACTGCAACAATCTTCAAATACATGGTTTAATACATTGTAAGTATAATCCTTTTTTTGGCCAATTAGATGTTGAAATTAAATACTGCGCGCCTGATTAAAACGGAAAACTGGTTTAATCATTTACACGTTGCTTCCACATCAATAGGAACTAGTAATTTTGTGGAGTGTGGCATATTGGGTACAGATATTTATGTTTATAATCACGCGATTGCTAAAAAAAGATGAACTTGGTTATCAATACGTCGTTATCAAAAACTAAATCTAATTAACTGTAGATGTATTTGTATAGTTGACCAGGTGCTCTAGATTACAGAGTCCATGAGTTGACCAGTCATTAGGCCTAAAAAAATTGTTTGTTTCATGTTACATACTCATTAAAAATTAGGTAAATTATTTTTTGTTCTTGAAAACGTAAACGAATGTGAAAGTGGATGTAATTTCGTTAGATGTAACCGCAACCGTGGCCGAGTGGTTAGGGCGTCCGCCTTCCGAGCGGGAGATCGAAGGTTCGAACCCCCAGTTGAGACTGAGTTAGAACTGATGCGGTCGGTTGGTGAGCCGCCAGCTAGTTAAATAAAGGTTACCGTAGGCCCATCTCAGCCAGGCACCCGGCAAGAGCAGAAGGGATTCGGGAGGTACTGTTCGAATTTAAGATAGGTGTCTCATAAGCCAACTTGGCTGGCCCTTTCAATAGGGGTGACACTATAATAAACAAAACGTTTAACTGTAACAGAATGTCTAGGGTTACATCAGAGACGTATAATACAATACGTCTCTGGTCACATTGAAAACTTGGATAGGTGGGGTAACAAGAAACACATATGTACATGTATTTGTATCCTAGTCATTACAAAGGGAGAACAATAATGAACAAAGAATAGCCATAAAAACTTTTATTATCAATTTACTAATAAAACAATCAAGTACAGTTAAACCTGTGAATAAATGCCAACCTGGGGAAAGACATACATGTACATGATACTATGACTTTCACTGACTGGAGGCCTTTATTTGGAGGTCATTTTGTTCCAAATAATCAAAATAATGGCCTTTATACACAGGGCGGTGGTCTTCATTCGGAGGTGGTTGCTAACACAGGTTTGACTGTATTGAAATGGTGTAAAAGTGATAAAACTAGGAATGCTTAACAGGAGTTTATTTGCATAAATACGCACTAACCAGACACATGGACTTACATAATGTAGAGTCCCTACCAGACACAAAACTAGTCATGTCTAACCATTATTTTCATTATTTTCCCCAAGTGTTCACACAACACAGGTATTTGATGTTGATTAAATTGATGTGTGTTCATGCAAAATAGGAAATGCAAGATCTTTTCACAGAATAATTAACAAATCACCAATGAAACCATTTTCCTATCAGACATACAGATGTAGGAAAAATTATGGAGCAATTCTGTGTCTACCGGTATACATTGACCTACTGACCTGAAAATGCACAGGTCCTGTAGCGGTTGTCATGAGGAACTAACATATGAAGTTTGATGACTGTAGGTGGAGGCATTTTAATTTTATAGGCAAGGTTAAAGTTTGGTACAAATATACAGACAGGCCAAAAGCAACATGCCCCCGATATATATCATAAATCAGCATAAAAATCAGCAACTAAAGGCGTTCTTCATGCACAGTCGTTATTTTTTTTTAAAATTATCAATGTCAAATAACTAAGTAGAGTGAAAAAGTGAGTATTTTACCTCTATACTCAAGGTAATAATAATAGGTACATGTATATACAACTATGTGTGTTATGGTATGTTTTAAGTCATGGTATATCACTATATTATGCATTGGAAGTAAAATATGACAAATGACATGGAATACTAATAAACAACATGTAAATGAATTAGGGAGACAGAGAAATATACATATATAAATGCCAATACTGTTTGCCCTGACTTTAAAATGACTATAATGCATGTGATAATTATGCCAAATAAATTCAAAAGAGAGAACATACAGTACAACCTCTCCAGGGCGACCCTCTCTTGAGCAACAACCTCCCTTCAACAACACATTATTTTCCCACTGCAAGATTTAACTATTAATTTAACCTCTCTAGAGCAAGAATCTTTCAACAAAAGGGTGCTGCTTTGGAGAGGTTGCACTGTACTAAAAAGAGTGCAAAATTATAACTTTTGTGATTACATGAATGATAGTAAAGTATTGAGTATTGCTTCTAGACTATAATATAAGTATACACATATTTCTATAAGTGAATTATACATAAAAGTAAATGTCTTCAGACTAGTTGCGTAGCCAGATACAAATTTAAGCCGAGGCATTCTAGGAAGAACCAGGGCCACTCTAGGGGGGTCTGAGGGCATGCACCCCCACTCTTGGAGTTTTGTTTTACTTAGAACTTTTCTGCAATAATCCATATTTGAACCAAAATTATCTGAATCATGGATGTTATGCGGCAGTTTCGTAACAACAATTTTTACCATACATCAAGTATGAACAGTCTTTGCTGAAATCTAAAACAAACAATAGGATTGAGGATGCTCAGAGTATATAACAAGGGCTACATACAGTCTTACTTTGTTCAGTTTATAATTATAACACTATCTAATGAATGTCTGTAAGATGGAATTAATTGATTTCCAAAGTTTAGCCGAGGCAGTGCCTTAGCGTGGCCACGACACTGCAGACAGGGAATATAACTATGCAAGACAAATCAAGCAAATTCACAAATAACAGTGTGATGTTGTGCCTAATACTTTACAGTTCAAACCAGAAGCCAGGTTTGCACAATAATTGTATGCAACATAAGACAGTATAAATTAATCATGGCAACCCTGTTTTTAATTAAACAAATGAATAAAAAATCATTAACAAAACATAAGCTTGAATAACCACTATAAATCAGGAACTCAACATGTGTCCCTGGATTGAATGTATTATTGTTAAGGAGGTAGGAGAGACATCTTGTAAAGTCATGCACCAATCTAAATACATTATTGCACCTCAAAAAACATTGACACAGTCCAAAAATATAAAAAAGTAAAATAAAAAGCATTTGACTAGCAAAGGAATTCAAACTAGTGAAAAAGTACAAGAAATGTCTGGAGGAAATAAATGTCTCCGCTGAGAGCTAGGTCAAAAAGGGGCCATAACTCCCATGAACTTGTGAAAATGTCCAGATCTTAACGGAAATCAAACTTGACCCGTATTTTATTATTATACACCTTCATGTCAAATATGGAACCAATCCATAAAATATTTCTTGACTTAGTGCTCGGACACCAAAGTTTGAATTGAACGGCAGGGTTAACACTTTATGCTCTTCAGCCATTAGAAATGGCAGTCGCATAAAAAAATCATAGAAAACAGCAGGCAAAAAAAATAGCATACAACATAAGTCGTTGCCTTAATTTACATAAATGCTGTCATAATTCACGGACTTCATAATGTATTCTCATATAATGACATGGACTTATCTAAATAAATACATTTCTTTGACGTTATTGTGCTAAAACTGTTTTATCACAGTGTCCGAACTTCACAAAATAATAATTTATCAACTATGGAACCGATAAGCATTTTGTTATCATATAACGAGGCAACAGTCCCGGCTGATAAGTTGTTTCCATCATCAGAGTACAGTTCTGTAATACCATCAGCATAGCTTGAGTTCCTCATGTGTATCATCAGTACCTAGATTAATAACAGAAAATGAAATTTTTCCAGAGCAAGTCATTTTTTCAGAGGAAAGACTCCTAAAAACCCAAAAGAATTAGAAATAAAGAAAAGAAATAAACTTTGATTATTGTATGGAATTGAAATGTTCCGGACAAATATTTTTCTGCAGCATTAAAGTTTCATTGGAAGTCTTTTCAGTATTCATGCATGTTCTTGGAGAAGCCGGATTCATTTGGCATCTTTCGAGCTTTAATAGTGAAGGGACCACAGGCGTACATGTGATTACTTTCTGGTCCCAGCAGGAAGGTGATTAAAATGAGGCTGTTCCACCAGTAGTCCAATCCCCATCTCCATTAGCTCTGAACCTGCATAAGCAATTGTTTTCTTTCTTTGTTTGGTACTAGTAAACTGTACCTTCAGAACATTATTCTTCTCATTGGTTCTCATTTCAATTGATTTTACAGATGAATATGAGAACCAGCAGCTTCCTGTCTTGTTGGCTATGATATTTCGCAATGAGTAGCACCATAATATAGAAATTACAAATTTGGTTCAAAACGCCACAAATTTTCCCAATTTGTCCAGCACTGGTACCTTTTTCCAATCAGGCAAAAAAAAAATTGCTGGTCATTTACCTTAGAAGGAGCACGGTGTAAATCTGGGGCATCTAAATGTTGACCAACCAGGTAAGGTACAGGATGTGTCCCTGTCAGGAGATTTCCTGTCTTTGGGTCAAGCAAGAAATTGTCTGGACCTGAGTACAATATGTATTCCTGAAAAATATGTTTAGTTACACTTAATACAATTAATGAATGAAAAATTTACTGCCTGGTTATATAAACAAAGTAAAGCATTATATTTAACACATATTGGATAATTTTTATAGCATTTTAAACTTTACACCCGACACTAGTTCTCTAAAGTTAAGTGGCCATTTCAATTACCGCAAGTAGCATATAATTTGATAATGTGCACTTTTTTATTAGTTTTTGTAAACTCAAATCTGATTGGATGATATTGCTGTCTCAGGCCAATCAAAATCGTTCTTGCTCTCAATGAGTGGAATCCATACAATGATAGTTAATACAATGATAAAATATACCTGGACAATAGAAAGACGGTCGTCTCTTTCTCTTTTAAATATATTCAAGGAATTGAAAAATCCATTGGCTACATACACAAACCTGAATAAAGAAAGTAGATATATATCTGAATATCTTAAGTGATTAGTTTTTACAAAAAAAATACAAATTATTTACTCTCATAAAAAATTCAGAAAGCATTTTAAACTTTACATCTGACATAAGGTCCAGTCCCTAAAGTGATGTGGCCCTTTTTCAGTAGTACATAATTTGATAATATGCCAAGTTTTAAAGAATCAATTCAATATTATTCATATTAAAAATAAATTAGATGTTCATGGAAAAAAATCATAATGTTAAACTCATGAAAAAAAAATTAGGCCATCTTAAAAAATGTTTGCTTGCAGTGACTCTACCCAGAGAATTTTCATAAAGTACAAGAACATTTTTATTTACAATTAATTTTTTATATTGAAAAAAATAAATTACCCTCGAGGTAAAAAAGTTCGGTTAGGCCGTTTTTGGTGAGTACGTAGCATTAATCACAAACAAAAAATTCTTTAATGATGGCCTAATCAAATACCTACTTTTTGTCGGGTGATATTGTCACACCATTTGGAAGGAGCAGACCATCAGCTGCCTCTACATAGTTAGCACCATCAAAATACACCACATTACCCCATGGAAATTGAGCAACAACACATTCTAATAAAAATCCAAGATTAGACCTCGAGTGAGCATAGTTCGTGAAATAAAAACTGTTCTCACTTGTAGCTGCCACATCATTTGCGCTGAAAACCACAGAAAATATGTTGTATTAGATGCAAAACATGACAACACCTTTACCAACACCAGTTTGACAATGTTAGTACAAAATTAATGTATTTAAAATCTTGTACATTTAAATTGGTTTAGCGCTCACCCTACTTTCTTATATAATCAGTGACAAGGGCTTTTTAGAATTTAGGGCTTTGTTATCTTAATAGAATGTAAAACCAGTGTTTTAACTTCTGAGTTTCGAAGAACGACTTAGTACATAGTGCCCACACGGAGCACTATGACTGTTAGAATTTGTCACATTATTTGCATTGAAAATGTCAGAAATAAAGTTGATACAATATAAGGTGTCAACAAGAGGGCCATGATGGCCCTCTATCGCTCATCAGAAAAAAGACCCTGAGAGAAAATTATCAGGAGCCTATGTAAATTCAAGTGACTCGGGGATGGGGCCAATTTTGACTCCTGGGCAATAATTTGAATAAACTTGGTAGAATTCCACCAGACAATGCTACATACAAAATATGTAAGCTCTGAGCCATGTGGTTTCAGACAAGATTTTTTAAATTTTCTTTTATAAGCCTTACTGGAACATCTAAATAAAGTTATATCATTGAATAATTCAATTTTTATTGATTTAGCGCTATTCATTTGGTGTAAAGGATGTTAAATGTACACAGTACTAACATTTTTGGTCATTTCTTATTTAATCAGTTTTAATCGATTAAGCACTGACTTTTGCCTCTGATTAATCGATTAAATTTTAATGGACTGATTACAATCACTAATGGATAGGATCACCATTTATCCAACAATCCACAGCCCTAGCAAAAACAAATATAGTTTAGTTCTTGGCCTCAACATTGCTGTATACTTACATGTTGATTGCTGCATCTCTGTATGAAAATCTATGTTCTAGTATCATCAATTCTTTGTTAAAATAAAATTTCTCAATCTGATCCATGTCTGACATGTGATTGACTACAAACAGAGTTATCTTTCCTGAAACGGGAAAAAAGAATTTAGAAGTAAATTAATGATTTATTTATTTATTATCCTGAAGAAGCCAATGCGGCGAAACGTAGACATAATGAATTAATCGTTTTCATGTTTCGTGTTTGGTGATTTTTCATCTTTATTGATTAAAACTATACTAAGACAGTCAATGCATGCAAGGACTTTATTACTGATATATTAATCAATATACTAGCTCCGTAAAGGCACTAGACTGCAAAATTTCTAAATAATTTTCAATACCTGGAAAGTATTTTTATTTGATTGAATAACTAACAAAAATTAAATTTAATGGATTTAATACTTTCTAGGGCCTTCAGGTTTGTTGAATATATGTACACTTACAGTAACTCAGAAGAAATAAAGTTAGAACTACCCCATCTACATGGTCTTTAATATAACTAGAAATGTGTTCAGAGGTCACGAATGCCCAAGCTGAGAGCTAAGTCAAAAAGGGGCCATAACTCCTGTAAAAATGTTTAGATTCTAATGGAAGTCAGACTTTACAGGTCTGTATTTTATTATTATACATCTTCATGTAAAATATGAAACCAATCCATAAAATATTTCTTGAGTTATCACTTGGAATCTAAAATTTGAACGGACAGACAGGGGAAACACTCTATGGCCTTCAGCCATTTTGAATGGTGGAGCAGTAAAAAAAAAACATAATTGACATTCACAAATGACACTTGTCCCTTTACAATAACTGACAGGAGTCCCTTTAAAAGCCTTAATAAGTAGTTATCCAAAGCTGCATACACACCTGTATCTTCATTTTGAATCACACTTATACCGTGTGGGTGAAATTCCGAATCGTCAAAATCATCGTCAAATCCAAGTTCTATAACTCCCTTTTCTGGTGAGTTGAAGTCAAACAAGAGTATCTTCCCTTTCCTCTTTTGATCTTTATGATTATATAGTCGCGTGAAATGCTTCCCAGATAATGGCCACCAGAAACCCTGGAATAATTTAATAGCATCTAATTCAAAGTGAGAATATTAATAAATATATTATATTTCATCTTGTCAATTTTAGCTGAGTACACACGATTAACACACAAAATTAATTATAAACCGAAAAAAAAAATCGTTTTTAGTAAATACAATGTTAGCAGTCTTTACACTTCTTTGGTAGATTGTCTTGTCATACAATTCAATGTAGAGTTGTGCTAAAATGTTTATTTTTATTCTGCAGATATTATCTATTCATACCTGCATGACTTTGTGACTAACTTGGTTTTTATCAAAGAAAAGCAATACACTTCATAATTAAGAACACTGCAACTCTTTAATTTTAAAACAATGAGAAATCTTAAATATATAGACTTTGAACCCTGTTTCTGACCCATTGTAAACATTATGTAACAGTAAACACAGGCCTGTGGTCAAGTGGCTATGGCCATCAGGGATCGACATATCCATGGGTAGAAATCATCTCAGACGAGCTGAAATTGCTGCAGAACTACACAACTAGATAAATTTCTGAACGTGTTTTCCAGCAGGATGAGTAGTCTGAAAGTTTTTTCGAGCACCCGTCTGTGACTAGTAAACACTATAATCATCACAGCGATGTGAGTTTGAATCACGCCCAGTACAGAATATAATGTATGAGGAAGCTGTCGCTTAGGTTACGGACGGCTGATGGTCCTAATTAGGGGTAACAGACTTCACAAAATGATGTATGGTCATACAAGCTGGAAAAGGAAATTTGTCACACCAAAGAAAGTAAACAAATATAACTGCGTAAACATCAAGTGAATAAGTTGCAGGACAGCTGGTCGGATGAAGTAAGATTCTTAATCAGACACACAAACAAACAATGTATCTGTATGTTAATGATCGTTACTTACAGAGGTGATGAATGTCAATCCGTTAGGTAATGTTTCCATGTCTTCAGCACCATGTTCTGAAAATAAATATCATTCATTCAAAAATGAAATTATTTGAAATTTCAGGCCCTTTTTTATGCCATTTTTGGGTCCGGTATATATTTTTCACCACTGAGAGAAAAAAATTCTGCATGATTAAAAAGAATCGCCAAATTTAGTGTTTCACGATTTAAATTCCCCCCATCAAAGGGATCTGATACCTGTTTCAAAAATGGTAAAAAGGGTTGAATTTAAAATAATTAAATGAGACCCCCAAGGCTGTTCAATTGATAATTTATAACAGTTTCTTTTCTTCCAATCACATTGTGCGTATACCACAACACATAAAAAATTATAAGATATGTTAAGATACCAGAGTTAGGAGTTTATAATGAATACTTATTTCTTACATTAATATCCATGCAAATATTGAACTTTACATTGTTTGAACTTGATTTTTAAAAAAACGCACTATAATTACTTAGGCAGGCTATTGAAAATAAACAATTTACAACTGGCCAAAATACACAATTTGAGATAGCTATGTAGACAGTAGCTATATACAAACATGTATATATAAACTATACTCACCAACTCCAGATATGGGATGACATGGTCCTGGTGCGTGATTGTAAACAACAACATGAAATCCTGACCAGTATCTGGAACAACAACAATAATTGATAACAACAAGAGAAACAGCATTAGAAATAGGGAATGGGACATTATAAAGGTTTTGATTGAATAAGTGAAAGTTGGTGGGGAATATTTGTCCAGCTGATTATTAATAAATGATGATACTTTTGGAATCACAATGTAAACCATCTTAAACAAAACTTTTCTTTAGGAGACCTTTAGGCAGGGTGTTCATTTGACTCGAGCTCCCGGGTTTTGACGCACGAAAATCTCCAAAGTATTGTTTTTGACTCTTCAAAAATATGCTGTGTGCGTCAATTTTGACCCGGGGGAATTTCCACCAAAGCGTCAAAAGATAATCATCAATGCGTAAATTACCCGTAAGAGATCAGTATGTAAGCGCGTGTCGCATCGCTGATCAGTCAGGACCAAATGCCATGACCTCCATGACGTATTGTAATAAACTCTACACGCGCTAATAAGGTTAGAGTAGGTAGTACACATTCGGCATATATTTGATAGTTGGTTTATAACACGTGTTTAATGACACTATAGAAGCTGATTGTTTACGAGTGGTATCTATTGCATAGATAATACAGCATGTTTGTAACACTTACTTTAGGACAATCAACGTTGATTGTTCGCGAGAAGGATAATTTAATCAACAGAAACATCCTTTGATGTTATCCAAAGAAGTTTGTGTCAAGCGGCGAGTGATAATAATTTTGCTTTGTATAACCGATTTCAATACGTTTTCCGATGAATGCATGACCTGTTAATTAATTTTATTTCAATTGTCCAGTGTAGCGTGTAAATGACAGATAAATAAAAATGTGTTTAGTTTTGAATCAATCAGCTGACCTAAATAACCATTTTCCGAAATTCATACTTTCACTTTACTTAATGACTTATAAATCTATATAAGGATAAAGACGAAACATCGCCAAATAAAACTAATTATAATAATTACGAATAAACGCCCGTTGTACAGTCCGATTTTGATACGGTGACGTATCTTACGAAAAAACGTTAGAATAAACATTAGATGTGTTACTTTTGAATATCATTGACTTATTTGTGCTTGTTAATGTTAAACTATGCGCATATGGGCCTGTGTGTATCTTTGTAGAACTTAGAAAATGAAAATAAACAATGTGACAATATATAAAAATAATGTCAAGAAGTATACATGTATACCCACTGAAATTATGAAATGAACTCAATACAGGCACTGGACACTATTAAAACTAATTTTAAAATAAATACATAAGTAGAATACATGCAAAGGAATGACATTGCTGCAAACTGTACGTTAAAGAACAAATTTCAGGAAATTCTTTTATTCATCTCCCTCCCCCCAAAAGAAGTTAGTTTGCACCGACTCTTGGAAACACTTGCATGACTCTTGAACATTTCATTTTGACTCTTGAAAATTTTGTCCAAAGGGTCAATGACTCTTGACTTTCAAAGTCTAGTGAACACCCTGTTTAGGCTAAAGTGGTCAGATCCTACTGTACATATATATTCTTTGAGTTTGACACATTTCTTTGCTCAAAATTATTAGTGTCGGAGACTCGAACCCCTAAGCTATAAAATATATCCTAGGCCATACTAAGCAGATTAAGCAGTATATTCAGCTGATCATTCCAATCTATCTATCTTCTGTCTTCCTTATATGCCAAACCCCTCACGGGGAAAAATGGAGTCGGTTACCTGTTAGCTTTTAAAGAACAAGTGGCTTTGACAATGAACTGCAATGTATTTCATATGTATCATCAATAAATACCCTCGGCTACTAATCACCATTCAGCATATCATTCCAGCATAACTAACAACAAATAAATTATTTAGGAATGAACGCCAGATTTAAGCCAACATTAAATAATTAACAACTCTATAAACCATTAAGACTGTCATCAGGTCATGATGCTAGAGCTCAGACATACGTCTGACATCCAACTTCGTCCGAATTCCAAATTATCCGAATTCCAATTATTGAATACAATTAAAATGCAATCATAAACATCACCAAATTAGACTAAGTTAGCATGAAGTTAGATTTACTTACATGATTCTTGCGACATGCAGTAAAAACACAAACAATAAACTGACGGCAACTATCTTCACATACATAGTAAATTAGTATGGTTCAATAAATTGGAAAGTCCGATTTATTGTAAACTTTAGATTAGGTCAGGTCTAAGATTAACTCTAATACCATCGTTGTGGTCTCATTAATAGATTACGTGCAAACTCATTGAACAACATATACATTGTCATGTGGGGTCAAAAAAGTAATACAGTTATTCATTATTGCAAAGATTAAGAAAACATACGCAATTTGTATTATTATTCTGTCGTCATTGAGATTGTATGCGCAATCTGCGTTCTCAAATTTTTGTCTTGATCAGAGGGGATGAACGGAACAGCCTACCGGAAGTAGTTAAATTATTGTTTACATTGGATTCCAAAACTTACCAACGAAGTGGTATTTGTTGCTAATTTGCCTTTTTTACTTGAATTCGTTTATTTATAAAGAGTATTTACATATTTTTAGAACGTCATCCATCTTTTTATCGATGTCGTTCTGAAGTCTTCTTGTTAAACGCTTATCTTAGCGCTAATTTGTTTGCTATGCATCCATATTCGGATATGTTATATTTCGGATACTAATAAATTTTGTACACCTACAATTATGATATGCCCTACACATTCATAACTATTCTTTCAAACTGAAGTCCAATTGTTTGATTTTCAGGAAATCACAATGTCTACTCCAGAAAGTGTGTTCGAAAGGTCCGAAAGGGAATTTTATGATCTGACGCTAGATTTTCAAGGACAAAATGTTGTTCGTTCAGGTATTTATACAATTGAAAATCTAAATTATTTTTTGGTATTGATTCCAATGCTGAAAAAATGCAACACTCTTGTGTCTATTAATTTATCAAAATTCGGTTCCAGTTGAGTTTATTTTACATACACAATATCAAGGACTTATATACATACATGGATTCGCAACTTCCGTATTAACAGTTCAAAGTAATCAAATCCCGCGATGATAAGACGTGAATCAACGGGAATACAAGCTATTGTTTACAAAAGTTTTTTTAGTATAATTAAATTCGTAAACACCCAATTACAGCTGTCGGACATTGCCGAGTATATAGCAATGCATTGTGGGATTGCCGAACGATATCGTTTGAGCTATTTTTAGCAGTTGTGAATCCATGTATGTATATAAGTCCTTGACAGTATTAAAACCTTTTTTATGAAAAATATTGTAAAATTGAAATAATATTATGTCAGGTAGTTGTACAACTACCCGATTATGTTAAATAGCTTATTTCGTCTGTTCTAAGCAAGGTAAAGTGGTTGGCAATTGACTGTTGTGTAGATATGCCTTTTCTTGTTTATTTCACCTATTTGCCCTCAAGATGCTACGTTTTCCCTTCTGAAGCCAAAGGGCCTGCTTCCTGTCACCTAAAGCTGAACAAAAATCACTGAATACTTATAAATGAGAAATTCTGAGTCTATTTGCATGTTTTTTTATCAGTCTGTTGCAGCTTTAAAATCATTTGGTAGGTAATTTTGTTTTACTATTTGTTAGAATACCTTTGTCAGTACCTAGATGTGTGCCTTTATTTACATGTATATACTACTCCGAATCATTAGTTATAAATTATTTCAGAAAATGCATTGAATGTCTTTATAAAGTCTGAATTCTTTTGAAAGTTAGTTGGAATATAATTTATGTATCATCTCATTAGGTAAGTACACACAGACTGAGTTAAATTGAGCTTAACGTATGTCAACTGGCTATTGAAAAATCTCACTGTTTTTATTTGTTGTTTCAGATACACCAGAGACAATGCTTACTGAGTACCCCCATCGTCCAGCTCCGGACATATCTATATCATGTGAAAAATGTCAAACTTTTGTACGACTCACACAACTTAAGGAACATAGAGCATACCATGCTGCTTTGTCTGTATTGAAGTAGGTTTTATTTTGTCAATACAATACAATGTGATACACTTTATTCACCTATCACAGATAGGCCATCTTTAAAAAATATTTAAAAAATCATTTGTTTGCACCACAAAAGCCCCTACCCAACTATTTTTGGCCTCTCAGGAATTGTTTTTTCCCTGAAAGTCCGCGCCTTAACATATGGATTTCTCATATAAAATGTATGCTCATTTGACCATTAGACAATTTCATATATTTGTCTGTCTTGGTAAATATGTTCACCTTTAAAGAACATTTTGTTTGCATAAACACCTACCAAACTATTTTTGGCCTCTCGGGAAATTTTGTATCCATTAAAAATACCGGTTCGTTCAAAACAGTAAATTGTAAACAAAATATATGTATATGTATTTCCTACCTACCTACCCACAGAAAATTATCTGTGTAGGTTTACCACAAACATTTTTTTTTACAATTTTAAGAATGGCTTAAATATGAACTAATGATATGACTTGGAAGCAATTTTCATTAGGTTTGATTCTACAAAATACAACAATACATACAACCTATAGATAGTTAATATCATCACAGAATGCATGAAGAGTCAAACGAAATTCCATAAAACTTTTTGAACTCTTTTGTTTCTTAAGATTTAAATTCAGTTGATTTTGTCTTAACTTTATTATTAATCTGTACGAGGTCTTGTGGCCTCTTAATTGATACCCGGTAAGTATAAAATGTTATCATATACTCCTGTGCATTTATTAATGCTTCAATCCAAATTGTATCTTGCTGAAATCTGCAGATAAACTGTTAAAACACTACCAGAAAAATCTTCATAAAAAAATCTGTGTGGAAAAAAAATGAACTTATGGTTTTATGCATTTGTGTTCTATATATTTTTATCAACTTTTATGGTGTATTTCAGGTATGGCACTGAGGAGCCTAAGAATTCTGATTTGTTGTTAAAAAGAAGGAATCTGGTGCTACGAAGAATGAAAGCGTCTTCTACCAAAGATAAACCAGTAACTCCCCAGCAGATTCAGGAAGTCGATAATGCTTATGAATATCTTAAAGCTGTACTTGTTGGTAATTTTGAAACTTTAAGACAGGTAAACTATTCATTAATTTTATAATGTATTAAAAAAATGTTTGTCGTGTGAAATCTCTCAGTAAGGCCATTCTTAAATTAATTTTTTTGTGTTAGCGCTACCTACTTGACCAAAAACAGCTCCTTCACAACTTTTTTTACCTGTTGTATGAAATTTTTTTTCAATAGAAAATAGCATTCTGACATGTATTTGGGTATAATATAAAAAATAAATAAATAAATTTACCATGTTATTGCTAAGCTTCAGACTAACTATATTTTTTTATTACCATCATAGCTTGAAGCATACATATTTGATGCTTTTCAGGTACGAGAAGACGTGGATGCCCATGTGGGTGGTGTAGCTTTAAACTGTAGCCCAGATTGTGTGCAAGCTGTCGGCATGGCAGCCAGCTCCAACGAGAGGTGGAAATCATATATGGAAGACGCTCGTACATTTCAAGATTTCTTCGGAGACGACAGACATAAATGTTTCGTTGGGTTATACGATGGTTACCATGGAAGATTTGCTGCAGAAGTTGCAGCTAGTGAGCTTCATAAACTCCTACTAAGCGAAATGACTAAATTCGATCCTCGTACGAAAATGGTAATCGGGAGCAACCCTCTCGGCGATCCAGATATCTCACACTATAAGTTTGAGAGACCAGATACTATGCACAGCGAAAGAGTGGTACTATATGATGAAAGTGTCGGAATTATTCAAAATATTATAAATCTGTGTGAAGATAAGTACAATGAACTGATAAAGAGAATCGATGAATCAAGGAAGAATTCAAATGCGGATGATACAGAGGATGATGACAAACCAAGAAAGAAAAAGAAACAGAAATCTCCTTTCGAGTTAAAAATGGAGAGTGCTTTCTCAAAGGCATATTATTACCTAGATATTTTGTTATCTTATGGAAAAGATGAAAACTCTAAAATACGATGGAGTGGTTGCTCGGCAACAACCTGTGTGATACAGGTAATTTCTTTAGAATTACAAAAAATGTATTCAATTCTAATTTTCACTTGAATACTGAATGCTGTTTGAAATGAATATTTCTTCAATGGAATGATATATATATTTGTACATCAGAATCTTCTGTAGTCATTTTTTTTTATAATGATGTATAATAAATTATCATGAATTGTTGGATTTTGATAAAATACCATAGTTAAGGAAGTTTTTATGCCTGCTATTGATAGATCAGAGGCATATTGCTTGTCTGTCTTTCTGTCTGTTGGTTTATACCAAACTTTAACCTTGCCTATAAAATCAAACACTGTGCATTTTCAGGTCAAAGGTTAAGGTCACCCTGAGGGGGCATTGTGTTTTAAAAACACATCTTGTTTGATAATGAAAAGAGATTAAGCTTCATATAGTTTAGTAACTTACAATTTATTAGCAGTTCTACTTCTCCATCTGTTAAAAAAGTTCTTTTTTTCGTAGAGTTAAACAAATATTGTCCAATTATTTTTTAGGATGTACTTCCTGATGAAAAGGAGAAATCTGATGAAAGCAAAGAGAATGAGAACAATGAGAGTGTGATCAGTGGTCACGCAGGACAACTTGATCCACCGAAGGTTCTGGGAACTATTCACCTAGCTAACACAGGTAAGTCTTTTAACTGGGATTGTTTATTTGTTCACATTTTAGGCATTTTGAGGGGGTAGAGCTCTTTGGTCCAGTGGTTAAAGGATCTGTCCTGTATTTACTAGCCCTTCACAGCTGTGAGTTTGAATTCCACCTGGGATCAGATTAATTTCACATGTGAGGGAGCTGTCCAGCTAGGCTTTGAAAGGCTGACTGTTTTACCAATGTGTATACTTGTGGTCTGCTCCTTAACTAAAAATGACCCTGACTGTTTGTGTGTTGTTAAACCCCAGTGAAAAAAGGCCTTGTAGAACATCATTTTTTCAAATGATTCTTAATGTAAAAGGTAATAGGAATTATCAACACTGATCAACATTGTTTCGTATATAAAATGTCTGACAACTGTTAATTGTGGAATATAAGTATAGTAAAACTACAATATTAGTCTACATTTGGGATTAAATATAACAGTCTTAGCGCCATCCTTAAAAAAATGCTTGTTTGGTAGGTAGGTAAGAAATATTTTTTTTGCAATTTATTTTTTTACATTGAATCCAAAATACCTGTAAAAATGCTATTTATATACATGTTTTGAAAAACTATTACCTAAAAAACTAAAAAAGACTAAAAACAAGTTAGTAGGTCCAGTTTTGATGAATAACCCCAAACAAACTATTTTTAAGGATGTTGATATTGATGTATTATCAAGTTGAAAGTACACAGAGCAAACATTAAATTTTAGTAACTATAGTGGTGGTCAAATGTAGGTAGTTGTTAAATGAGGCATTGTGTATTTTGCTCAAATCATTCGTTGGAGTGGCATTTAAGATGAAGGATATTTTGTCTTTTCACAGGAGATGTACGTTCTGTTCTCGTACGTGGAAATCGAGCCTACACTCTTACTAAGGAACATACACCAAATAACAAGAAAGAAAAGGCTCGTGTGCTGCGAGATGGTATGATTTCTGTATTTTATGGTTCTGTGATATCCTGTCAACAAAGGGAGATAATTTGATTTGATTGTACCCTGTTGACAAAGGGAGATAATTTGTTTTTTTAATGCTTCCCATTCAACAAAGGGGGTATTTTTGTGCCTCTGTTTCTCTGCCACCATAGGGAGATACTTCGTTTTGACTGTACCCTGTGGACAAAGGGAGTTTTTATTTTATTCTTGTTAGTTTAATTAAAACATGTCGTAGGTGACTTCATATCTTGACATCTATTTTGGACAATGAGAAGTTTACTTTTCGCATTCCAAACTTAACTAACATATCCTCATTTTACAATTCCCAAAGTGGAGACCTGTATTTGTTTTTGCTTCAAAACAAGATCCACTTACAGACAAATTTGTGTTAGCTACCTCCGAATAAAGGCCACCCTGTGAATAACGGTCATTCTTTTAGAAACAGTCAATGATTATTTAGAACAAAATAGCCATATTATGTCTCTCTCGAGGTTGCCCTTTGTTCAAAGGTTTGACTGCATTTATATTTGTTTAGATTTGATCCAAATTCTACTGTTTCTGCATGTCTTTTTTCTAAATAATTAAGTTTTAACTGTCATTATTTCATGTTTTAAAAATAAATGTGCAGGCATGAAAATTTCTGCGTTACAGGTGGAACCCTGACAGAAAGCACCAAGGAATGTCAGGTGAATGGTGTTCTCCTGACAACACGTGGCCTTGGTAACCATGGTGATAAAACCCTGAAGAAATGTGTAATAGTAGAACCACATACAATTAATGCTCCTGTGGACCAGTATGCACAGTTTCTGATTCTAGCTACTAGAGGTGTGTGGGAAGTTTTCTCTGAAAAAGAGGCTGCGTCTTTACTGATTAAGGTAAGAAAGGCAGACTTTGCGAAAGTTGCCGGACCGAAGGATATGTCCTATGGATTGTGTGTTGGTCCGATAAAGAATCTTATCTCATCGGACCGGTTGTCCGGCAACTTATTACCTGATGTATACACATTTATACTTGTTTACTGTTCTTGGTCTGGCAGATTTCCTTTCGGTCAGACAAAATTTTCAAGCTTGTTGGACCGAATGTCCGGCAGATTTTTTTGCCTTTCGCGAAGTCTGGAAAGGTGCTGTAGCACCTGTGCTGGGATGGACTGTGATTTAACCTCAGCATTTCTTATTCTGTTGGTTTCACTTCTAAGAATGATTTGTATTTTTATTGTAGGAGTTGATAATGTTTAAACATGATGTCAACTCTATGAATACCGTAAATCTTCTGTTGCAGTTTATCATTCTCTTGTACTGCAATGAAGAAACGTGTTTGAGATATATAGCTATGAAAATGAGCCTGTTTGCCCTAATTCTGATAATGATATGCTCACCAGGGCTGTAGGGCCCAAAACATTTCTGCTGTAATAGTAATCAAAAAGGGCTATATCTTCCTCCCGTTGTCAGTCAAAATCTAAAATTAGCCCCCACCCCAAATCTGAAATTACTTCCTATGGACCTGCTCACTTTACGTTTTTAACTAATAAATTGACATATCTGTTCATTATGTAAAAAGAGCAATTTTTCTTTCCTTATTACGGGATTAAAACATAATTCCATTGCTTGCAGTGACTTTTCTCTGAACTTTTATTTCCTGTAGAATTTACCTTCTGTGCTTCAAAAATGTTTACATAAATGATTATTTTGATTGTATGAAATTAGATATGTATTAATATATTTCATTGTGTTCCTTTTAAACAGTTACTGCCTTGCAACCAGATTCCCCCTCCAAGTAAAATCAACTCTACCATGCGTCCCCTGTTTGATGAAATGAATCGACCTATATCACAGGACACTAGGAAGGTCTCATTTTCTAGTAGGGGGTCACCATCACTAAGAAAAAGTTCTTCTGATGTTCTCAATAATGAACGACAGAGAAGTGGAACACTCAAGTCAGTCGTTGAAAGTCAACAAGAGGAGGGTAGCAACAAGTCGGGTCAGGGGTCAGAAGGGGTCAGTAGCGTAGGTCAAGGTCGTGATGAAAATTCCAGTAAGAATCAGAGTGGAGACAGTAAAGGTCAGACCTCTGGATCCGGAGATGGAGGCAATGGTAAAAGTTCAAGGTCAGCAAGCGCTAAAAGTGGCGAAGGTCAAAGGTCAGATACCAACTCCAGTCCAACTGATAAAAAATCCAGTGAGGAAGGATCATCTAATAGAAACCAGTCCACTCCCACCAACTCTGGCAACAAACGATCACGTAGATACGTCGATGCTGACATGCAAACCGAAATAGGCAGTTGCCATGACGATGAATCAGATGACGATTCTGGAAATGAGGCTGATATTGATTCCTATTTGGAAAACGTTTCTTTTCCCGGCGGTATTTCCAGGATATCCATGGTTGACGGTCCTCCGTCGAGGGAACAGATGCAGCGTAACCTAGCGCAGATGATGGCCCAGCACTTAGTTCAAGCGGCTTTACTCGCTGGGGCCAAGGATAATACATCCGTAATGATAGTATTGTTACCCGGTTGTGGACTTTAGTCTAATAAACTGAATTGTATATTTTGTGACATGATATTAGTTTAAATTTTTTCCTTATTATCATTCCATTAAATTGTTAAAGAGATCAGTATTTGGTTATTGTGTTGATGTCTTTAATTGATGTAATTAATGGTTTTGAGATTTCATTTTGATATACAGTGTAACCTCCATGTACTGCCACCTCTGAACAACAGCCATCTCCCTGTGAAAGCCAGTATACTATCAACCTGAATTGATGTTTTACTCTATTTTCACTCTCTCAAAAACAGCCACCTCCATACAACATCCATTTTTGTCCTTCCCAGTCATGGCTGTTGTAGAAGGGTTGCACTGTAAATATTCTTATTTGGTTGGCTTTGCTTATTTGCATGTGGACCAATAAGTCACTAGTGCTGCTACCTTTTGATTTACTATTTATCCTTGTACTGTCTTATTCTTGTTTAGCCTTACTAAATATTTGAAATATGTGACCTGTTTTATAATATAACAATTTGTTTTAGATTATCATTCTTTGAAAAGATACTATTTACACTTATTGATTATTGGTGCACTTTTGATAGTATTTAATGTTTTTAAATATTTCACTGTTTTGTATTTGTTAGTGTTATAAATATGTTTATATTTTCTATATGTGTGATATAACTATTCAGTGAAACCTGTTTGCAGCCATCTCCGAAAAATAGCCACCCTGTGATAAATGGCCATTCTTTGAAAAAATCGACATTGCTTATTTAGAACAAACTGACCTCAGAAAAAAGGCTATCAATAAATAATGGCCAGATTTTTGTCTGTCACAAGGGTGGCCTTTGTTCACAGGTTTGACTGTATACCTCTGTATTTACATTGTATAAACAGGGTACCTCTAGACAGTATTGTATAAACCGGTATCTTACAGTTAACTGTATTTTTATTTATTGATTGTTTGTTTATTTTTAAATTTGTTAATGATTCACTGAATTACAAGTACCTATAATATTATGTAATCATCGTTTTCTATCATAACATTATTTGTGACATTTGAATGAATGTTAATTATTTTATGTATTCTGATATTTGACTTTTAATGAAAACATGACTATAAGTTGTGCAAGCAAAATTGTATCACACAAAAATGCATTTAAACATGTCGCTAAAAATAAAAAAATATGTTAGTTTGTAGTGCTCCGACCGACCCATCAAAATGGCCTCTACTGTTCTTTTTTTTTAGGTTTTCACATAGATTTTTTTTGTAATCTGTTTGCACTTGTTCCATTAAAATGTACTTTCTGTTTTTAAACCATACCGGAATACAATCATGGCCGTTATCTGATACAAACTGGCTTTACATCATATTTTATTCTGTCTAATTACATGTTTAATGCAGAGCAGACTGCATGAAAATGCTGTGTCTTGCAAAATTGTCAATTATTTTAACAATGCAATGTCAGAAAAAAAATACAAAAAGAAAATACACACCCACCTCTGGAAATCAGGGTCGGAGCACTACAAACAAACAATTTGTTAATGATGGCCTGTGGTATGTGTTCTCATGTTTGTTTCTGGAACATGTTTAGCCAAAATAAGGCCAGAAAGAAAGTAGGTGTGTTTCTGGTTATACAAGTGACTATTATATCAGCACCAACTCTAAAGTTTATAACAACACAATCCAAAAAGCTGCAAGCAAAATGTGGTATCTCATAAATAAACTGGAGATACTTAATGCCTCAGAAGTACATAAACAAAATCAGAAAAAAAATTGAGAAAAGTTTGGCAACGTGCCAACCCTATTTTATGGCAAGTAACTGAAAACGTAACTATTTTTTTCATGGCCTTATGTGATTCTGCATTTACATTTGTACATAAAAAAGGTATACAGTGCAACCTCTTCAGAGCGGCCCTCTCTTGAGAAACAAACCTCCCTTCTACAACAATATGAATTTTTCCCAACTGTACCATTTAACTATTATTTTAACCTCTCTAGAACAAGAACTTCTCAACAACAAAACTTTGCTTCTTCCAAAGGGTGTTGCTTTGTAGAGGTTGCACTGTATTTATATGACTTTGTTTTTGGTCTTGATTGTTGCTGTATTTGTATAGAAATTAATATTCAAATTTATAATTATTGTATAGAAAATATTTTTTAACAGCAGATTATGTGATCAATTGTTACTTGTTTTATGAATTTCTATTTCTTGTTGCTGAGTTTTTATTTTACATGACTGTGTTTGTGTCTTTACAGATAATTGAATAAAAAATGTATAATGAATCATTTGATACAATAGTTTTGTTATATTTTTATAAGTTGATCATAGTGTTTTGACTCATATACAGTACAACCTCTCCAGTGTGGCTCTCTCTTGAGCAACAACCTCTCTTCACCAACAGCATGATTATTTCCCTCTGCACGATTAAACTGTTAATTTAACCTCTCTAGAGCAACAACCTCTGGACTACAATATAACTCCCAATTAGCGTTTCTTTGGAGAGTTTGTAAAGTTCTGGCATCAAATATTTCAAAATTGTTCCATTTTACAGTCTTTGATATTTATCTTGATAAATATTATCACAAAATCATCATATTATTGTCATTTAATGCATAAAAACAATACATTTTTTTTTATTAATATAATGCATGACATTTAGCTTACTATACATACAATGTAGATAAGAAAATGATTCCTTGAAAAACAATGCCCCCCTCGTGGTGACCTTTGACCTAATGACCTTAAAATACATAGGTCATGTAGAGGTTGTCACGAGGAACCAATGTATGAAGTTTGATGACTGTAGGTGGAGGCGTTTTGATTTTATAGGCAAGGTTAAAGTCTAGTACGAACTGACAAACAAACAGGCAAAAAAAGATTATGCCCCCGATCTATCGATATGGGGGTATATAACACATAGACAAAACTTCCCTCCCCAAAAACTGCCCTCACCAAAACCTCAATCCCAAACTCTACCCAACACAGGACAATACCAAATATGGATGACAAACCACACTCGCCGGGAGAGTATCACTATATATATATGGAACGGTCTTTTGCTTACATTCTTGAAAATTATTATTTACACATATAATACAAAGGACACGCAGATAGTTCCACGCAAACTTATATCACTACGCATAGTGTCAAAATTCCGCGTTCCCTTGAAGGACAACCTGGTCACTGTGTCACTATCGACTACATACCGTGATCTAATAAGGAGGCGCAGAAACGTACGAGGTATTCCAAATGAATGCATACAATTTCCTTAACTGGTTCCCGTTAACTCTGTCAGTACAGAAACATTGATGGAGAACCACTTTTCAAATCGTCCTTCTGAAGCATTCAAGACGGACTGCTGTGAAATGGACTCACTTTGGAGGTAATAAACAGCTGTCCCAACTTGCAAGAGCAAATAATTAAAGTCATAGTCGTCCAATCTTTATGGCATTGTACAAATACGCAATACGTCTAAACACAATATCTCAATACCTCGCACGAATATTATTTCAACAATTAAATAAATCGTAACTACTCGGGCATTTCCGCAACTGGGAAATACAAACGCCGAGGAATTCCGAATGCAATTTTTTGTCCATTTATTTTGCATTTCTGCTATTTTGTACAGTGTACCACTGTGATACAGCGGTAATGTTAGAGGTGTTAAACCTAACGCGCGGCGTTTTTTGCAAAGGTTTCAATGTTCGAGAGTAAAGTTTAGTAAACGAACCGTCCGAATCAGAAAACGACTTATTCTCCTCGCCATGTCTGAAGTGCGCATGCTCTGTGATATTTGGAACAGTGACGCCATTTTTTAAATTGCCACGGGATGGTTTATCATTGACAAAACTTGTGTGAATATTCTCCCGCGTTAGATTAGATTCAAAACTCTTTTCAAAATCAGGTTTGGTATTATTATCAGACGTGTCATTGTCTGATTTTGTGTCGGATATTTCCGTGTTGGAATCTTCGTCATCTTCCATGAATGTTCGGCCTTCCCGAAAGGTTGATTCAGCGTGGACGCTTTCGAAGAATCTCAAAAATGGAATTGATCTCAGAGACATATGACGTCCTAATCTTCGAACTGTTCCAATTTTTCTCATGTTCTCAAGCTGCTCTTTCTCTAGTTCTAGAATTAAAATAATAATCTTTATTCTCTTGTTCTTTCCTAGCAGGATTCTTACAGTAAGGTATTTCATCATCATCATCAACATCTCGAGTAATTGCATCCCTCCATAAGGGGTATACTCGTAATATAAGTATACTCGCATTATACTAGTACGTTCATGTCTTAAATTGGTATAAATTATTAAGTTTTGAAAAATACTTTTGTTAAAAGTCTCCAATAGGTGACGATGAATTGAAACAGAAACATGTCATGCAAACTGCTTTTCAAACTTTTTAACTACTCTAACTTATTTCTATGTTCATATAAGTATAATTTTACAATCGAAAGTTAAATTCGCTCTGGGTCACCAACAAATTGAAAACATGTTGGACCAACGAACTCAATATAAATACTCGGGTTATTTCCGTAACTGAGAGCATGATAACTTTCGAGGCAACGAGGTGGTCCAATTGTTTATACAGAATGAAATCAAAGCTGTATTAAAAGTCTGCAATGTATACAGTACTTATACAACAATTGGTACTATTTTGCAAGGCGGATGAGAGGCGTCACTGTTTTGTTGATACAAAAAGTGGTGTATACGTATAATATTAGGAACTCCGTTCCTAAAAACGAGGCTATGATTCACACGGTACAAATATTATACTTACGAGTTTTATGTCGGTTGATACAGAGTTGAATGACTATAAGAATGAAGAGGACGACCAGAACGACCCCCACCAACGCACTAATGATCACAGCGGCAATGTTTAGTGGTCTGAAAAAAAGGAAAAGTAAATGTACAAGAACGGTGCAATCTACATTGTAGATCGTGATACGTACTGACATTTTAAGCAGTCATTTGAAAATGAAGTCTTTTTCGAAACTCTACTGCGTTTAAGGGTTTGCAAATAATGGTCTGTGTGTAGCTTAGAGTGGCACATGACTCAATAGTGAAGAACATTCTTCATGAAAAAGTAAACTTTGGCATGAATTATAAACGAGAAAAAATGGAGACTTCTGATTGGCTTAAAATATAGGGCAAACATTTATTTGGGTTTAGCGCCGTTTTTTCAACAATTTCCCAGCTACACACGACGGCCGACATGGCAGCTTCTACACATGTGAAGGAAAACCGTTGTCAAATTTTCCCAGAAGGGTATGACCTGTCGCAACCGGAATCGCTAGGTTGCAAATTCAACGCACTAATAACTGAATCACGGCCGCGTTTAGGGCAAACACGAAGATGTTGGAAAATACATGTACTGCGATTAGCGTGCAATGGTGACAGATTCAAGAAACTTACATGTCCCAGAACTTGCAGCAGTACTGCGCATTGGTGTAACCGCAGCAGTAGGCGTGGCTTTCTGGAACATACGGAAGTGGACACGTAAATACTCCTAGATAGGTTCCATTCTCGTCTGCTTCGTAGTTCTTGCACACAGAAATGTCTGAAAAAAGTGAACATAAAAAGGGTTAACTAAAGTCAGGTGTTAAACGTCTTTATTGTTGGGACTTGGGATGAGCCGACCCACGAAATTAAATCCCCAACGAAAATTATTGATTTCACAGTATTTAAACGTCTGATAAACTGAAAGTCCTGTTTAGTTCTATTCTATTCAGTTGTTTTAGTTCTATACTTACATCCGCTTGGCGTATTTTTGTAGACCTTAAAATCCTCTGTTTTGAGCCATTTGAACATGTAGTCATATAGGGACGGATATATATTTTTCTTGTCGTTGTATACACGACTATACCGGGCGTAACCTTTACCTCCGGAGTACGAGAAGTATCTGGAAATTCAAAATCAAAATTATAATAAATTCTTGTATAAAATTATAAATTTATAGCCAATATTCACAATAGTCCCAGTTATATATAAACTTTATAGGGTTTTATTGGTCAGTTGCTTCTTTTCTCCATATTAAGGCTTGTTGTTTGGTGTTTCATAATTAGTAAAATACAATCAAACCTGTGTTAGCGGCCACCTCCGAACAAAGGCCTTTCTTTAAAAAAACACGTCATTGAGTAATTAGAATAAAATCACATCCAAATAAAAGTCACCTGTCAATTAAGACCACAATGTCTTTCCCGAGGGTGGCCTTTGTTCACAGAAATGACTGTATATTAAAAAATAGATACTGCAGTCTCACGCTGTCTCACATCTACCGGCAAGGAAAGATAAAACTGGGAAAATTCAGGCCTAATAAAAAGTTAAAGGTCGCCAGGAAAAGTAGTGTAATTCGAGTAACTAAACTGGTACCCGTTGACTTGTGTGTACAACTGCAACATGGAACGGGAACCAGTTTAGTCGAGTAACCAGATACAAACAATTTAAATTTAAATAAAGTTTCCTTTTAAAAAGGAAAGGCTTGGCTGGTTGTTGCTGATAAAAGTTAGTTCTGATACCATAACTAAATTGGTTAATTTTATTTCGTCTTGTTGACCATTTTAGTTATGGAATTGTCCTCTTTCAAAGTCAACAGGTAGTCTGAAACATCGGTATATTTTTCTATTTTCCTATAATTCATCGTACTGTACACAAGTTTTAAATTGCATCAGAGAAAGCGTTTCGCAAGTTAAATTATAGTAGGGGTGTATTTCATTAATTAATTAATCCTTCGCTTATTACCTTCAGCAATTATGTTGATAATTAAACAAAGAGCTAGTAAAGTAAAAATAATTGAGACTGCGTTAATATATCTTATCTTTTCGTGCCTTAACGGTTGATGGAACATGCCGATTTATAGTGAAACACCCCGATTTTACAATGAAATCGCAAATGTGTACATCAAGATCACGTGACAAAATTATTGGCGGCAATAGCGTTTCGCAGGTTTCATTATAGAAGGGGCTTCCTTAAATTCTCTTGAACAATCCTCCGCTAATATGTCTTTCAGTAATGATTAAAATAATTGATTTAAATATATTGTACATAGTAACAGAAAAAATAGACAGTTTTAAAATGTGTACCTTAACGTGTAATTAATGTTAATAGAACAAACCGATCTTTAGTGAAACACCCTGATTTCATAATAGACTAGCACAGTGAAGTTGGTACACTCAAGTCATGTGATACCGATTCACACAGTAAGCGTAAACCAATCACCGGACTGTTAACATATAGCTCTCAACCAATCGCCGGACTCTTAACATTTTTGTGCACTTGTACCCAGCTTTCGCATTGCATCTACCAGCATCTAGGGAACAAACGTAACCGAAAACAATACATAGGCTTGGAGCCGTAGCTCCAAGCCAAAAATCTGTGTACACTAAAACCCCTGAAAACCGGACTCCGAGAAAACCGGACTCCGAGAAAACCGGAATTTCTCTGAAAATTGGACGATTCAATTTTCCGAATTTATCAAAAGTTCTTTGAAAACCGGACTTTTGGACGAGTCCGGAAGGGGTCCGGTTTTCAGGGGTTAGACTGTATCTATCCAATTAATGAAATCTATATGTCATATAATAATATAGTAAGTTATTTACCTGCTACTGTAGTAACTACCATAACGAACTGCCCTGTAACTCATACGCAAAGTGGATCCTTTGGCTTCTGTTAAACCTGCATGATAAGTTATTTATTTATTTACTTGGGTTTAACGCCATTTTTTTCCAACAAATTTTCGATTATACACGGCGGCCAGTTCACCTAACACGTTTCCCTGAACTATATATTATATACTATAGTCCAGGGTGATTCTAACCAGTCCTAAAATGGATATTATATTGTATGTTATGTAACCATGTACCTATAAATTTGTGTACAAGTTCCTGAATAAACTATGTTCTGTTCTGTTCTGTTCCTAACCTACCCTTCCATGCACAAGGAACCAGAAACTTCTCAACCAGGAACCAGCAACTTCTCGACACATCGACATGATTGTATAACCTGCCTCGACCAGGAATCCAACCCGGATCTCAAGATTACAAATTCAGCGCACTAACCACTGGACCCCGGCCGCAACCTTGCATGATAAGTACATTATTATGAAATACACTTGTCTTGTCCGGTATACACAAAAAAAAAGAAATATCTTTTTGGTTTATAATCGTAAATTAATAAAAATGGTGCCATTGGAAAGCAGACGCAACGAGTCATTCATTGGCACCGTGAACTTGCTAAATCTGTTCAAACGGAGAACAATATAAAAAAGCCAAATCGCAGAAACGTAGCTTTACTGTTTTTGACATAATCACGGAAACTCCAAGCCGGACATTACTTTCAACCATAAGTTAATTTATAGAATTCCATGCCGATAAAATTTTGACCTATTTCTATCGTATTTTGTTTTTCGTAGAGCTGGGTATCGGTGCTTAAAAGCGTATCACGATATATCACAATATTTTATGCTGTATCGCGATACGTATTGCGATATATATAAATGGTAAATTTACAGAAAAGCATCAAAAATTAACATTTATATAATGTCTTGGATAATAATACAGACTATAGCTGACAACAGTGTAGTTTCACACTTCAAATAATTTGCTCTTTTTTAGCACTGTTGAAACTATTAATGCGTGTGTACATATAAATATGTATGCGTGCACAGTCAATAATATTACAAGATTCACCAGCATTTAGACATGAATAACAATTTACCACAATGTATGAACTATTTTTTACTATAATAAACATAAAGTTCAGTTATTTAAGCTAAACCCAATATATCGGTATGCTGAAAAAATATTGTGATATCTATATTGTCTAGCTGATATCGCGATATACCGATAAAACCTCCCACCTCTAGTTTATCGTTCTAATTCTGCATGATGACTAGATTATTACGGCGACTATTCATAACAAATGTAGAATACAGTATCTTGTTGATCTTGTTCAAAGCATATTTTTTTTATTTAAAACAAAGTTTTACTGACTAAACATTTAACGAGCATTACTTAATTTGAATTTGAATTTTCATAATTATATGTCCAGAAAGCTCAAAATGGAACGCTTTTCAACTCGCTGTAACTATTGTTGGCATAGAAAAAAAACGTATACACATTACAGTTACAATAACTAACAAAGTAACAATTCGTGCTTACCCGAAACGTAGAATAATATAACACACAAAATCCATTGGAAAGACGTCATTTTTTACTTATTTTCATATATGTCCAGAAAGCTCAAAATGGAACGCTTTTCAACTCGCTGTAACGACTTTTTGGCATAAAAAAAACGTATTAAGCTGTTTTATATAAAGAATGAATGCGCTTCCTAACGACAGTTAATCCTAGATATGTAATCAAAGCCTTCTAAAAGATATAAGTTTGAAGTTTTTTAAGTTTGACGTACTTTATGGTTATATAATTATTATATCTTGTAATACGATACCATTTATTTATATGATGTCAGGTTTTAGCAAGTTTATTGTTTGTCCTGAATGGTAGATTATTTTGGTTTTATCTTGGCAAACAATTGGAGGGATTAATGACAAATAATACTGATCATTTCTAACAAAGATTTCAGACACTTAGATTTGTTTGTCACATATGTTATTTTGGAAACAAGTATTAAACACTGGCGTAAAGTAGGTCAAGTTCAAATTCAATATTTTATTGTGAACTTGACCGGTAAATATTTCTCAAGACATTTGTTTTCTTTTGTTGTAAATTACAGTACAACTTCTCCAGAGCGACCCTCTCTTGAGCAACAACCTCCTTTCAACAACATGATTTTCCCACTGCACGATTTAACTATTTAATTTTACCTCTCTAGAGCATTAACCTAGTATATAATTTTGCTATTCCCGAAGGATTGATTTCGAGAGGTTGTACTTTGTATTCATATAGTAATAATTAAATTTTAGCTACCGTGAATGTATATAATTATATGATTGATATGTATCTTTATGTAGTATTTATTTTCATGCTTTTCTCCTTGTACTATAAAGGCGCTATACACTGCAAAAGCATGGATTGCCAACAACATGGACAGTAAACCCCCTCAAAATCGGACCCCCTCCGGACTGGTATTCTGATAATTCCGTTTTTCACAGAGCTTTTGATAAAACATCCTAAAAACGGGACTTGAAAAATTGTCCGACTTTCAGGAAATTCCGTTTTTTCAGGGTTTTTAGTGTATATGCTTATGTCAAATACTAAACTGGTTCCTGTTGTCTTGAGTGTTTTTTTTGGTGCACTGCAACATGGAACGGGAACCAGTTTAACCAAAAACATGTTGATTTGAGTTGTAATTGAGTAATCTGGAACTTGTGTAAGGGAACGAAGTTATTGTTTTGTACTATAAACAAACCCAAAACATGTGTCAAGGTGACTGTGTCAAGTGCAATGTCCAAATTTGGCTGAACTGACCGAAAAAAATATAGCTAAGAAACATTGAACAAAGCACATATGAATTATTTCTGACGACAGATTTAAGAATTGGATTTAAATTTATTTCATACATTAAACTATTTACATTCTAACATGCAATTTATAATATGCTATTCATGATGATTGTGTATTTGTGTAGTTTATTCTTTTATTAATGATACACGATGGCTTATAAGGAAGATTATGATAATGGTATGGGACATGTACACAACATATGTTCAAATTAAAACGATCTTCAAATCTCGGCTTGTAGAACTCAGCTCATGGACTTGTTAGAACGACATACTAGACTTAGCACTAAACTGGCCCCCGTTGACTTTTGGTGTACTGCAGCATGGAACGGGAACCAGTTTAACTTAACACGCAGTTCCATGTAAACTGGTTCCCTGTCTATCAACGCCGATCATATATACGGCTGATCTATTCGATGATTTGCGTCTAGCAAGAGGTACCAGACCTTCCTCATGGCAGTTCATCCGAAGGGAAAAGCTAAAGGAGTCCCAAATGTTTACATCTATCTTTGATTCGTTTATCCATAAACTATATATAAGATTTATGGATTACTTTTATTTTTTTCACCGATCACGTTTAGTTGACTTTCCGAACCTCTTCACAACCGTTCCATTTCTCGTGAACGCTTAGCATCATTACGAGCGTCTAGCGAATCACTTAAATCACCGTCTTTAGGCGCTTTATAAAAATACTGGGCAGCAAAATTAAAGCATAAAGACAATAATTTCACAAAGATCCACCAAACAAACAATTTCACTCCCATACTCGTCTTCTCATAGATCCAGCAGTTTCCGGTCAGTCCACAAATATCCTGCCATGCTTGACAAGAACTGTCCATGATGGAACCAAGCATGAGCGGACCCGGCGTGGTGCCTGGAATAAGTACATGCACAAAAGAAATAAAAAAACTTAAAGTACACATGGATACTGAACTTACATAGACTTGCACTACAACATGGTACGGGAACTAGTTTAACAATTGTATGGCGGATGAAGATAATCGTAGTACTTAGGTCCGCATCAAAATTCATGCGCCTCGAGTGAGTGACGGCTATGAAATACTGAACTATCGTTCGGTTTCCAAAAATGATTGCTCTTGAATCCTGATATACAAAGGGTATTTCAAAATCTTACTGTTAGAATAATCGTTCTGAATAATTTACCACAAGCGATGTGCTACAATGTTAGTGATGACAAATGTCAAATTGAACAAGCTTTTATTTTTTATCAGACATATTGCTCATTTAAGACTTAAACCTTAGCGTAAGCCACACGTGTGCAATTTAAATTGGTCGTACTCGCTGTTGATTTTTGGTACACGTGTACCAATTACCAGATCACAAACTTTAAACATTTTAAGAAAGTCTTAGATATAGATATTGCAATTTTAATGATATCAGGCAATTCTTACAACTTATGTTAACTACTCCCGATGACTGCTTCCTGGATTCTGACCAGTACTCGTGCCGAAAGAAGGGATTGTGTAGGTTCCGGTCAAATTCTGCCACTGACGGGATTCCAGCCCGCAACCTCTGGGTTAGGAGTCCGACTTTCTATCCTTACACCATTGCTCCTCCTTTAGCGACAATTATACATCAACACAACTACTATATACACTATAGACTTACCAAGCAGACGTAATAACAACCATTGTAAACCAATAGCCAATGACCTTTGGTGTTCTTGTACACAACTGTAATATAATGTACAACAGTATATAGTAAAACCCATGAAAATCGGACCCTTTCCGGACTGAGAAAAAAGTCCGGTTTTCTGAGAATTCCGTTTTTCAGGGATTATTCTGTATTGAATATTGAGTTGTCAAGAGGTAACCAGCTGAGGGCCTCCGAAGTCGAGTGGTCTTGATCGCTGGCCACTTACCGCTGTGGGTTCGAATATCCCACTCGGTACTAAATTTCACATTCGAGGAATCAGTTCAAAGCTCGATGATTCTACTTAGCTGAAAAAGTGACCCCGGCTGTTGTTACGACGTTAAACCCTGGTGAATTAGGGAACCACATCTATTTTTTTCCATCAGATATCAATTACGTAAGTACAAAAAATGGTCAACAAAATAATTATGTACATTCATTGAATCACTGAAATTTTTTTTATTAATGGGAAAACGTACAACAACGAACCATAACTATTTAAGACTTTTTGAATGCAATATGGCCATTTCCTAGGTATTGTAGTAATGTAATCAAAGTACTGAAAGTAGTCATGGAAAATAACTTAATAGACTTGCAATGCAACATGGAACAGGAACTAATTTAACAATTGCATGGCGGATGTAGACAAATGTAGTACTTCGGTCCGCATGAGAATTCACGCGTGATGAGCGATGGAAAGCTGAACTATCGTTCTGTTTCCAAAAACGAGACCATTTACGATTAAACATACGACAATGTCGTCGTATACGAGTTAAGAAATCTAGATGAACATATACATACTGCAAGGTGGCTGTCTGTGTTGGTGAACACGTCATGAACGTTAACAACATACCGACAAACAACAAAGGTGCCACCACATACAACAGTTTGCAATTAGACATACAGATACCCTGGTATGCTCCTGAAAAGAAGATCTTAAGTACATTGTGCATCTTTATCGCAAGATAAATAATTGTTTAGTAAAAACTATGGCAAGCATGGATTGAAAATCACGGAAAATCACGGAAAATCACGTGCATTACAATAATTCTTCGTATCTTCGTATGCAGTGAAATCTCTCCAAAGCAAAATGATGTAACTCTTAAGAGGTTGTTGCTCTTGAGAGGGTGAATTAATAGTTAAATCATGCAGTGGAAAAATCATGTTGTTGTTGAAGGGAGGTTGTTGCTCAAAAGTGGGCCGGTCTGATGAGGTTGAACTGTACGTATGTAATTTATTTTGAAAAGAAAAAAATGCTTATCGTAGTACCGATGGATTTTTTTTATATATCACGTGCTTGAAATTGATCAGAGAAACATGTAATTCAAAATCAAACTTAATTACTAACCAAGTGGAGGTCCGGTAGTATTCTGAGTGTCACCAGCAGTTGTCATAGAAACCGATGACGCAGTCGTCATAGTAACATTTTCCTGCATAGTGTTGTTCATTTTGTACATTAGACTGTTCAACACACATGAACAATTTGTATACATCTGTAAGTTAGAATATTATGGTAAATAGTCTTCGGATAGTCACAGAAGAAATACGGCATTAAAATGATAGCATTGCAAATACGAACAAAATGTCTACAGGTAAACCTGTGTTTGCGACATCCTCACGACCACCATGTCAATAAAGGCCATTCTTTTAAAAACCATCATTGATTGTTTAGAGTAAGATGATATCCTAATAAAGACCACCTGCCAATAAAGGTTATATTATGTCTTTCCAAAAATGAACAGAAATGAGTTCAGAATTATTTTTACCATCTATTCATAGCTAATTAGCATAATTATAAAATATACCTTTGGCCATTTACAAACCAAAAAAGGCCTGGGTGAACACAGAACGTTATTGTATTGTCACTAGTTTTTACACACAATTCATAAAAAGCACCGCCTACATTAATTTATAATGAATTAAGTTAAAGTCACTAATTAAGGTTCACTATCATTAGTGGGCAAATTTACTTGGAGCATTGCTTTCCTGTGACGACGGTTTGTAAATAAGCGCAAATACAAATTTAAAACTAATTCTTCGAACTAATTTAGCTATTTTACTTTACTACTTTTACTAATTAATTTAACGAACCTTAAAAGGCCCCATTGGACCCATCATTAAGACAAAGTCTTCGCTACATCCGGCATGACATGGTGTGAAGTAGATAATGTTGTCCATACCACATACTGGTTCATACGTCATTGCTGAGCATGCGCAGTCATTATTGCAACCATTGTCTAGATTTACCGGTCCATTATACGCCCTGATACGAAGAACAAATCACAAAAAACATGTAAATCATTGAAAGTATTTGATTCACAAGAACTGCTGGATTTAAGATTTATTTTACCAACATAATATTATTTTGACTATAAAACAATGTTCGATTTTAAAGAGCAGAAAGTAAACACTTATCAATCAATGGAAGTGCTTGTCCACGAAGTCATTAAGCGTAAGAACGGTCTCCGAGCTTGAATCTCGATTTCACGTCCACAAGTATTTTGATAGACAATATATAATACAACCCCCGAAAGCAGGACCCCTTCCGGGTAAAAAGTCCGGATTTTCAGTGATATCCCTTATTTTGACAATGGACTGTTTCAAAATAGAAGTTGGACAAGTTCATATAGGCAATTAAGGGTAAAAAACTTACTCTCCAGTTGTGTATTCTGTGGTTACCCCGGCAATGCTCTGCGTTGGACACTCTATCCAGAATACGCCGCAAACCAGAAGACCCAAGAACGCAGCAATCATATTTAGTCGTATGATGCCTTTACATTTCAACTTCCTCTTCTTAACTATAAACCCGCCTAGCAACATGCCTCCACCGGCACCTGGTACCGTGATGATACCTGTATTATATCAAAGTACTGAATGTACTCATAGAAACTGAACATACATGGTCTTGTACGGTAGCATGGATCGGGAACTAGTTTAACAACTGCATGGCGGATGTAGAGAATGTAGTAAATTGGTCCGCATGAAAAATTATGCGCGTTGAGCGAGTGGCGGCTATTAAATGCTGAAATATCGTTCAGTTTCCAATGATATAAATGCGGTATCCGTTAAAAATTGCGACTCCCTAAGCATCAGGAAAACTATAGAAAACAACGAAAAAGTGAAAAGGAATTCAACTTTTACAAATTTCGGACTGGTTCTGTGCTTTGACCTTTTCGCTTTCGAAAGAACCTTAAACTACTAGATCCCGACTGTATTTTAAGATGGTTACGGACCATGGCCAGAACGTAATTGTTGAATTACATTAGCTTTTTATCTCTGTTTGTAAACATACTTAGTTTTCGGTCAGATGTGAAAAACACTTGTATACAGTGTATACGAGTATGATACAACATAAAGTTGTCTAACTTATAATATCTTAACAGCGTATACCATTACTTTTGTATTCTTATCAGATAAAGCGAATTTCTTTTATCTATCATTTATGTATTCATAATTTTTATATCAGTTTTATTCTGAAACAAGGTTTCGTACGCATACATTTGGCAACAGTTGAATACGAGTTTGTACTGCTTCACAATCAAGCCTCAAAGTTTAACAATCCTTCAAACAATTTTCTCGATTTTTTTTCTTCATCAAAATTTTTTGAAAAATTAGTACGCAAACATGATTCTGTTTGGCTACTTACCCATGACAAAACTAGCAAAGGCTACCGGAAGGTTAAATTTTTCTTGTAGAAATTTGGCGCCAAATGTTGCCACACCGCTAATAATCATTCCTTCTGCGCATGCGCTGAGACACAGGAACACGAATGTGGTGTTGTGCATCTTGAATGAAAACAACTTATCTTAAATGTTGCCAATATTGCCAAATTTCATCACTTTAAAAAACATCAACCCTATAATCTTTATTTTACTGTTATTCCATGTACATGTACAACAAAACCCCTCAAAACCGTACCTCTTCCGGACTTAGCCAAATGTCCGGTTTTCTGGGAATTCCGGGTTTCACAAAAAAATTTGATATATCTGATACAAAATGGGACTTAAAAAATTTCCGAAATTCAGGGTATTTTGGTTTTCAAGAAGTCTATTTTTCAGGGGTTTTAATGTACACATCCTCATAGATAAGATAATTATACAGTTTAACTATATCAACTTCGATCATCTGAATTCAATTGCAGTACAGCCTCTCTAAAGCAGGACCCCTTAAGAGTAGCAAAATTATGTTGTTGTTGAAAGGTTGTTGCTCTAGAGAGGTTAAATTAATAGTTAATTCATGCTGTCGTTGAAGGGAGGTGTTTGCTCAAGAGAGGGCCGCTATGGAGAGGTTGCACTGTATTCGCAACATCAGAAAATTACTCACTAAGTTGAAAATTGCTCTCGGAAACTCGAGCCAGTGTTTACCAAAGTCCGTGGAACCTCTTCTTTTACTGTCTGTTTGTATGGCTTGCGATTGCCTATGTTCTTGTATGGATTTGCTTCCTACCGGAACATGAACAACAACACAAACAAAAAGATCAGATTAAGATCAAAATAATATACATCATGTTGACTGTCAGTATAATTATTATTATAGGATACTCGTAACTTTAACTCGGACATTCCCGTCACTGAAAAATACGCCCCGTACATCAATCGTAATTACTCGCGGGTTTCCGTAACTGAGAAATACTCCTCGTTTATATAAGTGTAGGTACACAAATTTTGAACATATGGTTTCCGGTCACGGCTTCTACAACACTAGGCACTCGTTTTCATGAATCATTCTTAGACTGGTCAGACTTCCAAACGTTTATCGTTCGTGACAAAATCTGCAATGGTGCTCTTCCATTGATACGTTTATCCTTTTTTAGTCGTATGATACATAGGTACTTTCTTTAAAAGTCCTGTTTTATAGTATGTGTACTGCACGGACATGTCTAATGGATGTGTAGGTCTAAGACCATTCAGTTAATTTCAATTAGCCCGTGTTCCTTACTTGCGTAAATGCAACGCAACATGTATTCCGAAAAATTAAATTATAGCGCGAGAATTGAAAGAAGTGAATACATAAGTACCCAAAATCATCAGACATTTGTATACGTACCAGGTAAGCGTTTGGGGTATCCTAGAATGGGTATGGCGACGATAAACATGATGGCACCACTGATAAGGAATGGAATCCACCAGGCACCCACCCAGCGTGGGTCCATCGGTGTTATATCTAGCCTGTAATAAACGAAACATAACCCATAAATTTTTACAAATTCAAAAATGTACAAATGGTTTATTTCTTATTCATTAGGCATTCAAAAATGTATATGTACGTATTTTGTAATCCAGTTTGTTTGTTTGATTGAGTTGTACGCCCCTTTTCAACAGTCTGAGTCATTTGAGGCGGACAGTTCATCTAATCATCGTTCCTGGGAAGAACCAGTACTAGACTCCCATTCTCCATAATACAGAAGTGGAAGCTGAGTGATTTTATCACTGTACATATGTTGCACATATATTGTGTCTTGAAAAGTGTACCGTTTTGCATCGAATTTAGCGGAATATTCAAATTAGCGGTCGTAAAATATGGACAGAACACAGGCAACCGGCGTGAAGTCCTCCCCAAGACCCTCAACTACCAAGGTGTTGCTTTCACGCTCTCAAACACTGTCAGATGTGATGTTTATAGCATGGCTAGTAGAGGATATGTGTAAGGGGCTTTGCCATACGCCGGTTGCCTGTGGGACAGACTATACTGAATACTATAATGTTTTACTGTGTAGCATCAACTGTGTCAGCATCAGTGTATATATTTAGGAATTGTCC
Source organism: Lutraria lutraria (assembly GCA_964023205.1). Lineage (NCBI taxonomy): Eukaryota > Metazoa > Mollusca > Bivalvia > Venerida > Mactridae > Lutraria > Lutraria lutraria. The sequence continues at coordinate 2,111,423 of OZ026851.1, read as the reverse complement.
ACCGCCCATGTATCCGGCAGCTACACCCAATGACGCTAAACAGTATATTATACCTGCCAATGTATAAAATCAGACACCTGAACGATAATGATAACAATCGAAAACAATGACTAATTGCGTGTGGTTACAATTTAATACTAGTAATATGAAACATATTCAGATCCAACACACTTAATTGAAGAAATATACCAGGTATATCAGCAATGTGTACACTACGGTAGCGCTATGCACTGACCTGTGTTATTCTGCTCGGGGCATTATGGGTATTTGCAGGAACTACTTACAAAATGGAAATTATAAATAATAACATAGCGTGACGTCACCGTATGGTACACATTGGAGCCAAGCGTACTTCAACATTGCGTTTCATTGAATAATGAGTGTTATTGACGAAAGCATAATAATAGAAATGGTACTACGTATTCATTTTACACAACTAAGCAAATTTTGTTAATAACATTCAACCGATATGGTTGTTTTGACATTTTTAATCCTTCCGTGGAACTATACTTTTAGTGTATGTATAACTATCTAAATGTAGATAGTAATCAGTTTTATGTATAGAGGTTAGACAAACGTAGTGACGTCACGCTATGTATAGAACGGGTACATCAGTATATTCACACTACGCGTATTCAGTTTGGACCTATTTTTTTGTGCGGCTTTCATTTTAACAAGGCTGAGTATGGCGGTTATCAGGTCTACGAAAGGTTTCTGCCTGACGGTAACGTAGTACAAAATGTATTGTGATTTGATAAAACGCGCTTTCACGATTTTGAAGATGCAAGCTTCCCTTGTGTCAAATTCATGTTGATCATACTTCATGAACTTTTCATGAACTATTGAAGAAAGTTCAAGAAAAAATAATGTTTTCATGAATTCTATTCGAATGGGGGTTACGTGACGATACATGTACAATAATTGCGCTTTTCAAACAGAATATCGTGTTTTTTGTGTTAGATGCATGCTTTTAATAAACAGTACAACTTACTGATAAAATGATAAAAGAATAAAAGGAAAAAAACAAGAACCTGATTGTTAAGTATGACGTTTTCACAAAATTTATTTAATAATCTGTATGTGCGTTTCAAGCACTGGCCCATTTTACTGAATAATGAACATACAAAAACATTTATTTTTAATTTTTTATTCATCCAATTTCCACTCTACTGATGATACGAATTATTTATTTTTTTATCTGAAACTACTTTTGTATCAACAATTCCGCCAAGTTTGAGATTCGAACTGCAAGCTGTGTCCTAGTCTGGTACCAGACTAGCTGTGTCCTAAAGTCTGGTTTTATATTACAGGTTCAGTAAAACCTGTGAACAATGGTCACCCATTGGAAAGACAAATTGAGGCCTTTATTGACAGGTGACCTTTATTCGGAGGTCATTTTGCATTAAATAATTAATATATTATATACAATAATATTATTTTAATCATGTCTTACCCAAATAAAATGGCGTCTCTTCAGCTCGGCTGTTTTCATCAATGAAGCTGGTACCCAGGGTAAACATTGGAGTGGAACCTGCGCCATGTAAGGCGTTGGCCAACATAAACACGTACAGGTAATTCTGGGACGACGAGACTTTCTCGATAAGAGAGCATTCCGACGTTCCATTGTTGCCAGGGCGACAAACGTTCTCAAAATCGCTCAGATCTAAAACATTTACTGAATTATGTTTGTTTGTTTATTATCGTGTTTTACGCCTCTTTTCAGTCAGAGTCATATGAGGCAGACAGTTCACCTAAACATCGTTCCTGGGAAGAACCAGTACTAAACTCCCATCCTCCGTAAATAACTGTCTAATTTCTCAAATAAAGAGACATGGTCGGTAGCGGGGCTCGAACACACGACCCTCTATCACTGAGAGGTTACAGTGATTTGAAGTCAGCCCCTAACCACTCGCCTTTAGAGGTGGTTCTTTTAGTGTTTAAACTGAGTTGCAGTATGCTTATCACATGACTATGGTATTATTCAAAAGTTCAAGGCCTAAACTTTAACTTGTAACTTGTAACTTGTTTATTAGCTGTTTTTTGGCCACCGGCCCATACAACACCATTATGCAACGAATCTAAACATAATGGTATCAGACAACAGTCAAAAGATAAGATTTTAGCCTTTTAAGTAATATTGTTTACTTGTATGTGATTATTTATTCAGTTCCAACAGGGTTTTTCTATTTTAGTGACCCTAGTGGCAGAGTGGTACAAATGTATTCGAACTTACAGTGGCCAGGACCTAGTGATTTCTAGTTATAGACTTTAAACACTAAACCACACATATATATAGTCCATTATTCAAGAATCTAACCCACGACCTTTCCTTTAGTAGTCCAGCGCGTTTCCACTCGACCAGCGTACATCCCTCCCCTTATTCAAAAATGTACAAATAACTATATTGGCTACATACCAGATCCACCGTAGTCATAGAGACCGGAGAGAAAATGCGGTAGAGAAAATATGAATGAACCAATCCCCAACACAACCACGCCAATTCCGATCAACTTCGGCTTATGTCGGGCACTTCCGTAAAAGCTGATAATCAGTACGAGGAAGAAGGCAAAAAAGTCGTTAGAGCTGGCGATAAGACCCGACTTGGAGCTCGGAAGTTCGAATCGTTTTTCGAGTGTCGTTATAACAGCGTTGATTACCCCGTTCACAATAAAACCCTGGAACAGGCTGTAGATACACACCCAGAACACATACCACCTGATTGTGTTAAACCTCTGCAGACAACTGAAAATACAAGATTCTGTAAAAATAAAGAGGCAATATTGTGTTAGCGGCCAATTCCGAATAAAGGCCACCCTGTGTATAAAGGTCATTCTTTTGAAAATCCGCCATTGGTTATTAAGTACAAATTAACCTTCGAATAATGGCCATCTGTGTATAAAGGTAATAATTTGTCCTTCCCAAAGATGGATGTTAACATAGTTTTGACTGTACATGTAAATATCCATACATCTGCTAGGCATTTGTTTCTGAGAAATATAGGTTTCCGGGCCAGTTCCCAGTGCAATTTGACGTTCAACGTCATTTTACATTGTTATTACAATGCAACCCTTCCAAAGCAACACCCCTTTGGAGAAGCAAAACTATGTTGTTGCTGAGAGGTTGTAGCTATGCAGAGGTTGAATTATTAGTTAAATCGTGCAGTGGGAAAAAATCATGCTGTTGCTGAAGGTAGGTTGTTGCTCAAGAGAGGGCCAGTCTGGAGAGGCTGTGCTGTAGTTGTAAGTCAATTATACTGACGTGTAAAGACATGTTTGGATAAATTCAGAACATTTAGATATTCAAACCACTTTAGGGAGCAAAAAAGCGACGGTTTCGATATCAGATTGAAATTGAGAAGCCCGCCCGGTTAGCTCAGTGGTAAGAGTGTTGGTCTACAGTACTGATCAAGAGGTTGTGAGTTCGAACCCCGGGCAAGGCTCACACTGTCCGTGACGACAGAAGATATTGCATCAAGACTCCAATGTTAAATTGTCCTCCACCTCTGAATTATGTTGGGTGGCTTGGTAGTGGTAGAATGTGTGTTAGTGGTTAGTACTGGTTAAGGCCTAAATGAAGTCCAGGGAAGCTGGTTAGGATATCTACTGAAATAATGTTGAAAATGGCTTTAAATCCGATGAAATAAATAAATATAATAGAAAACGAATATTGAAGCAATAAATGGCCATTGTATTGAGGTGGCCGATTAAGAAGGTGTAACTGTATTGTAGAGTGATATGTGTAATTGTTATTATTTTCGCTGATCCCGGTGGACTATAGGTTCGAACCCGGACGGTGTGGCAATCAAACGTCTTGTAGAAAGCTGACACTGCTTTTGGGGACTGAAGAATCCGAGGACCAATACAACTTGAAATGTAATATTATGACGTTATTAGAACTGCAACCTAGGTTTTGAATTAGATTTGATTTCAAGCATTTAAACCCTGTACACATTTTGATTTACTTTTCATAGTACGAATGTACTACAAAAATAAACTCGACTAAACAAACATTGTGAAGTCATTAGTTGTGGTTCGTAGTTTGTTGTCTAGTCACGCGATATTGCTTTCATTTTTGACCTTCTGAAATCTAGTATATAATACGATTATCACATAGTTGAATCACCAAGACTTTTGAAGGAAGTAGATCATAGTTACATAATTACTTATTTATCAGAGCAGTTAAATTGTTTATTTACGTCTCATCCATATTTTTAAATACAGTAAACTCGGATTAACATATATATATTTCAATGCAAAATAAACTCGATTATCCGAATCGTGTTATCCGAAACCATGGATTTTCCGAAGCTATTTCGGTCCCGTCGATTTCGGATGATCGAGGTTTTACTGTTTAATAATATGAAGTAAATACAGATAAAACAGATAAAATATGTGATAATTTTGACTAGAATAATAAGAGACTAGAAACATACACATTACCCATAAAACAACTGTTTGACAAACTGAATCACCGAAAACCATCTAAAACAGTCCATAGTTTAATATTGTTGCAACACAGTAAGCCTTGCTTAATAAAACTAAAGTTTAGAATTTTGTATACTCAACTGAATTCTGTTGTTTACGATCATTTCAGAGTCGCCATTGATAGGCGAGGGGGGGGGGGAGAAAGGATACACTGAGGAGAACAGGACATTGTATTCCTACTCTTTTCGATTTTTTTACTTTTTCTTTATCGTGCCCGGCATGAAGCACCGATACAGAACACGCTTCGCCCCGTTATCCTGTGATTTCTAGACACAGTACTTGGCTCGGTAGATAGAATGGGGGAACGGAAAAGCGTCCCTGGGAAATTCGAAAGGCGGAACTGAGAATCGAAGCAAAGACCACTCTCTTTGGGGTGGCTGTGATATCACCATAGCTGTAGAATGGGACGATAAACAACAGATAAATAAACAAATAGATAAATAGATAAATAAATAAATAAATAAATAAAACTTATTTCAAGAACTAGTTAAGAATACAGCACCGAAATGCATTAATTAGCACACCTAGTCAAAGAGTTAATTAGAAGCAGAGTACAATTAATTTTAATCAAATATTGAATACAAAACTTCGAATGAATTTCACCAATCACGTTTCTTTCGAGTTTCTTCGTTTTATTTATACTACTGCAATACGGTGCTCCGTTTCATGGTAACTTACGGGTGCTTATGTACTAAACTGACTTTATCAAGTAAAGGGAGTGTCAAAAAGTAAACAAAAGTCGATAAACAAGTTTGCAAATAATCTTGTAACATAAAAATTATTATCAAGGCTTGTAAACATATACTGATAACTAGCCGACACACGCCACATCTGGTCAACTTAACTCACTGTTCATCCAAAAATTCGTGTAAATACTTGACCATCGGATGATTCGAACTTTCGGCTTTTTTGGAAACTTAATGATAGTTCTGCTTAATCGTCACTCACTCGGCGCGCATGGATTTTTATACGGACCTAAATACTAGATTTTTCTAGTTTCCGTTCCATGTCGAATTGCAAATTTTTGTAAGTTCAGTTTCCATGGGTACTTCAGTACTTTAATTTTAGTTCTTAATGAATTTTTTGAAGCATATCAAGAGATTCTAATAATGGTGATTTGAACACTCTTCGAGTGAAGCTTTGTAGTAATACAATGTGAAAAGGAATGGGAGAAATGTGCCGCGACATGACCATAATCACGGACAAAGACCTAATTATGTTTGACAATTTGTATTATATTTGGTCAGATATTAATATCAGTTGATAAGAACGGTCAGTTTTGATAAGGACGATTTAGTGAATCACATACATAGAGAAAAGAAATGTCTATAAATCGGCGTGCAAACGTTCTAACTAAGGTACCAGTGTAATAAAACAAGAGAGACGCGAGAGGTGTCAACGCTCGTCTGTTCACTGCCTCAGTGAGATCTACCCACTTATAAAGTTCCATGTTGCTACCTCTTACAGTTTCTGGGTCTTGAGCTACATTTAATTCTCTGCACGACACAGACGCAGACTCTGACGCAGACGCCGCAATGATAACAATAGCTAGACTTTTTCTTCGAAAACAGACGAGCTAAAAATTATGTGTCATGTTTCATGAAGCACAATGAAGATAATATTTACGCGGCATTTTCTTGAACTATCGCGATTTTCGACAGATATACAAGAATAATGATAAACACAGTCTGACTATCAGGTGAATTTTAGAACATTAAGAATTAGGATCGTAACACCCATTTTTTCTCAACATTTCTCAAAATTGGACAAACATAAAGATTTTGGAAATATTTAAACATTTCCATGATAGAAAATGATTTACCGTGAGAATTTAAAAAAAAAACAGGGATATTCCTTTGAGTTATCGTCCCTTTAAAGCATTGAAGTCTATCGGAGTAAACCATTTGTTGAAGATATAAAGTAAAAAAGAACATCAATTTGAATGAAAACACATGGTAAAAAGATGCATTAACACAGCATGATTCTAATTTGATGAAGAAAAATATAGGTCATCACGCAATATCATTTTATGTTTCGAATTTTCAAGGGCAACAACTCTTGCAAAGTTCTCAAAACGTGTCGTAAAATAAATGATAATATTTGCGGTAACTATAAAAAAAATAATTCTAAATGGGCAATACTTTTGTAATATTAATATTTCTGTGTAGCATGGAGCAATAACATCAGAAAAGTACAGCATTAGGGGACTACTATACCTTAAGTCAATAACAACTAAAATGTGGTAATAAAAAATAAAATGGCAATAGCAATTATAATTCTTATACTCATACTAGCTAGGCTACTGCTGATATTGATTATAAGTTTAATTAATTATAATGATAATGGTATTTATGATAATATTGATGATTATAAAAATAATGATATTTATGATAATAATGATTATTTTAGAAACATTCTGTAAGGGATAGTAAAAAGCTCGTATACAGTGAACCAGTTCATCAGAAAACGATCGCAATCACAGATAATATAGATATTTACCTAGGGGTCCATTTACCCCACCCGTATCGTAGATGTCGTTTTTCCCATTCAGAGACGGCAGTCAACTCTGTCTCCTCCAAATAGGTTTCATCGTTCCGTCCATTTGTATTCTCGGACTTTGACTTACAACCATTTTCTGTCCCGTCGCTTCCTCCTAACAGCCGCCGGTTATTAGACATTTTAAGTCAGTTTTCTTGCAAACCCAACTCTAATTCAATGCTATTTCGTCCGTATATGATTGCTGACACGAAAAAGTGGTGTCAATTAAAATATCTTTCAATGAAATGCGGTACAAAAAAAACTTTTAATATTTTCATTATCTTAAAATTATCATTATCACACGTACGCGTAGTTCGCGCAAGTTTATCCAAAGAAAAAAAAATAGCGGTTATCCCATCTAAAGGGTCATTTTGACCTTTAGTTATCGCCAAAACAGGCCAGGTTCATTATTCGGACGGACACTGACCCACTAAATATAGATAAAATGAGTACTGGACATGATATAGGTCAGTTAATATGGTCAGAGTTTGTGAAATAACGGCACAATATCAGATATACGGGAATGTTAATATTCATCTTTATAAGATAGATTAGAGAAAGTGTTTCCACTTCAAATCACGGCATAAAGATGAAGGATTGAACTAAATATCAAAATCCAATAAATGAATTGTAAAAACACAATGAGTTAATATTTTAGAAATCCAAAAATAATTAAAGATTCCTTGTTCGTTTTAATCTAATTCAATTAAATAACAATACATTTACGCGCACTTCAGCAGCTTACAGAAGGCCATTGATTTTACCAAGGTATGCCTGGGGTCTTCCACCACCATTAAAAACTTGTAAAACTCGCCACATGACCGCTTGTATAAGGCTGGAGTTCTCAGTTCCCAATTCACGAAATCGTATATAAAAGGGGAAAAACTACGTCAGTTATTCAGGCAATTCATTATAACAGTTACCTCCCTTACCTGCCGAGTTGCGTAAATACTGTCATGTGATTGCAGCCTACAGCAAGAAATAACTGTTGGAATAATTCATAATAATCTTCAGAGTTTGTATTTTACTTCCGGCAACTTGTGACATCATTATGGAGACGTCATCTTTGGTCCACTGTACAGTTCTTTGAAATTTACATAATTGAATTCAATAATAATCTCATTTTGAAGTTTGTCTTAAATTACCGACAAAATAAGTTTAACCGAATGATTCAGAGTTTGTATTTTACTTCCGGCAACTTGTGACATCATTATGGAGACGTCATCTTTGGTCCACTGTACAGTTCTTTGAAATTTACATAACTGAATTCAATAATAATCTCATTTTGAAGTTTGTTTTAAATTACCGACAAAATAAGTTTAACCGAATGATTTTTGCATTGAAAGTAACAATATGTTTTAAATTATAATTAAAAAAACTCTTAATGACTGTCTCCAGTAGCCAACTCGAAGTATTACGAATGTCGTAACATTCAAACCTTAAAAGAAAAGCAACCCTTGGGTATGACAACATGTGGCCTTTATAGACAGATGGACTTTATTCGGCGTGTCAGTGTGTTCTGCATAGCAAATGACTGTTCTTCAAATAATGGCCTTTATTCTCAGGGTGGCCTTTATTCTCAGGGTGGCCTTTATTCGGAGGTAGTTTGAAAGTAACTGTTGTCCAGACGACGACATATATATTATGATATAACGCATAATAGAGTTTCATTTAGTTGAAATATTGCCCCACTTACATTCTTATGAAATTAAAATAATATTACCTACTTTCCAAAAATACGCTTTTAAATTTAAATGTTTAAATTATGGATCGTCGTATTCATGTGAAAGTGCAGACAACTTGTAGCTTGTCATTTACCGCGACCTTAAAGTATCAATCACACATAAAATGATCTTCAAAATTATCTATGAAAAACCTAAAGCTCAAAGTACAAGATTGTTTTCCTAACATTTTAAAGGGGGTAAAGTGCTAGATTTTCTCATTAATTCGACCACTTTTATAACTTTTAGATAAGGCCATCTTTAAAAAAAGTTTTGTTTGGCATTACCCTACCCAGAGAATTTTCAGTGGGTGGGTAGGTAGGAAATAATCCGAAATATATATATTTGTTTTAATTTATTTTTACATTGAATCCAAAACTACCTGTCAAAATACTATTCATACATTGAACAAAATACCCAAGAGACCAATAAAAGTTGGGCTGCGCCGTTTTTTGTTGTGTAGGTAAACAAATTATTTTTTAAGGATGGCCTTGAGATAAACAGCGATTCATAAACTTTTATCTCTCTGAAAATACGTAACAAAAACAAACTGTCCGATTTTTGAAGATTGAAGTTTATGAAAATATGATTATTACGTGACCTTAACTGTTGAGTTTAATGGTATGATTTGTGTTGGAAAGTTCTTTCAAAAAAGGTGTTTTAAACTTGAAGCAAAAGATATAAACTTCGGAAAAGCTTCAGCGAGTTTTCTATGTGTACACAATCATTAAAAGGTTTTTAATCGAAGTGTCGACAGTTATGTAGTTATTGATAATATTTTTATTAAAACGTTTAAAAGACGGAAGGGCGCATAATAGGCGGGTGTTGCTTTAAAGAGTTTTTTATTTGGACAAATAACATAAAACGAGTGTACCGGTGTTTAAGAACGTGTCATTAATCATTTTATATTGTGTTAAACTTATAGAATTGTGTTTGATTAATTTTGATTGGTGAAATTACTTAACTAATAAAATGACACACGTTTTGAATTATTCAGCAGAAATGTGGGAGTTACAAGGAAGTCAGTCTAATTCAGGGTATGTAAAATTTATTTAATGTTTAAATTGATGTAGACTTAAATAATCGTGGAAATATATTACTTCGAAGTGATGTCATACCTGTAGTATTATGCTTAAGTTAGTAGGTTTTTGTTTGTTCATAATTTGTAAGCTAAAAAACAACATAAAAGGCAAAAAGTTTGGTAATAGGGGCTTTAAAATTGTTGGTCCGAGGATAAGGAAAATTATACCAGCAGATATCAGTAGATATGAAAATTTCTCAAACTGTGGACACTTAAAAAGAACCTTAAAATATTATTTTTCAGCGATTTTGAATCATGCTTTTTGAGTGATTTATAACTTATTCACAACATTGTCACTTTATACACTGTTTATCTAGTCCTTTACTTGTCTTTTGTAGTATTTTGTATATATATAACATGTATATTTTTACTAATTTGATCTAATGTACCACGCCAGTTGATATGATTTGTGTAAAAGTAAGCGTTTGATGAAATAAAACAGTTTGCAGTCTCAGCACGCTGGTTTCTGTTTGTTCATTGTTTGTAGGCTAGAAATAAAGTACAGCAATGCCATTTGTTAAGCTGACCAAATAACTTTTGATTGATAATATCATAAAATGTTCAAAAACAAACAAGCTGGTGCTTCGGTCAACTGAACAGCTAGTATACATGGTCAATAATGTATGCCGGTGTTTCATTCAATAATTAATGGTTGAAGGTTTCGCTAATATTTGACATTTAGATATATACGGTTGTATAAATATGTACGTGTACTTTATAAACTCTCATATGACATATTTATATATGGTGCATGACAAAGATTAATGTCCAGTACTTAAAGCGAAAATTAAAGAACATGTAGTCACATTGCAATGTTGGATTATAAAGTTTTTGATATGTATGAATTTGAACAAGTGAAACTTTTTAAGCATATTGGAACGATGCATACAGACATAATTATCTTGGTGAAATATGCACCATGCTTAATAGTTGAAATCTCCACAATGAAGATTCGATTCCCACTGTATGACGTTCAATACAATATAAACGATCGGTGAGCTGTCTGTTCGTTCAAGAATAAATACTTATTGCTCGTTGGTCCGTCTATCCGTCCGTCCGTCTGTCTGTTGTCAGAAACTTGAAAGCATTGAGTAAAACGTGTAGAGTATAAAAAATGAAAATAGAGGGGGTTATTTTAAGGGGTTACATTATCATATAAGTAGGGACCCTTGTAACCATCACCTGATAGTGTTTACTTATTAACGGTGTGTCTGTACATGACTGATCAGGTGAACACTTTAAGGAGACACTGATTTAATACCAAGAGAGATAAAACAATAAATGTTAGATCAGAGTACATACTTGGATTGGTTAAGTAAATATGCTTATCAATTTTCATTACATTTATCTATTTACTGTTTATATTTTCTTTTATGAATCGTGATGGAACGCTGATAGTATTAAGCGGCAGCTTCGAGTGATTTGGTAGGGGCACCCCGGGATAAGGCCAATAGAACACTCAGTAATGCGGAAGAAAATACATGTACATTTTTGTATGTGCAATTTGTATAGGTCAATATATTTAGGACTAAGTGTTCAAAAATACAATTAAACTTATTCCCGTGAACTATTCATGAACTATTTGTTAATACAAATGTAGTTCAGGAAAAAATAATGTTAATATCATGAATGTCATTCGAAGGGGACTTATTACCTTATAAATTCATTGCGAACTTTTTCACGTAATATTTGACATTTGGTGCTCTAAACAAAGGCCTTTGCTAATTGAATTCAATGACAATGTTGCAATTAAAACTTGGGTGCTACGTATTGAGATTTTTTAATATACGATAATTTATTCACTGCTGTATTGATAAACAACTTCAGAAAATAATATTATGTTATATAAAACGCAGTTCAATGTACAAGCGTTTTGAGAGAGATTTCATTTTAAACCTTAATAGATAAACGGTCTAACTCACATCAAATTGAAGAAAGCTCAGGAAGATGTGAATGTTATAAAAAAGGTCAAGGTATACTCATACTATGTAACTTAAAATTTCGTAAACCAAACCGTATGTCTGAAATCCCATGTACGGCGCAGGATTCAATACCCGATACTACAAATTTAAATTTTATTGCAATGAAATTTGTTGAGGATTAAATTATTTTATATTATTAGATAACATAAGTATTCATGTTCAGATTTGATCCTTATAGGCTTTGATCGACATCTCCAAAAAGATTCATTGAAATTGAATTTTCATTTACGAGTGGCAAACGTATGTTTCGAATCTTCAATTTCAAGTTTACAAAATCAAAAATCACAGTGAAATGAGTGTTTTTAGAAGAAAAAGTGCTCGTTTCGTCGGTAATAACTATCTTGGGATAATATCAGCAATTGTTTGTTTTTTGCATATATTTTTCTATAGCAAAAAGCTAATGGGACTTTAAATTTGAACATATTCCGCGATTTAATAAAGTAATGTTAAAGGATTCGTAATGGATTTTTCTTCAATGGAAACCAGTATTGGTTTCTAACAAGTAGTATTCGGCACACCTCGGTAGTTTCCTTTCATTCACGTAACATTGGATGAACTTGGTAAACTGGTTCCCGTTGTCTGTCTGTACAGAGACCTTATATGTGCTGCAACATGAAACGGGAACTAGTTTAATGTACTGCCGATTTAGTATTTACATACATGATACGTGTGTGACGTCACTGATGTTTACACCGAATGTGTGTGACGTCATTGATGGTTACAGCGTATGTGTGTGACGTCATTGATTGTTAAAGCGTATGTATGTGACGTCATTAGCGCTTCTCTCCTTTCTTCAAATATACTGTATGCGAAAATCCACCATACTGATTTTAACCGTGTACACTTCCGACTGTTTTGTAACTTAATGCTTACATATAAACAGTACAGTGTCTTTTATGTCATCGTTATAACTTTGGTAAACATATCCATGTTTATTTTGTGATTAATGTTTTAGAGTTAAGTAAATGACAAATATTTAAGAAAATCTTGTTTATAATTGATTCTACACAAGTCAAATTGAGTCAGCTGTACAATGTACTTTTATTTATTTAATATTTTTGTTTTAAATTTCTCGTGTATTCACTTCGTTTATTTGTCCCAGCTTTAAGGACAAATGAAGACTTCAGGCGTACACCAGGCCAATCGGAACTCCTCGGCGTTTGTCTAAAGAAAAGCGCCATTTTGTTGTTGTTGTTGTTGTTCACGGGCAATTTTCCATCATGCCTGACCCTTGGAATCCAACGATGGAAACAACCTGTTCTCTTTAAATGGGAATTTGATGCCCATTTATCAAACGCAAACGATAAGCACATTTGAAAGTCTGTAATTCTGAGAGCATGAGTTATTTCGATAAACTGGTTCCCGTTGACTTGTCTGTACAAAGCCTTTGGTGCACTGCAACATGGAACGGGAACCAGTTTATTATTTCGATCACATTGGCGTCTTCCAAGAAAAGCTTGTGGACCCGTCCTGTAGCTAGCACATATCATTGGTTGATTTTCCACACAATCACACTTGCTGCTGTGATTAATATCTTTCAGTAGATTAATGATTATACATGATTGTACAAGTGCATGTGTGTACATTTACATTTAGGTATACAATACAACCCCTCCAGAGCGGCCCTCTCTTGAGCAACAATCTTCCTGCAACAATAACATGAAATTTCCCACTGCTCGATTTAACTATCAATTTAATTTCTCAACAACATAATCAATGTTTGCTACTCCCAAAGGGTGTTGCTTTGGAAATGTTGCGCTGCACATCTTATATTCCATAATACAGTGTACTTATCATTGTATATTTATACATATATCATATTTATATAAAATTGATTGTGTTCAAAGTCAAGATATGGATATTTCCGTTCTATTCGTACTAACTAATCATTTTTACGGACTCATTTTTGTCTTCAAAATTATCTTCCGCATTGCTGCCCCTATTAATAGCTTAAGTTAATTTTTGCTACTTGTGCTTGACTACAATATCATTCACCCAATCAAGCAATTAACATTAATTTGACATTTACAGCGTATTTAATTATTTTGTAACCATTAAAGCAGTTTACGAGATCAAATCTACCAGCCAACAATTACGTAAACAAAATAAAATTACAATCTGACATAATACAAACTTCCAATTTTTTTTTGTCGGCAGAAAGTCAACTTGTATTCGGATAATTAACGTTTCGTACAGCCTTGGGGTAGACAAGTGTCAATTAAACATTTAATGAGTCGGAACCAACCTGGTTAAATCACGTTAAATCACTCAATCAGCATGTTATTGTACGTGTGTTATATAACAAGTAGCCTATTTCTAGTCTTTTCCACCCAACTACGTAAATATTTTAAGCAGTCTTTTTTTCAACTTTAAACGACGCCAAATTCTACTCTAGTGGCAATAAATAGATAAAAGTGCTTAATATGAAGTATGTTTTTTGTATGAATATCATCCGACCAGATAGGTAGTACACACTTACACACATCGTGTTTATAGACTTCATATTGTTAAGTGAAGGCGACTGTATGACAGTGTATGTTGTAATATATTCTTTGTATACCTTGTAACATATTTAAGCCTTATGTTACAGAAAAAAACATGTACAGTGCAACTTCTCCAAAGCAACACTCTTTGGGGGTAGCAACAATTATGTTGTTGTTGAGAGGCTGTGGCTCTACAGAGGTTAAGTTAATAGTTAAATCATGCAGAGGGAAAGAATCTTGCTGTTGTTGGAGGGAGGTTGTTGCTTAAGAAAGGACTGCTCTGGAGGGGTTGTACTGTGCATGATTTATACCAATTTCAATTAATTAGACTTACGATTTCCTTAGATATTCCAAATTGATCATTTTTTTATTAAAAACACCAAAGTCACAATGAACATCTTTACCACCGTAACACCAGCAGCAAAAGCAACAATAACAACAATAAACAAGTAATTAATTACCTATAATTGAAATTGAACGATAGTTCCGCTATCCATAGCCGTCACTAGCTCGTTGTGCATGAACTTTGATGCGGACCAAAGTACTACGCTTTCTACATCCGCCATGCAATTGTTAAACTAGTTCCCGTTCCATGGAGAAGTGTAAGTCTCCATGAGTACTTTCAGTACTTTGATTTGAACAATCATTCTTTGATGTAGTCAACTCACTTGTTGTCTGGTGTTACATGACCTCTCCAGGAAGCCATGAGTACATTACACAATGGCTGTACTCTAAGTCAAGATAATCCTAAGTTTTTAAATAGGAATGTACTGTCATTAAGATACCATTTATTTTACTTTCTTTTGTTCACAAGTTTCGTGTTTCAAGCATAAATCAGATAATGGACTTCTTATGTCGCCACACTTGTACATTAAAGAACACTGCTCAGAGCAATTGACATGTCACGTGATACAATCTCCCTTAGTACTTAGTGACATTTGATCGAAAATAATTCAAAGATTACTGATTTCTTTTTTCTATCTCAGTATATTTCAAAACGCGACTTTTACGTTCCAAAAGTAGTCGACTGGTTTTAAATCAAGTGCCTGGATATTTATGTGCAGTTTTGTAGTACAATTATTCATCATTTGTGTAAAAATCTAGTTCTTTGAGATGATTCGATTCCTTTGAAAATTGGATCTTGGAATCTAAATACATAAAATTAATACACTGCGCATGCGTGGTCTCGTGACGCGTGTCTCTGACAAAACCGATGCTTGAACTTAGTAGATATATAACCAACATTTGATGCCTTGTCGTCAATTTTGGCATATCGAGTTGATAAATCTGATCGATTGATTCAAATGATAATAATAAGACATTGTATAATTAATATACCCGACTTATTGTAGATCGAGTATCAATTACGGAAAATCAATTATTGACAACGCTTAATAGATTCTATTCAATTCAATGACAAGTATCGATGTTATACGCATCAATAGATCTTAAATTTATGATTAATTGCTTGCAGCATGAATTTTGATGATTTAATTTATTTCTTAAGCCGTGAATATTTTGAATTGACTTTATCAAACTACGTCAATTTACTGCATAAAGGAATTAAAATCAGATTAACATGTAGGTACATGGATTAACGAAAGTAAAACGTTTGTAAACAAGTAGCATTAATGAATATTATTATTAAAATCGAATCAAAATGACTAATAGAAAGTCTATACGTTAAAAAAATTAATTGGATTCAGGACTTACATTTATTTCAAAGTGTTTTGACTTATCAATAACTTATTCTAAAGGATATTTTCTAATTGGTTTTGTATTAACAGGTAAGCGATATTGTAATTATACTATATGTCTTTATGTTAGGAGTGCTTTCATACTTGATAAATCTTGTTCCCATGGACAGAATCGTTCTTGTTTCAAGATAAAAAGAAAGAGTTTGGTTTACAACGTCGGCAGATAAATTACAGTGCAACCTCACTATAACAGCCACCAATAGGATTAACTTAAATGGCTGTTTTAAGGAGGTGGCTGTTGTTGAGAGAATGAAATAAAGTAAAACTTCAATTTGGGTTGAACAAAATTCTGGTTGTAACAGGGAGGTGACTGTTGTTCGGAGGTGACCATTCTTGAAGGTTACACTGTTTTAGATATGTGGTGTTTCCGGCACTTAAACATTTAATTATGCCCTCCAATGCTGACCATTTAATACTGACATATAATTATAAAATATTCATGCCAGTTCTCTTATTCGGAAAAATAAGGCAATAATAATTAATATGTCAACAAGTTTGTACTTATGAATACAGTGCAACCTCTCCAAAGCCACGTTCCCCGTTTGGAGTAGCAAAATTATGTTGCTATTGAGAGGTTATTGTTCTAGATAGGTCGAATTAATATTTAAAGCGTACAGTTGGGAAAAAATCATGCTGTTGTTGAAGGGAGGTTTATTGCTCAAGTGAGGGGCCGCTCTGGAGAGGTTGTACTGTATTACTATTTTCGGTATTAAATGTGGAAAACGAATTTTGATAGAAACCTATCTATACAGAAATTTAGGTATGCGATTTATATACCAGTATTATTATATAATTAGCTTACTTAACGTGACAAATACATGTACATGTATCTGCAAACGACACCACCGAATGAAACACAAAATAGGCAGAGAAAAAATAATGACCTGTATAGAGAGTTGACCTTTATTCAGAGGTTAATTTTGTCCACGCAATAAGTATTAGTTATAAAGTGATCTTTGCACAAGTTGTGGGCATTCGTGGTCAAAATGTTATAGTCTTTAAAGGGGCATGTGTCTTTTTTTTCATACACCAAAAATGCGTTTGTCACTTGTAAAACCAATTATTACCGAAAAGTTAAAGAAGAATGTCCGTTCAAAAATGACCCTATAACGCGCGCGTCAGTATTTGTACGTCGGTTTGAATAAAAGGCTTACATATGTAAATATTTTACAGGGCTTTCATTAATTGATTTAGGCATTAAATGATACCAATTTGATTGCTATTTGAGACGCTTCAGTTTCAGGGCATGCCCCTTTAAGCAATAATCGCCAGACCTTCGTCCGTTGTGAGTTCAAATCCAATCCGGTATCAGGAAACTTTTCACATGTAAAGGAGCTCTCCATCTAACCGACAGTGATCGATGTTTCTACCCGGATGTGCGTCTTGGTCTTCCTCTCCCGTTATATTGCTAAGTCGCAAAATATGCATGTATGTTGATGTGATCTCTACGTAGTAGTCTTTTATTCAAACAGGTTCATTCATTTGAAATACACTAATTGAAATTTAATTGTATAACTGTGAGTGTTTTGAATGATTTAACTTGATTGGTCTTACTTTAAATTGATGTATTCACAACTATCTCGTATGCTTATGGCTGTACATGTATAATGTTCATAAAGAGATTATCATGTTCATTGTTTCGGAGAGCGTTTAATATTACCTATATATAAACCTTGTCTATTCATAAAACAATGCGGTATGTCTATTCTCGTGATACATTACGTCGGAAGCTAAGTTTTTTCATGTATATTTTATCATTACTATTTTGTAAATCTTAGCTTATGAAAACTAAATCAAATATCCAAGACGTCGCAATTTTCTTTATTATTTGATTGTAAAAATCAGATTGTGCTAGCGCGCATATGAGGCGGACAGTTCACCTAACCATTTTTCCTAGAAAGAACCAGTACTAGACTCCTATCCTCCGTAAGCAACTTTCTACTTTCTCACAAAGAATCATGGTCGGTAGCTGGGCTCGAACCCACGATCCTCACGATCAGTGAGTGGTTACAGTGATTTGACGTCAGCGACCTTAATCACTCGACCACGGAGGCGGGTAGGAAATGTGATACACATAGCTTTGAAGCATCGATGCTTATAAGCAGATCCACGTATCTCTGTTTCAAAAGTCGTAGTTTCGAATTGCTTAAGGTATCTGGCGTGGATGTCAGGTCAAATCAAGTTTATTTTAAAAACTAAACCATAATTATTATATATACTAAAATAAACCCACTGTATAAAGTGCATTGCAAGTGATTTTAAACAAATATTACATTTGATTGGTCTCCTATAAACCAATATCGCACGTAATTTACAATTTTTTGAACAACGATAACTACTCTGTATAGAAGAATATATTACAACAAGTAGCCTTAAAATTACTATAAATGTATAAATCAGGGAACCGTGCCACAGTGTTTTGATAAAGTACCCCGTTCGTTAGATATTTGACTTTAAAGAAATTCCGTACCCAAAACCCCGCTGTTTATTATGTAATACTCCATAGATAAAAAAATGAAAACAAGTATCAAAATTCTGAGGCACGGTTCCCTAGATTAACATTTCCGCTACAAACTACCGAAAACCGCTTTGAAATCCGTCATCAAAAAAGACGGCAATGTTAATTCGAAAATGACACCTACTGTGTTTTTTAAGCTTAGCAATTAACAATTTAAGTGTCTGATCATTATCGTCTCATGAAATCAACGAATTCGACACACCCCATTCAATTTTGATAGCCAATCAAAAACGCACATGTTTACGGTTCAATAATTGAAACCACGCCCAGGTTTGATGTGTAGTAAGAGATTTTATAACAATTTTTTTGTAGTTTTTTGTATTTTTTTTAATAGTATCATATCGTACCAATACAATGCACATTACGTTAGAGATGTTTAACGCTGATAAGGAAAAGTCGATAAAGGGGTGCAATATTTATCGCAATAAAACTCCATTTTTGAGCGGTCGGTTAGAATTTTTTGTTGCTTGGTATTAATGTATGCTATTTAATCTTTGTAAATAACGTAAAATATCATTTTACGTTATTTTATCGATTTTATCCAAGACAGATACGTTGAGGGGCAAGACTCATGTTTGCGCAACTTTTAAATAAAACGCTGCCACTTCTCAAGAAAACAGTTATTGAAAGTGATTGAATTCATAATCGAATTATAATTTGAATTTAATTTATCCTGTTTTGAATATACACTTGTCTGGGATTTCATCTTAAGTGGCAATGAATAATACTCAGGACGTTTACCGTTCGTCTTAAAATGATCTTATGAATACGATTACATATACCTGTTCTGTTAACTCTGTTATACATATATTTAGAGTATATTGAGAAGTGGTCTTTAGCGGACATGAGTTTATTCGACTGCAGAAAAACTGATATCCCCTACAGCTAATGAAAGAAATTAGACTTCTGTTTTTAAATCATTGCTAATAAATTGAAATAAATAAATTGAAATAAATAACATTGAACGTGAATTTCTAACTGAAAAGTGAAATATAAAATGTATAATTTTCTGGGCAAAACAATACTATTTTCATGAAATATGAACATTACTTGTTCTTTTACAGTAGTCACCATGACAACGAACATAAAGAGAATCCCGTTGTTTGATGAGCGACAGATAAAACATTACTTAGAAATGAAGAAGGAGAACATGTTCTCGTACACGTTACGAGATCTCGTGCTACCACCGATACGTCCGAGAACTCAACTGGCCTTCAACCACACACGTGACGAACGGTAAGAAACTATTTTCTGTTTGCGTTCCTTCTTTATTGGAGAACGAAGAATAATTTTCTATACAGTCAAACCAGTGCTTGCAGCCACCTACGATTAATGGCCACACTATGAATAAATGTCATTCTTTTAAAGATCACCATTGATTACTGTTAAACCTGTGTTAGCGGCCACCTCTGAATAGTGGCCAAAGAATGTTCAATGAAAATCCATCATTGATTATTTAGAACAAAATAACCTTCTCCAAATAAAGACCACCTGTCAACAAAGGCCAAATCATATCATTCACAATGGTGGCCTTTGTTCACAGGTTTGACTGTATTTAGAACAAAATGACCTCCGAATTAAGACCATCTGTCAATAAAGGCACATCTTGTCTTTCCCAATTGGTCGTTGTACACAGGTTTGCCTGCACTATAAAGGTATGTGGTTCATTCGCCCAGAATAGATTTCCTAGACTGATTCTCAGTGTTCTTGTTAAAGTATCTGATACTAGGAACCAGCCCTCAGATTACTAGATTCTGATTGGCTGATTTTACGTAATTCTTACAACTGACCAATGGTAAGTTTGTATTTCGATTAAACTGGTTCCCGTTCTATGCTATACAGCTAGAATTCAACAGGAACCATTTTATTATTATATAAATCATTTTTCTTATTCAAAGCTGGTATCTACACGAGCATTTTCTGCCTGTGTGACATTACATGAATAATAAGAAAAACTCATATAGCAGCTGGCTTTATATAAAAATATACAAATGTCTGGGCATCAAACTTGTTTGTCTTTCTTTCATCTCAACAAACATGTCACGTCTAACACATTCCGAATAGAATATAGACACATTCATATTTTTTTAATAAATGCACCTAAACTTTTTAACCATTATATTTTGTTGAATGTATTTGACACAATTTGTGTGTTTTTTGCTGCTTGTAAAGTGCGGACAGATTTCTTGACCGTTCATTGAATGGACCTGTTTGTATCGACGTCGCCAAGACGAGAAGCAATATAGTGTATCCTCAACAATATGCCTGTACGGATTGTCTCCCCTGCTTTATAACTGCGAGTGATAAACAACATATTTTTGTCCTGTAAATGACTCCAAATTGGTCTAAACAAATTATGTCTGTCACGTGGTAATCATGATAAATTAGTTTTAAAGTAATTTAGGGTAATATAGTTTTTAAGTACTTTATAAAATGTTTTTGATTTCTTGCGCTTTGTTAAATCTGGGTCTAGTAGAAAATATGCAGCATGGATTAAATTTAATTGAATGAGATTATGAACATTTTTCTATTAGCTATCACGTAACATAGATACGAAGACGACACCTATGTCCAATATCGAGGAATGAATCTGTGAGTGAGTATATTGCTAAATGTGTGAGTCATACGCGATTCTATTACTTAGGAATAATGAATATTTATTTCTGGTTCCTCGACCTACCTTGATATTTCCCCAGCGTCCGTAGACGTTTTTTAGGTCCAAACTACGGTCAGAGTTTTTTCCCTTTCCGCACGCTTTTGATAACAATAATTAATAAAATAATAAAATACTTACCTACTTAGCCGGATTTTAATGAGCATGTAACCAGAAACCGACCAGTGTTTACGTCTTAAATAACAACACTTCATCAGATATTTACAGCTGTCTACACGAAAGCGTTTATATTATAATGACTCTTGAATTGTATTTAAATGGAAACAATATTCATAAAAGTCTGCGTGTCTAAACTTCAGAACACGTGATTTCTTTGGTATTTTAATGGTGATTACTTAGCGTATATACACTTAAATATTCGACACATAGAAAGTCAATGACACTACATGTATTATTATCTATACTATATGCATTTGTACTTTAAAAACATATTTTTGACAATCACCGTATTCGTAGTTTCAATATTTTTGTTTGCTATTCAAGTCTCGAGGGGGTCGTTATAATATCGTAGAATGAACTTCACAAATAGTTGCCTCTTTATACAAGAAATGTCAATATAACTAATATCCCAATTAGTTTTAAAGTAAGATCGTTTTTCAATTTTACTACGATCTTAATCTCTGATATTTTAAACGAAAACAAATTGTTCAATATTGTAACAAGTAAGTCCTTTCGAATCTGATGTCAAATTAGTCTACATTTTAAATAAGGATTAATTTAGTCTAATTTATAGAACTGTGACCTAAAACGTAGGTTACAGGCAGGTAAATCTGTCATAGCAGTTCGCCACCGAACATTTAATTTTCGAATATAGCATTCAATTTACGTATTATCGGAATAAGTTTGAGAAACAATTGTTCATTCATTGTTACATAACAAATATCAACCTTTACGGTAAGATATACATGGACTGAATATGCCACTCGGAACTCCTCGGTATTTGTCTAAAGAAAGCGTATTTTTCAGTTACGGAAATGCCCGAGTAGTTCCGATTGAGAATATGCGCATATATTAGAAAATACATTTGTTTCCTATTAGAGTTTAGACCCACTTAGTGATCGCTGCAATATCAAAGCCACTTATATATATCGACCACATATATACAAACAAGTTTTTAAATAATGTTCCTATTTTTCAATTTCAAATTGAGAACTTAGACGTTTTTTTCGCATTGAGAAATGGTCTTACTAACGATATTTTACTGTACGATGACACAGTAAAAGATATCTGCATTGAATCTATGTCCTTGCTCTGTGTGACTGCAAACTGTCGTTTGGGGCAAAGTTTATATAGCGAGTATGTGAGTTTAATATTAATGTTATTGAATGTTCAATCATTGGTAATTGAAGTTTATCGAATTGATAACACTTACAGTGCTTTAAAGATTTTCGCTTTACGTTTAGTTAAGATTAATGTTTACGATTCATGCATAATTACATTAAATTATTTTTTCAATGTGTTTTTGGGTGCATTTTCTACGAAAAAGCTCCGATTAATCTAAACTTCCTTATTTAGGAACGATTGACATGAATTCTGAGGTCTGTGCGACGCCAAAATATATCTGTTACAAACTGCCTTGATCAAGCGATCGTATAAGGATCGTGCACGAGTCACTGCCAGGTAGCGATAACTCCATCTGCAGTTCGTGCATTCGTGCTTTGTCTAATTCGACCTCGATATTGTTCGCTTCTTGTCATAATGCTAATTGATTTAAACCTGTGTAACAAAGATTTATTTTGTGCCTGAGAATATTTCCTGCAGTGTTATTTAGTAACAAGGAAAGTCTAGGCAATTAATCATTATTTTACCAGTATATAATTGAACGTAGAGAGGCTGCCATTTGAATTGATTTGCCAGTGCCATAGTTTCATATTTCAAACCACATCCTTGAACTATTACAAAAGATTGCCATTTATGGTCTGAAATTGGAATAAAATCAAAACTATAGTTTTGAGGCGCCGGTAATGAACGTCATATAATCACATACATTCATCACGCAATCAACGCACATGCGACTTGATCATATTACATGTGTACATGTATACAGCGTTAGTTACCAACTTCCTTAATTGGTGTGTGATTAATGTCAGGACAGAGGTTATGAAAATGCACGAATAGACTTGCCTTTGTTGTACGAATTTTAAGATGAAAGCTAAGAAATACATTCGGAAAGCAGACCCGGCATTGATCAATTTAAGACTGTAAATCGTACACGAAGCGATAAAATAGTCTTTCTGGACGATTCAGAACGCTGTGTATATCGTTTATCGTGACAAAAATTGACGAAGATGTTCTAGAATTTTAATAAAATTTGACTACCACAGCAAGCACTACAGATAATCCGAGGACGTCAATACACATTTTATTTCCTTCCACGAATGTATAATAGTAAATTTTTTTGTCTAAAGAAAAGTGTGTATTTCTCCGTTACGGAAATGCCCGAGTGAGTTACGCTCGATTCCGTACAGTACTTTTATCATATGTGGAAAAACGTTTGAATTACGTTTCATACTGACACATACGTTTTTGTAATTCAAGTAAAGGGAGAATATTGTGATATGACAACTAGTATTTTCTGTGCATGCATCACAACGTAAAGAAAATAAATTTATATTGTCCTAGACATATCAACAATTGACATGAAAAGATATTTTTTTCAACATTTCATAAAAAGTTTATACGTGTAGTAAATGAATGTGAGCACTTTTTTAAAGGTACTTAATCGACCAGAGTCAAGATCGAGTTAGCTTTGCGCAGTGGCGGTACCATAGCCAATGAGGTTTATCCGAGGCGTGGTTATTGCTAGTTGAAAACTATACCCAATACCCCGTGCCGACGCCCTGAAATATGGGCGGCGAGCGCAATTTATGAACGTCCCTACGGGGACATAATCCAAATCCAATCTTCAAATATAATTTCGATGTTGCGAACAAAATGGTGAACTATGAAGGTAAAGCATTTGTATGGCAAAAGAATTCATACGTGCTAATCCCAAATGAATGATGTTTGAATAATATTCCAGTGACTAGTGGCACTGTTTACGTTGAATCGCGAATTCATATGATAAATACTTCCTAACCAGGTAACATTCAATTATGTTGGTCAAAACATGCTTACATAACCCTAAATCTAACGATCTTTTGCACTTTTACAGCATCATGATATTAATTAAAGAAATACGTATGTATTCAATTGAAATACGTCATTAATAACTTATAAATTTCCTGTAGCCGCCATCATGGAACGAGATAAACTAGCGTATTACCGTTGGTTGAACGAGAGTAGCTAGACTAACCAGACTAAAGCACGACTAGGGTTGGTTCGATCTATGTTTAGTTGAACTATTGTAACTATAGTTATTAATCGAACTCCCTCAGTAACTCTTGTAAAAGGACTTTATTAAACTGGTTCCCGTTGACTTGTGTGTTTGGTGCACTGCAACATGGAACGGGAACCAGTTTAGGACTTTATTTCTTTCTTGTTATTTTATATACTAAGTACCACTCGTTTATGCTACCTAAACTCTCTTTAGATACACATTGAAATGTCTTTTACATACCGTATTGAGATTAACAATGACTCAAATGCCATTGAGTGTTTTTATACGCTATTTATTCAAAATAACATCAAAACATGTGTTGACATATGTACTTTCTTTGACGAATCTTAAAGTACTGGTATTTAAAACTTCGTTTTTTTCAGTTCGTCGTCAAATACATTTAAGTTCGTCCACCGTACGTAATTAATTAAGTGGAAATATCTCATTAAAATCATATTATCGATACATAATTAGCATTTTATCAATAGATAGTTTTTCTTTTATCAAAAGATTTATATTTTACTTATGGATAAGCGCCGTTTTTTAAATATGATAACGGGCTGTCATGGGAAAAAATGATATCACACAGTATTGAATAAGGGCAAGTATATTGCTTCGCGACACAAGGTTTCAGTTTGGACATTGGATATAAGCAAGCTTTCTGCAAATACTTGCAAGGAATTTTCTAACACTTTTAGAGAAAGGTGTTTGAAAAAGTGTGAGTTTATTTGTTTGTGCAATGTGTTAATGAAATAATGAAAAAAATGTGTTTTTAGTTATAACTATGGCCAAACGTTATTGTTTTATCAATGATACGAAGCGACCTCATTTTTCCCACTAGGATAGATCGATGGACAATTGAATTAATTAAATTTGTGTTTATTTAGACATCAGGGTAATGCATTTTAAAATATGTGTTTGAAAGAGTTAGGATGTACAAAATGATTACTAAATTAATGGGTATTAGTTTTGAAATTTATTTGGATAATCAGTGTTTAATTTAGAAGGATTTCTTGGATTTAGTTAATTACCTTATGTTGATATTGTGCCAAGGTTTAATATACAAAGGAGCTATCATTTGAGTTGGGAAATGAAACACTTTAATTGCATGTATAATTGCTTCAGAGTAAATGTCATGCTGAAGGAACCCAAATAGTTTAAAAAGCGAAGTCTACTCGGCTGTAACATAATTATCCAAAATGCACTAGATTTCAGAAAAAAATAAGTCCTAAGTTTAGTTCAAACTTAAAATAAAACATCCTGATAATGTGGTATTAAGGTATTGAAGATATGGCATGGAAAATTGAATTAAATTTGGTACAATATAATGCTTATCAAAGTATCTTTAATTATACCAATCATTATTTGTCATTCAAAATGATCTCGAATGGTTAAGAGGTCGTTATTAGTAATAAATATAAAGATATTAATCTTCAATGAGGAGTCATAAATACATGATACGTATCAAATAATCACGTGACATATATATACATTGTTATTTAATAGAATATATAATGATCATAACGCGATACCCGATTTATACAAAATTTGACTTAAATAACTTTCGGAAACTATTCCAATAGTTTATTTAAGGTATAAAAACAGAACGATTAGGAATTGAAGACGGTTTTGAATATACACGTACTTGCTGTGAAGGATTAAATTAGATAGTATTTGCCGAGTCAGACTTAATATTATTAAGTGCTGATAGATGTAATACTATTCTTTGTTCTATAACTCGTTTTGTGGTATCTTAAAAGGCAGTCATCGGGCTTGGATTAAATCAGACTTAAAAGAAAGACAAATCATTCTGAGAAAGATATCAGTAATTCTCACTCTTCGAATTAAAAACGGAATGCTGGGATTGTAATTTAAGAACTTATGTGCGCATTTCATTGTGAGAGCTATTCAATTCAGAGATTGGATTTTTAGATTGAAATAAAACGATGACAATACAGCACTTGTATTGATATAATGTATTTTGTTACATAAACCTCTTATCTATGAATTACATACAATGCGAATTTAGGATAATAAAGCATAAGGCGGATCTATTTTCCTTCATCAATGCAAGTGTTTTGTTCATACTTAAAAGAAGGGATGGTGAATTCAATCTTTGTGCAATTTAAGTTGTCGATCGGAAGTTTTAAATTTTCAGCTTTAGTGACAGTCTGGTACGGATACCAATTGACATATTTGGCATAAAAGAGCGTCGACAAGGTGTTTCGTTTAATAATTGTCATATCTTTGATCCAAAAACCAGAGCGAACAATCTTGTGAAGTATTTTATTTATCTAGGTGATATATCCGAATACTAGTATATACGTGTACTTGAATAACGCGTTGAATTATGGGATTGTTTTAATAATCACATGATATCTTTTATGTTGAAAAAAAAAATGTAAATATTTGGGCATACACTTTAAAAACAACATTCGCTCGTAGCTTACCTAAAGCTTATTAGATCTAAAATTAATCTGCCCCGATCAGAACTTTGTTTGAAGATAATGGCGTCGTGCACATCCCGAATATGTGTCTAAGTATTTTTCACGACGTGAATCATAATGCCGGAGATTTAGTGAATGTTTGTATGATAACTCAGAATACTTAACAAAGTGTTTAGTTTTAGTAAAATACAAATATTTGAACATACAAAAAAATGATAAAACATTGACAAGGAATACTAAATTCGAAACGCCTTAATTTTTTTATTGTTTATTTTCGCACGGAACGTGCTCGGAGAACCTCAGACTTTATCGATATGGATTATTAATAAATCGGACAGGGATTTAAATGCTATACAAATACACGTGCTTTCGGAGAGAAAAAAACTGCATTTTACACTTTCTTAATTTTCTATGTCTGTGTTAAAAGTCAAATTACATGTACAAGTTTTACAAATGTTTTGTCAATTCGTATTTTGAAATAATCACATTTTAATTGAATTAATGTATACAACAAATAACGTAATTTTTCAATTACAGCGAGAATAATAAAGTGTGTAGGGATTGCACTTAATTGCATTTAAAGTCTGGTAATAAGTTCTATTTGCAGTATTGTTGCGCATAGCGTATGTTTTATAAAGCAAAGTTCATGAAGTCAAATTGTGGTCAGATATATAAAAATTTACGACCTTACAGAGTTCATTAATCAAGTTATATATTCAGAGATATTCAATAAAAACGTCTTTATTAAGATATATTTGGTGTAAATGGGTTTGTCTATGTCTCTTATCTGCAAATGATTTATTAGCTAACGAGTCTGGGGGGTTACATGTTCAAAATAATGACAAACATTTGGTTTTAGGAACAGCAGAGAAATCTGCATTGTAACAGTTTATAAAATTAAGCAATTCGTCAAATAAGCGTGGGCGGTATTACAATTGCATTCGAACATTGTTAACATAGGCTTAAACCTTTCAAGTCGAGACAATTTTATTTCATACCCAATGTAACTGTTGACCATGTTGTTTTTAAAGATTTTTATTGACATTTAAGTGAAACAAATGTTTTTGAAGTAGAACTAATTCAGACTGAATAATTTTTATATTTGATTCAATTAAAATTCGTCGACAACTTGAAGTGCATTTCAAATATTGCTAGTTACTTAAATCCACAGAAATGGATCGAAACTTAGCTTATCTAATAAATATATACAAATCATTAATAGTGACAGAATTCTTATTTGGAACGTGTCTAAATCTCAGCATGCTGTTGAATATCCGCTAAACAAACAAATCGTAAATTATTGGCATTATAAAGCATTGTTTCACGGGAGGGAAAGGTTTATTAGATTTAGCAGCTCGCATGAACTTCTCCTTTGTGTTTTCTAAGCTAACTTGTACTTCTAGAGCATTAAGGCATTGATTTATAGTTCTATGTTTTAATTTCATTTTTTGATACGTTTAGGTTATCTTTCAATATTAGAGGTACATGCTGTGAAAGAAACTGTGTATTTCAACACGTATATACAGTTGACAATAATGGATATGTTTTCTATCCAGAATAAAATCTATAATTAGGTCTATGAACGAATGTGTCACAGAGTGTGAAAATAAGAATTGTACACATTCATGGAATGGAATTCATTAACAATATTCAATTTGGATCAACTCGGAGTTTATTGTCCAATATCGCTTCCCACATTCGGTTAGCAAGTCTTTGACTTAGGTTTCTACTGCTTGCTAATACATGTACAATGGATAATGGAAGCCCGTGGTCTCCAACAGTGTTCACCCTGAGAGGTCTTGGACGGCTAATATTGTTGTTGGTAATGCTTGGCTTACCATGTGATCTGGCGAGAGGAAAATACTGTCATTGTATCGATGCTATTGGAACCTATTTCTCATTTAAGTTAATTGGAAATCAGTTTTCTAATGATGAAAAAAGCAGATAAGTTTTCACAGCAATAAAAACGCTGTGCCATTATTTACACGGACACTATTACATGTCGATACTTCACGGTCAAATTGGAACACCATTTTTTATGAACCTTATCTTTGCTGTAGTTCTGTTTGATATTCCTGTAAACGGATATTTATTGACCAGAATTCCATTTCAATAGAATGGTTTGAAGGAGCGTGACGCTGATTTTGAAAAGACAATATGTTATATACTTTGTAGGCGGATGGAATTTTCCTAGCAGATTAGTTTCAAAAATAATTCCATTGACTTTGTAAACGGCTAGATTGTTGGAAATGACTTGTGATTGTAAGGCGCATTGTTGATAAGAAACGCGAAGAAGCAATGGTCGTGTTTTAAGACTCGCTTGAAATGATTTTATTCTGGTTCATGCCGAAACTAACGTGTACTCGATTTACACTTAACACACACTGGATATTGAGTTTTTCATTGTATATTGATAACAATTTCTTATAACAGTTTGTGTGTGACAATAAAACAATTCCGTGGTGAATTTGACATCTTCGTGCTTGTAAAAACATTCTGAGACAAGAAAGACTAATACACTTTGATTTTCACAAAGGTTAACTTTGGAATTTATCCCAAAGTTTAAAACAAGAGAAAAAAATGCCAGCCATCGAAATAATGGTTACTAAGATACGGCCGCCATTAATACGGCATCATTCTGAACCATTGCCAAAGATTATCTTCACCAATGCCGACAAAGACAATTTTAATGCACACGTTGGTGGTATTAGAGAACACAATGGTGATGAGTTAAGTAATTGTGGTGAAGACGATGATGATTTTGGTGAGGACGACCTTGATGAAAACACTGACAATGGTCATATTTCTTTTCCGGAAATGACCGATGCACTACCGGAAGTGACGTACGGACTTAAACCAAGAACTGCCTGGATGTACAGGTATAATTAATTATTTGACATATTTTTAAATATAAGTTATATAATGTCTCAATGATCACTAAGTAAAACTTTTGAATCAGACTTACAATCAACTATAGTGACTATAAGGCAATGTGAACTTGCGTGACCAGTGTTTAAAAACCCTGAAATATGTATTTCGTATTAGTCTAAGATTTAAGTCTTACTATAATATGCAAATCCATTGAAAGAACACTTCAAATGTTTCACCCATGTCATTGGACATGTTCTCCGATCTCAGTTCAAGGGCCTTTGCTTCTAAGGCTCTGAAACCGGTTCAATGTTCGATATTAATAGTAAAATAAAAAATGCTTACCAGAAGTGTGTCAATACGTACACACTAATGTAGACTGTCGTATTTATAAGTAGCATATTGTCTTTCAAATCCTATATTTCAACATAAAGTATTTGGTCAGTATTAACTTCTGACATTAGACCAAAGTCGATCTATTGACATTTTTCGCTTCTTATTTACCGACACAGTTCTAACCAAATACTAGGGTTATGAATTTGACAAGTTTGATGTCAGTCGCTGTAATTTTATATTTAAGTGTTGGTTTGGGCTGACTTTATAATCAGTAGATTAATGTCAAAAGTCTTAAAATGTTTGTTCCAAGTTTCATGTGATTCTTTGCTCTAATTATAATGTTGTATAGTGACCTGGACTGAAAACGAAATAGTGTACTAGACACTTAAAAACCTATATAGAATGAGTACCTACGCAGTGTCGTCTTCAGAATAATGTTTGTTTTTAGACGTAAAAATGGTTTCTTGTTTCTACTCAGATGACTGACAAACTTCTTTTGTCGACTCTAGACTTTTTCGGACTTGGTCATTTTTTTTTTTTTTTTTTTTTTGAGAATTTTCATATGGACGTTATATAACTTAAGAAAAGCTTTTGAGAAAAGTTCAGCTAACCTACTGACATTTTCTGGGGATGCTAGTAGAAAGATAATAATTATTTATTTGCCTTAAATTCAAAGAAGACCCATTTGAAATTTTCCAAAATCTGTATCATCCTGTATGAATCCTTCAACTAGGATTTAATTTTCCTGACAGACATAAAAGAATGAAATTAACACGTCTTTAGCATCCTCAATACTCAATAATGAACAAAGGTTTGTCGGAAGAAAATTATCTTATGATTTCAATAGAAACTCTCAAACAATATTTGACATCGTTCGATATTGGCATTTGTGTTATCTCTGTCATTGCAGTTCGCTGTTAAAATCAATTAAGTAATAAGTTTTGATAAGTTCTTTTTTTCTACACGTGTCATAGATTTGAATTGAATTTTAAAAAATTCAATGTTCCATTATGCGTTTGTTAAATCATTTTTTAAGCTTTCTCCAACGTGAGAAAAATGACTCATCATGTCATCTCCGTGGGTGAAAATGTGTTTTAAATAGAATGGGTATTAATGGGCTTTACAGTATATCTATGTAAGTCAGTTTTGACAAGACACTTCCATCTTGTATTGAAATAATCAAGTACTTACTTCTTACAAAAGATGAGAGCGTGACATGTCTATTCTAAATCTCGTAATCTCTCGTCGACATTTTGTCTGAGATTTCAAGTACGATGTGACTTGGATTTATAAAGAAATTTATTTGTTCCATTGTGAATAACACGATTTGATGATTGATTCAATATTCTAAAATACGAGTACATATAGTTGAACATTGATGATTGGCCTACTCATTCAAACGCTTGTCTGGATAACCCACGTGATTTTTGACGTCACAAATGGGTAGAGCGAGGAGAACTTTTTGAAAATAAGTACGAATGATTTGGGTACAACGGGAAGCCAGTGTGTTTTTCATTTGGCGCAAATGAAAACTGTACAGAATACAAGGAAATGGCAGCTATGTTTGGAACATACACATTTTCCCGCTTAGTATGCGCTATGTGTCGTGAAAATTGAAATCGGAATATTAAAGTACTTACAGCTTCCTTTCTCCAGGCTTCGTGCCGCATTACCCATTTGTGACGTCAAAAGTCACGTGGGGTATCCACACTGTCCATGGATTATATAATGTTCTAAATAAACTTGTATGCGTTAGACGGCCATTACCTGGGGGTATAGTCGAGTGGTCATTGTCCCCTCGCACCTATATATGAGTTTGAATCCCAACTGTTTAGCTAACTTAAAGAAGGTAGACGGTTATACCAAGGTGTTAACCCGGGGACTTCCTCCATCGTTCCGGGAGCCGGACAGGTCGTCGAATGACCCTGGATGCTGGTGCGATGTTTAACTCCCAGTGAAGAATGAGCCATTATTTGACCGGTCTTGAAATGATTTTCGGAAGAAAGGGATATGATAAAGTATTAGGCTATTTTGTCTAGAACAAAATTTGACCTAACCTAGACAAAATTGCAAAAGTAGTGTTTTCACTGTTTTTAGAACCACACATGTATATACTATCATGTGTAAAAAGTTGCATCTCCAGATGTGATGGGAAAGTTCCAAAATCGAGATGGCCGCCAAGATGGCCGCCAAATTAAAATAAATGATATGCTTTGCAATATGAAAATTCCATATGCGTGTGTAAATTTGTTTCCTTGTATTTTTTTAATTGATAACAACTGATGATGCATAAAAGAACATTTATATAAATGTTTTTCATCATTTAAGAACAAAATTGACAAAACAACAACAACAAGATACCGCATTTCACTTCAGATGAATGTATTTTGTCATACAAATCATTTTTTGGTACAAGATATGAATAATTTCATCAAATGCAGTAAAAGCATGATTTGGATTTAACCAGACAACATTAAAGATAACGAAATTGATAAACAGACTTAATTCAAATTGTACAAATGCATTTAAAACAATATAGATATAGATCCATGCTCTTATAGTGTGTGGAGGGTACATACATATTGAAACAATAATTTATCACTAGAACAAATTTAAGCTTAATTTGAGCTAATCAAATTATCATATTGTAGAAATATTACTACATTTTAAGGTTGTTTAGTTGTGTAAGATTTATAACAAACCAGACAAATAAGTAAAACTTCAAAGAAACTGTACATCATTCATAACAAAGACTTCAATACATAACATTTATGATACCAATCGCTAAATATTCAGAAATGCATACACATATTGAACACTGGTGATAATGATACATAATACAATATATAAAACTGGTAACTTGTGTAACAATTATGAATGATGAATGAACAATGATTACAAAAAGAAATTAATTAATCATCATCAATGACCTCATTAGGAACGTCGTCCAACTCATCCACTTTATACACATTCGAGCAACTAACTCCTCGACACTCACCACATCCAACAGAACATTCTAAGCCATGCTTTCGACAACTGCATCTTCTTGTGTCACAATTACTTTTACAGTTACAGAGGATAACTTTCAACAAGTCTTCAGAAGCAGGGGGGAGGTTGGTTTTAACTGGCATCATTTTGTCACCAAGCAGTTCCCAACCCCAATCCAACGGATTTAAAGATTAATTTCCAATCCATATCTGGGTTTGAAAATAAACACGGCGAATATGGTATGATGCTGCATCAGATGTAGGAGGCAACATGTGGACCTGTACAGTTGATGTGGCTGCTACGACTTTGCTGGCAAACTTAAAGAATCTCAATGAATCAAGAGGTACATTTCCAGATGAGTCGTACAATTTCATTATGCATCGTTCTCCATACGTTAAAATTTCCTGAATTGAGACAGGTTCCATGAATTGCTTTGCTGTTCGCCTAAAATCAATGTTGATTCTTAGCAATTTAATTGCAGACGTTTTTCCAACGCCAAACATCCTAGATGTAGTGTCACAACCAGTGAATGCATGTACAAAAGGCAATAGGCTACACATATCTTGACCAAGCACTAGTTTTGTTTTATGAATATCCCACACCCGACGATTGGAAACCTTGGTTGACTCAGACTTAGATATTATCTTATTGTCATGAAGATTGGCATAGCAGCACAAAAGAACAAGTAGATCTGTATCCTCTCCAATAACAATAACAGTTTTTGATGCCGACAATTTTAAGGCAGTTTTTACAATAAGCATATCTGCATCCTCTACAGCATAATGTACACAAATATTATTATCAGTCAGGTATTGTTCAAGTTGTTCTATAAAGCGTTGTTTGTTGTCAGGATTTCTAAAGAACACTTCTTTTTTCTCTTTGAATGGTGTTGCAGAATCAAATAATATTTTTGGGCCTATCAATCCCTTAGCACGTCGAATGTGAGCAGTATCCTTTGTTTTTGAACCAGTTAAATAACCATCAAAGACAACTATAGTGGAATTATATCTACGCTTAAGATACTCATAGTATTGTTTACAAATATCTCCGAGTGTACCTTTCTGCTACTGCAGTTTTTGTAGTAATGACCCACCATCAACAACATGAGTTATATTTTCACATTTGTCTAAAGTAGTTTCATCGAGGTAGCAATTGCCAAGTTTCCAGATAGAATCTGCCAGTGCAGACTTGTGAGATTCACGAAGAAATCCATGATTGTCAAACAATGATGATGGTACACTGGACAATTCATATTTGAAAACATCAGGTAATTTATCTGCATACCTAGCAACTGATGTTAATCGTTGGAACAACACTTGTGGATCTATTGACAGCAATTCACCTTTAACTTTACCTGAAGAAGACCCAGCCAATGTCACTACTTGTTTTGATCTCTTAAACGTGTAGTCATCGATTGACTGTCCAACCATGTCAACGATAATCTTTGTCCCAATGTCACTAGGATTTAAATCAATCATTGGTAGGAATGATATAGCTGACACTCCGGGGTAATGTGCTTCTGCTGGGCGATCGTACATTTGCATGAATCCTGACCAAGCTGCTCTTGATGGTACTATCGGCCACAATAGTTTATGAATGAAGTCAAGTGTTTGGATTTCATCATGCTGCTGATCAAGCATCTTGAAAATTACCGGCTCATGTTCCTTTGGTGTGAAAAATCGAATATTAATCCTACCAAGGTCTGCAACTTCTTCCATCGATATGTCTCCTCTAGGTATTTGTGGGCTCACTTTTGACCCAGGTGTAATACAAGCTATAGTTCCCATACCATGGTATGTACCATTACCATCCAACGTTCCAATATTGTGGTCAATATTGTCCGAAATAAACTGTAGGAATTTTCCAGGGAAGTAGCACGGGAGTGTACAATTAACAGTTTTAGCACAATTCATCTCAAACTTCTGAACCTTGTAATAAGACGAACAAAATCTTAACTTATGAAGTGTATCTACCAAAAAATAAGACCCAAATTGATGATCCATTTGCACTCCAAGTCCAATTTGTAAGGGTGCTATAATACCTCGTTTTCTAGCCGTCTGAATAATAGCCTGTCCTATGGAACCAACTTTAGTCAAACAACCTTTGCTATTGAATAACGTACTAAGCAATACCTGGAGACTGTCTGGTAAATATTTTAAATTTTCGTCAGTGGAGCCAATAACATCTGATGAAGGATACATTAATTTTTGTGAACCAATTGCATTAATATCATTCTTAATGAGTTTTGCCACAGTTTTGATAATGCGCAACTTTTCACTATCTTCTGTTTTCTAACCTTCAGATTTGGCAAATGTGTGTATTATAGAAGCTGTAGTTTCTTTCAGTGTAATTATGTCAACTTTTCCATCAAGGGAACTAAAAGTTAGAGCAGCACCAAAATAATTCAAGAGTTTTCGTTTCATGTTTTCTTGTCTGTTCTGAAGTTGACATTGCATGTTTGATGATAGCGAGCTTCAGCAGCAGGAAGATCAATAGCACCTGATAACCTACCCAATACAGCTCTACCCCATTCATCGTTTCTGACAACACATTTATCTTTAATATCATCTTGTATGTGAATCATTGTGATGGGATGAACATCACGTTTATGTTTTTTGGGATTTATTTTAGCATCAGCAGCACAAAATAAGCACTTGGTTTTAAAATAAAAAATATCAGAAGATCTCAGAGAGACATTTGAACATGCATTATTATTATTGTCTGTGTAAGATTTAATGTTTCTGCTATGTATGAAGTCTCTTCTACACTGTGTATGAATATAATGTCCATGTTCTGTTTTAATATCGGAACCTCTAATAAGACTTGTCTTATTGACACTGTCACTGCCTTTCTTCCCCAGTTGAACAACTGGTTGATCCAAAAGGGGTTTCTCACAAACAGAGCAGATGTGTTGTTCATCCATCTGAAAAAGAGATAAAAGATATTTTGACCATCTCAGCTAGCGACTATGTGGTATTTCTGTTTTCATATCCTTTTCATGAATAATGTAATGTGTTTTATTTGCTCAATGAAGTGTAACAATCTGATTACTTATTTATGACAACATTTTTTATTTATTGTTCTTTCAAATTCAGATAGTTCTACATAAATGACTAATTCACTGAATACTATAGAAAAATATGTACTGACTCACTTTTAGAATATCATGCTCTGTTCAGACCAAAGATTCCTACACCAGCTACCATCATGAATTCATACTTTTGAGTCAATGTCTGAAAAGTAATATTAGGTATTCTTTTACAATTATATTCTTTATCTGTTGTAAACATATGTAGTTATGGAAAAAAGTAAAAATTGCAAAATTCTAACACTATAATATAGGACCAAAAATAAACAGAAAACGGTAAAATATAATATTCATACCATAAATGTATCCTATTTTCCTGCGATGTGTACACATATATTGTCACAATATTCTCTTTATGATAGTTCATGCATCAACGTCCGGAAATGGCTTAATTACCAATTCATTCTGCAAAAAAATGTTAAGAGATACACTATAACAACAGTCAACCTACATTATTTCGTCTGAAATAAACTTTTTCATTTGTTTATTATGTTATTTATTATTGTAATATTGTGAAAGAGCGCATAATATAAAAACAAATTTATGTCACAAAAATATTTAAAATATCGTTATGGCAGAACAGGGCTTCCGTACTTTAAAAAAAAATTGAGCGTGACCTTTCCACTACTTTGTACGTTATGAATTGTTTTGATAGTTTTTCTGCTGTGGTTCATTTAGATGTTTACTTTTTATATATTATGGGCAGCAAATACTATTTTTCAATAAAGTAGCATATAGAAAGATCATTTCACTGCATTGACAATTTACGCTGTAAACCAACGTAAGTTAAAAGTTTCCCGACGAATTCAGGATAAGTCATTTATAGCAAGACGTATACTATAGTGAGTTCTAGTGAATGTTGGTCAATGGTTACTTACCTTGCATGAGTAAGTATTGATTTTCAATGAAATAAACCTCATAATGTTCGAAAATTCGACTGATGTCGGCCATTTTGTTGACGATATTTATGACGTCATCTATCAAAATGCGACGTATGGTGGACAGAATCTGCCATCAAAATGCAAAACGTATATCCGACAAAAAAGCGATCTCTAAATCGGATTTAAACAGCTTTCCCCTCCATATTCAGATTGCAACTTTTTTGTGTGGTGTAAAATAAGTATCATCTATCGTACAATATACAGATATATTCTTTTGCAATTTTGTCTACCCTTTAGCTTATATTAAATAGCCTATATAGGCTTCACAACGCTTGAGTGTTCGTTTTAAAATTCCATCGCGAGAGATTACATTCACTTTATAAGTCCGCAAATAATCAAAAGTTAATCGATAGATTCACACGTCATGTTATCAAAACATTACATGAGTGTTAGCGTTATTTTTCCAAATATTATTTTATTCAATCAGTTTCTTTTGTTAACTTAATTTCTAATCTTTTATCATCAGCCTCGTCATAAATTGTTTTAACTTTTAAATCACCCTGGGTCTATACAATAGTAGGTAAGTAGGCAAACAAAAGTCCATATTCGACAAATATTTGAGTTACAAAACATAAAAATTAATCCGTACCAGATACAATGTATTTATATGATTTCAAAGAATCGTCGATAAAATAATTGAACTATCGCAAGTGTTTTGGAAAGTGGAATTTAGTGTTAACAGTGAGATTCCCTACTAACCGAAATCTTACCTTTTATTAAGTAGACATAAAGGTCGTGAGCAGAAAAATTGAACTTTTAACACTTTGTCACAGT
The DNA here is from genome assembly GCA_964023205.1 of Lutraria lutraria. Taxonomy (NCBI): domain Eukaryota; kingdom Metazoa; phylum Mollusca; class Bivalvia; order Venerida; family Mactridae; genus Lutraria; species Lutraria lutraria. The sequence goes on along the minus strand of OZ026851.1, from coordinate 2,073,424 downwards.
AATATTGACGGCTGTAAATAAATCTTAATTTCTATTCAATTTAATTGATTGATCGTACTTTGAACAGTCGGCTGATACTTTGGAAAGTGTGCAAGATTACGTCAAATCTGTTCACGTTTTATGCATTGCTACTGTCTGTCATTTTCATACCAAACAACAAACATGGCGTTCGGAAATATGAGTAAAGTAAGTAAAATTTCAATAATTTATTTATTTTATTTTTATTATTATTATTTGTTTGTCAACACGTTTATCTGATTTACTGATGATTCGAGGCAATACTAAAATATCAATAAACGGCGATATATTTGGTAATTTTGTCATTTACGCGTATGCTTGATAAAGAACGCATCCGAACACTTGTACATTTCAGCGCGGTAGGAAATTGACTATACAAAAGTCCGGTGTAAAATTTAAAATAGACTTTTGTTCGATGAACGTCAAGACCTCGTATAAAGCGTTGATATATTTTATTTTTTTATTATTTTTTTGCAAGATTTTTCGGCTATTGAATTAAATATAACGACAAAATCAATGTACTTGTACTTTGATTTCCCTGAAAATCGGAATTCCTTGAAAACCGGACTCCCTGAAAACCGGAATTCCTTGAAAACCGGACTCCATGAAAACCGGAATTCTTTGAAAATCGGACTCCCTGAAAACCGGAATTCCTTGAAAACCGGACTCCATGAAAACCGGAATTCCGGAAATAATCGGACTATTTTCCAAGTCCCATTTTTTTCCAAAATTTATCAAAAGTTCTCTGAAAGCGGGAATTCTACAAAAACGAGACTTTTAGCCAATCCGGGATGGTCCGGTTTTCATGGAGTTTACTGTATATGTCCATCTTGTTTAAATGCTTCGTACCTCAACTGAGTATTGAGGACTTGTTCTTGAAATAAATATCTTAATTCTTACCTGTCACTTTTCCTGCCTATAACACTCGTAAGAAAAGTTGGCAGTATTCAATGATAGATACATATTTTAAGGATGATCCTTGTCGCAGGCGGGTTTTGTACTTCGACGTAAACCAATCATTTTTGCTCTTTGGGAGACGTCAATAATTCGCGGTAACGACGTTGTTTTATTAATGTAACTGATGTGTTGACGTCAGTGACGTAAGAGATTATTATGTTACGTAACGTGACGTTAGAAACGACGTCACTGTTGTAAAGGATATCTAGGAAGACGAGTTGTATCTGAAAGCTGTTTTTGAACTTGTATAAAAAGCGTAAAAATGATTAAATGATTTAAAATAGAGTATTTGAAAGAGTAATATAACAATGGCGTACCGCTACAATCTGCCAGATATACGGTAACTATTTTACTTAATTTTATTTTTCATTTAAAAAAACATATATAACAACATAGACTTTACAATCATTAGCGTTGCTAATCGGGGTCCACATTTATCAGACTTTATATTCGGTCCATCTTCGATAAATGTTGATAAAATCCGTTGATATTTTTCACCGAATGACTTCGACGAGGTACAAACTGCAAGTATAAATGCCTGTTTATCTACGAATATACGTGTTTTATTTTTAAACAGTTTTATTCAATTTGACAACAATGTTTATCTTCAAGAGGTTCTGAAATGTTTTGAATTAGCGTTAAGAAGTCAGTGTCGTCACTCAAAGAAAAGCCGACTGTATACTGATATTGATTATCGCAAACTTAAGAAAATTGACACATTATTTACAAGTTACTGGACTCAAAAAGTCCTTACAAAGTCAAACAAAAAATCATTTTTATCTGATACCTGTCACTCGAACAATTTGTTTAATTTTTTTATTTCGTAGTGAGGTTTTTAACAATAGTGTTTTTGTTATCTTACGCACTGGGTGTAGTTGAAAACACGATACGTTTGAGATTTACGTAATTATGTAAACATTCGTAAACATTTATTACATAAAATGGGGGAATTTTGTTTATTTATTTTTACGTTTCATGTTTTGTTCAAACTTTGAGATAAAGAATAAAATAACTCTGGAAAACAGTCATGTTTGAATTGACTGATAAGCCGTGTTGCAAACAATAACTTTCCGTATATAAAGTCATGCTTCCGGTTTTGAATTCAAATCTGAATTGTGAACAGTGAGGAACGACTATTACTTAACGTACGTACGGACGAACAGACTGGCGAACAAAAAATGCCGGCTGTTACTTATATGTAAGTGATGTTTCTTTTTTTATTCGAAAATAAACGCTTTTAAATAAATAAGAGTCGGGACAGCTTGGTCGAATAGCTACAAGTTGTGATGCCATTTATTTTAAACTTATATTTATTTATTCGGGTTTAGTGCCATTTTCAGCATTATGTCTGTCATATCGTGTCGGGTAGTTTTCCTAGATTTCATTTAGGCCTTAACCAGTACTAACCGCAAGCTACTGCTACATAATTCAGAGGTGAAGGGCAATTTAACATATCATGATGTAAAATTTTCAGTCAAATTTGTTATGGACAGTGTGAGCCTCGCCCGGGGTTCGAACTCAAAACCTCTTGATCAGTAGACCAACACTATAACCACCGTGCTAACCGGGCGGGCCGAGGCAAACTACTAGTATTATCTGCATGTATTTCTATTTTAGATAAAAATGTTTTATTTTAAGCCACGAGTGTATATAAATATCCTGCAGAACACGTTATTAAGATACAGTAATAAAGTTCTTAACCTTTATAATACGTTCATTTTTTATAATAAAAATAAAATCGCAACACCGGTTCGATATTTTTAGATTGACTTAGAGATTATAACATGATCAAAATCATGTAAGTCACTTAAAGCCGTGCAGCTGTCTGTAACCAATTTTGACCGACAAGGTGCATGTTGGTAAGACGGTTATAATAAGAACAGAACAGAACAGAACCCATTTTATTATTGTAACGGGGACATTATAGTAATGTTTAGGGGAGATAATTTATATTCTTCTTTCTTAATCATCTGGGTTGTCATTTGTGAAATAGTCATGTCAAGGTATAAATAGAATAAATATGTAATATATAACAATTAACAGTTCTAGCCATATTCAGACAACATAAAACTAATGTATACCTATAATATGATTAAGTAAGTTTATTTTGAAATCAGTATAGTCGCTGAGGCCCATGTGAATATACAATTACGTAGCAACCCCTCTAATGCAACACCCTTGTTGATGAGAGGTTATTGCTCTAGAGAGGTTAAATTAGTAGTTAAATAGTGTAATGGGAAAATCATGCTGTTTTTGAAGGGAGGTTGTCGCTGAAGGAAGGGTCGCATTTTAAATTATATAGATACACGAAAATAAGGGACTCAAGAGATGCGCATAGTATATTGTTTATTGGCATAAATTGATAGAGGGTGTTATTTCTTCCACTGGGTATTCTGAGCGAATATAAATAATTAGATATTATAATTATTATACGCGCACGATTGTAATTGTAAATAGTACGAATGCACGTGATGAACCCCCTTTTTAAGGAGTCGGTCCCAAAAATAGTTACAAATCTGTCTTTAATATTAAGTTAACATATTCACGTACGCAGTGCGTAAATCACAAAGGTTTTAAACCCTGTAAGTTAGAAAAATTCGACTGATCACGCAGAAATGATTCCGAATTGAATTAATGACACGGATCGACTAAAATCCGTACTAGTACCGTGTTCATGGATTTGGATAAATCAATTAACAATTATTTCGAAACAATAGGTTTGTGTTTAAAACGAAATTTATCTATTCATCGTCAGTGAACTGTTTTATCTGTAAGTATATTAAAGGTGTATACACTTCCAAATCGAAAAGCAAGAGGACGAAATTCTTAGTATTCCGATAAAGATAAACGAATGCAATTTCGCTGAAAGCCAATTAAATTACATTTGTTTAGAAGCGGCCACGAAATGCATCGACTACGTCCGCATGAAACTTTATTTCTTTTTAAAGCGTTACTTATAAAACGAATATAAATAAATGTAAAATATTTTAGATCAACTAAGTTGAAATTTTAATTTAGTACATTATTTTCGACAGTTTAATCGATGATTAATCTCAATTCATTAGCAAAATATTCAAATTGCCATTCTAAAAGGTCCCATGACTGGTCAATTAAATTAATTGACCGTTTAAAAGTAAATTATTAACTACGCTTTAATATAATACAAAACAATTGTTTCAGAGCTTCCACTGCAAAGAATAGCGACAAATACAGCCCTGTCTTGGGTTAAGATTAATTCCGGTTTAATCCGACTTCAAGTCTTTTCATATTTCATTTTAGTCCAAAATTGACCTGTTTAATAAGACCATATCACGGCGACCTTTTCAAATATCCCAATAATCAGTAGCTTTGTTTTGAAATTAGTCTATACTGAAGACCTTTAATAACGCTCTATGCTGTTTTCAGTTTACTCAAATAAGAATGAAGTAATATCTGGCCAGACGGTCACCTATTTACAACAGTCTCTTGTAAACAACGACCAGCTATATAAAGTAACTACCCGTAAATAGCGGTCACCGGTAAATAACTATTACTTCAAAGAACAAATACCTTTATAAAGCAAGTTTTATGTAAACAACGACCACAGGTAAAAAAAATAACAGTTACCTGTAAACAGCGGGCATGCTTAGGACAAGTTTATCGAGAACAAACGAGCTTTTTAAGTAAAAGCAACATTGCATAAAGGTCATTCGTTTTATTTCGTATCTTTGATTCTGGATTCGTCTAAAGTTATTACATTGCTAGTGAAAACTTTAACACTATTATAATGAAGCGAACTGTTATTTATTAATCATGCTGACTTCATTTTTTAATATCTGTATTAATAATATACAAATCAAACAGATTTGGAATTCATACTGATCGTATACACTAGTTATTATTCGAAAATGTCGCAACGATGTATGTAATAATACGCAATAATATACATGTACTTTTTCTTGTAAGACAACTCAATGCGCAATATACTGAACATAATTATATTTTACGTGTACAAATGTACTAGTGACTGCAAATCACGTTACTGATCGCTTTTTAAATGCACTGAGTATACCTTTTACTTATTTTTTTTCTTAATAATATACGTACAGCGCTTTCTTTGTTTTGAAAATTAACCTTTAAAAGTTTGGAAACTCGACAAAAGAGATCATTTGTAGTTAATACGATTTGAATTTTTTAAGCGTTGAAACGGAAAACGTGCTTTTGTTTAAAAAACAACAGTGTATAAAAATACTGTCAGGTTATAAAGCGGCATTTAAAAACTTGGGATTTTATCTTAAATAGTAAAATATTAAACAGTAAAAATAATGATTTATTAGTGCTATAATCGAGTGGTTCTTGGAGTGCCGTAGAACTATTTAAAATCGACGTTTTGTGTATTTAACAGGCAGATAAAAAGCAATTTTATGAAAATAACGGGATCATTAGTAGCTGTTAAGTGTTTGTCCAGGATTAATTGAAGTCGTCTGCACCTATCTGAAATATTTCTTCAACAATGGACGACCACGATATTTATATGAGATGGTAAATCTATGTTTCCAAATATTTTGACAATGCAGATAACACTATTACTTGATAGATAAATGTTAATAGATAAGGCATGGAAAAGTCGGTTCAAAATCATTCATTTTATCAATAGGTATGTCCTCGAAATTTGGACTAAAATGTCAATTCGACCATATTTGATATACATTGTATATAATTGTTAAATAAAATGCGATGACATTTCACTATGGTCGTTTCCATAAGCGACTCCGTCAATTTAAAGACCATCATTTTGTAAAGGTATCTTAGTTTTCTGACCGGCTTTCTTTAATTCGTTATTTTATTTTATTGTTGCTTAACGGCCCGTTCGACTGGCTATGGTCATTTCAGAGCTGCCCCAGAGAGAGGGTAGATAAGATACAGGAAAACCAAGCATTTATATCCCTACTCTTTTCCAATCGTTTTTCCTGGTTCTTTATCGAGCCCGATGTAAAGCACCGATATACGCCTCGTCCGTTTCCTGTGAATTTCCTAACACAGTACTTAGCTCGGTAGATGGAAGGGGTACACTAAAAAAGCTTCCATGAAATATTGATAGTTAGAGCCGAGAATCGAACACACGACCTTTCGTTTAATAGTCCAACGCTTTACCACTAGACCACTGAACATTCCTCATTCTACGTTCCAACCCGATAACAAAACCTACAAAACCCTAAACCCATTATTCTAGAACCCTAAATGTGGACTGGAGACAGAGGTTTCAGTATATCTATAAATTTCAGAACAGAACAGAACATACTTTTATTAAGTAACGTATACAAAAAGTATCTTGTTACAACATATGGAAATTAGAATGACAAACACGTGAGAAATAAATACAAAGGAGTGAATAGAATAATTTGATTCGAGAAACTGTCGGACTGGAATAAAGACGGCAAATAAAATCTTACTAAATTACATTACATTTATTAGCGACAACCCTTCAATAAAGGCCGACCTGTGAATAAAGTCAAACATTTATTAGCGGCCACCCTTCAATACAGGCCGACCTGTGAATAAAGTCAAACATTTATTAGCGGCCACCCTTCAATACAGGCCGACATGTGAATGAAGCCAAAGTTTTAAACCGTCATTGATAATTAACTAAACGACTTCCGAATATATAAGGGTCACTTGTCAATAAAGGCCATGTTTGTCTTTCACAAGGATGGCCTTTGTTCACGGGTTTGACTGTACATAATGTAGTCATCAATACTATTTTAGTATCGTTTGTAGAATGAACAAAAGAGAAATATTGTGCATTCTGCATTGATATTAATAAAGGTTATGAATAATATCATGTTTTACTTTTGCATGTATTAAATGAAGTATTCTTGGTGCTGCTACGAACTGACACGTTAAACGCGTCTTGCCATTGAATCAGCTTTCAATGATTTATAGTTTTGCCCGTTTAAGATTTAACACAACGGACTATGCATTAAACAGGATTCGAAGAATATCAATTTCTCTAAATATTTATGTTTTATATTGAAACGAAACTTAGATTTAACTTGATGCAAATTGTGTTATTAAATACCGAGTTTGTACAACTGCCGTGGTCTGGAAACAGGACCTCACTAATTGAATTTTAAATTATTTGAATACATAATCTCTAATTGAGGTGTCATTGTTATATGAACTTGGTTATGAATTATAAATGATGACAAATGTAATCTTTTTTTCATATTCAGATTTTCTAATACTGTCACGAATACGGTATATCGATTACGTACTAGCTTTTGTACCCATCATTAAACATGAAAGGTTGCTTTTTTCTATGGCAACCGATAAACAAGGATGTACTGTCAAACCTGTGTTAGCGGACACCCCCGAATAAAGGTCACCCTGTGAATAAAGGTCATTGTCGACCATAATTGAACAAATTGAACTAAAGGTCACCTGTCAGTAAAGGCCATATTTTGTCTTTCCTAAAGGTGGCCTTTATTCACAGGTTTGACTGTTTGCTCATTCATATATCATGTGTATTTCATTCCACTGTGGTTTCACATTGCAAACTTAAGACTGTGACAATTTTCAATATTGATGAATTCATTTCCAGTATTTGTGCTAATCGGGTCAAGCGATTAATATAAGATTAATTATATTTGGATAATTTGAATCGTAAGTTAAATTATAAACTATTTTAAAGGATTATTTTCTATGCTATGACATTGATCTTGTTTTTGAAAACACGTTTCTTGTTTTGCGATTTAGTTTGTCAGTTTAAATTGTACCTTAATGATGTTGTTGATGCCAGCGACGATGTCGATGCTGCTGCTGATGACGTTATTGTTATTGATGATGATAACGATGATGATGACGATACTTATACTCGCTAATTATCCTTTAAATGAGTTCTTTAATGTATTTCTTTCACTAATGGAACAGTTGACTGAGAAAGTGAAAATTATTTATTTCTTTATCAACACCCACATAACCAGACGACTTTTGTTTCTAACTTCAGAAGTGTTTCGCCGTGTTTTATGTTGCTTCTTGTTTGTTCTATTATGGTGTTGATTATGTACAGTCAACCCTGTGTTAGTGGCCACCTCGAAATAAAGGCCACCTTGTGAATAAAGGTCATTCTTCTAAAAAACATAATTGATCATTTAGAACAAAATGACCTCCGAATAATGACCACCTGTCAATAAAGACCAGCATTCGTCTTTCCCAAGGGTGGCCTTTGTTCACAGGTTCGACTGTAATTGTTTCGGTTACTATTTATGTTCTGTTCTATTCAAGTCTTCTTATCATTAAGGATATATTCTAACTATACAGACATGCAAACTTTCATTCATCAGTACACATTCTGTTTTAAATCTTTCTCATAAAACATGAAACAAATCATTAAGGCATCATTTTATATAAACATAAATATTTGGACTCTATTAAGTTTAATACGGTTTAGAATTTCACCATTGTCGCATTTTGTATCAAATGTACGGCTTCGAATTCAAACAAAATAATCATAAGCTCTCTATCTTTGAATATCAATTTTACTTATCTTGATATCAGAGTTTGATTTTAAAAAACGGTTGCTAGGCATACTTGCATTCAAACGTCTTTTAGTAATTCTCCAAGGGGGTTCAACTAATTGTTAGACATTTAGGTACCCTGGTTACCGATTGTAAAGGCGCTAAATCCTAAGAAATGTTCTCACAGGCACTCAATGACAAGCTATACAGTCAAACCTGCGTACAAGGGCCACACACGTAAAAGGCGAAATGTAGCCTTTATTGACAGGGGGTCTTTTGGGAGGTTATTTTATTCTAAATAATCAATAATGAAATCAGCATGGATGACCAAATGTTTATACGTTGGAACGGTCGCTTAGTAACGACGTTTACGTTACTTAGATATTATAACGTCTGTATGTTATATTTGTATTTTTTTTCGTAGCAAAATTCGAACTGAAGTGCGACTTTAATATTACACGAGGTCACTAAAGGTGACACTTGACACTCGACAATAGATAAACTTTGATTCGTAGTCACTCTTTGTTGGTCCATTAACTATGAATTTTAGATTAGCAGTCAATAATTCTGTTTGTTAGAAAACAATTAACTCTTTAGACTATAATGGGAGGTCTACAAGTAAGCCATTATAAGTTATAGACAAATATTTACGTTATAATGTAATATTTGTCAGAATCTTACCAATATATCAATTCCATTAATGGTTACCCTAAAGGTGTAATTGAAAAATTAGAATCATAGGAGGTTGTAGCGAAGTTTCAACAGTGGCCTAGGTCCCGTAAAGTCGCTGTACCTGAACTTTTCTAAATATGAAATATATGACAGGTCTCTGTGATTAATTCATAAAATGATAGAATTTACTGATAGATATTTAAACCAGTTACAGAAAGAAGAAATTGTGCGATCATATTATTGTGAATTTTCTCACAGCATTTATTTGTTCGATAAAGATATAACCACTAGACTCTAAGACTTTTCTCTAGTTTTATGTGCAAATATTTTAATTATCTGTGGATTTAAATTTTCAAGGATTGGATTTTAAGTTTCCGCTCGTAATAGGAGGAGTATTTAAGAAAGATGAGGGACTTTATAAAATGTTGATTATCAAAGGCGGGGGCGCAAGTTTAAATGTATTTTACAGCTTTATGGAAATGGTGTAACACTGTTAATATCCTTAAGGTTTAAGTATACCGGCTACTGAAGGGTTTTTTTCTTCGACAAAGCACAACGCTAGTGTTAAAATATTAGTGTAGACAAGTTTAAGGAGGAAAACGTTTCTAATGTAAACGATCTGTATGTCAACTGTACACGCCATGTCCCATGTGTAACAATTAACCTCTTTGTAGTAAATTAATTTTATTGCTACAGAAAAAAATCTTACCAATCATTATAATTAAAAAGGTCCTAAATAACGTATCGACGTTGAAAGTTAAGTGTTCTTTTGATAGTATTTCATCGAGTTTTAAAATAATATAATAATAATTCTCCATAGGCAGCAGATACGGTGTCCCGTATCCTTAATTGTTACACAGTCATTAAAATTTCTAAATCTTAAATTGCCAAAAAATATCTAAATTTCACAATAAGATTTTGCAAACAGCGTTTATCGAACAATTAAGCAGACATCTGCATTATTTCTATAACTTGACCGTATTTTAAACATTAAGCTACAAAACTCTATTATACCTTATAAGAATAAAACATTATTCAACACAGATTTTGTTTACAAAACTTTAAAGATTTTTCTGTGTGAAGAAGATCTTAAACACTGCCTAGTTTAAAGTGTGAATAAACATTCAACCATGTCTCCGCATAATAGACTTAGTAATACAGTCTAATAGACATTGATCGGAAAATACTTAAAGAACTTTCAATAAAAGATTTTTTTGTCATGCGAAGTGAAATCAATTCAAATTGTCGTTAACGAGGCGTTGAAAAGAAATGATGAGTTGAATTAGAAGTGAACTTCTGATAAGCTATAGTTAACTTTCAGATTATTTTTGCATGACGGGTTCAATACTTTGACAATAATTCTTCAATGATTCCTTACTGGAGTGTATTGATTGATGGAGATTTTCTAATTGAACCTTGGATTAAATTAGATATGATTATTTATGAGTGGTTGAATTGATTTTAAAACTATGGAAAGATCACATACGTACACCGATGGAGTTAAGATGGGTTTACGAGAATCCAGGTAAAAAGCTTTACTTCATGTCTAATCAAAGCGTTGATTTCTTTAAAACTGTTTCGAAGCTACAGTAGTTGTCACAAAATGCGTCACTTTTTGTGGACTCATTAACAAATGCAACCGGAAGGTTCTCTTATCCGCTTTTGTGGTATTACTGTGGTATTACTGTGGTATCTTTATTTTAATACTTTCCTTATGAATACATTAACATCAACGTTTGTCGTTGTACTGTTATGTTTTAAAATACATGTAGATATTGTATGCGTATAAATACGCCTGCATACATCTATAAATGCTTACGTACGTCGATATACGAATTACATCTATATACGCCTAACTACGCCTGTATACGTCCATGTACGAATGTATACGTCTCTGAACGCCTATACAGGCCTATATGCGTCCGTATGGTCTATATACGCCTAAATACATCCATATGCGGCTATATACGTCTCCATACGCGTACATTCGTCAATATACGTCTATATACGCACATTTACGTCTATAAACGTCTATGTGAGTCTGTATACGTCCTTATGCGTCTATATACGTCTTTACTCGTATGTTCATGTATACGACCATATACGTTTTTTAAAGCATTTATACGTGCATCTACGCCTATATACGTCCATCTGTGTCCATATACGCATATATCCTATAAGTCAAACTCGAATCCGGGAACTGGGAAACTTCACATCTAGCGTTAAGTTGCTCAGCTAACTTTAAACGCTGCAGGGTTAGTTGCGAAGATCTCAAAGAAAAGAATTTATTTTATAAGGCAAACATACTTCTTTTAGATGTTAGTAGAATCGTTGTCAATTTTCTTTCCTTTCATCGTACCTTACGCGTACGTCCCTTACAATTTGTTAAATCCACTCAAATACAATAACTAGTATATACGATCAATATGAATTCCAAACCTGTTTGATTTGTATATTATCAATACAGATATTAAAAAATGAAGTCAGCAGGTCATCAGTTTTCGCGAGTTTTTTTATATGAAAAGAAGAAGTGCTGTTTACACAGAGAATCCTAAGTTTTCAATTTATTTCAATAAGAACGTAACATTGAAACAGTCTTTGCCTATTTGTAACAATTTTTGACTTAAATTAATGTGATAACTATTACGGGCTGTGACATCGATATTAGAATTATCCGAAACTGTTTATTGATAAATAAAATTGATATGTACGGATCAAATTTCCTAGGTACCGGAAAGATTTGTTTATAAGTTGTATACTCTGGCATTCATATACAAAAATTCGATTTGTTTTCGTGGTATTTAATCCTCAAGATTTAGATATCTGTACATCGACACTGGTCGACTTTGTAGTAACATTCAAGATTTAGCCGAAATTAAAATAAGCGATTTTATGAGTAAAATATTTATATATTCATTTAATTTTTTGTGTTACACGAGTTTTATCACACTTAATGCTTGTTGGATGTTAAAACCACACTTAAGTACACAATAATTAAGATTTTATGGACTTTATGTAATTGTAATGCATTTTCGCGATACTTGTCAAGTTGCTATTCGGATGAATTGAAACTGCACATAATTCGGATACAAAGAAAAAGGTACGATTGTTTACTAAATCCGCTTTGTTATATATTTAAAATTTGATGTTTAAAAAATCGTGAAGTCGTTTTAGACAATAAATGATTGTGTCGTGTTTTTTTTTATTTGTGTAAGCACGACTCCGGCCATTTCCGCACATTTTCGGTCATCACCGGCATTTTTTGTTGAAAATACTTGAGTGTAAATAACGAGCAGTAGCTAATGAAACTTCCTGAACCAATCGAAAGTTTCACATACTTGGACTTAATTTTATGATTAAACTAAATACATGGTTGTTTTTCTTTTTATGCAGCTAAATTTACGTGAACGCTTGGGAGGTAATCCAACTTCAATACATTGCATTTTATTGAATTCTAACATAAACAAGCAAAAAAAAAACATTTAAGATATCAACTGTGACAGTGAGGTGTGGATACAAATAAAATGTCTTATCAACTTTGTAACAAGTCAACAAAGGCGGGATACATAAACTTTCTTGGTGACAAAGCAAACTTGCAGAGAAAGATCCCATGAGGCATATCAGTAATATCCAAGTTTGTTTTTAGCTGTTTTCCTTGTATGGTATTTTGATTCAATTTTTTGGTCATTGTTTATGTGGCGTTGAGTGCCGTGTTGTACACACCTTACATAACGAATTTAGCGATATTTTGTCTGTTTTTTTTTCAGTAAAACATACTCGTAACGAGTTAATAAGCTCTCTGAATGGCTTTCCCACGCATTAAGTCCCGTGTAGTATATTTGTCATTATTTATATAAAGTAAATGTTTTCCCTGGAAAGCAACATGCATTTCAATTTCCACTAAAACTCTTCCATGCTTTACCTCTAAACAGTTTTGTTTAATTCCTGAAGTCACGAACACCCTGAATGCACCTTTACTGCGTTTCAATTTGTAGACAGGCTAATTGTTTTCACGCGTATTGAAACGATTCCTTTCAATTCAATAAAACATGTTCCATATTAATCTGATTCAGCAAGTTTTCGCAGAAAAAAATGTTATTTCATCTTTAATTGCCTTTCTGCTTTGAATCGTAAATCTAGATTTCTAACAATCCTCTTAATTGTGGTTCAAAAGCGGCGGACTGTGGTGGAAATTGCCGGAACTAGTCGATGGTTTCAAGTCTGATTACGTCAGTTCTAGAAATCATTCCTATAATGGTGGCTGATTTATGCAATGTCGTATTTTCGTTCTTTTCCCACAACAAAGCGAAAATACGACATGGCGTAAATCAGCCACCATACATTCCCGTAGGTTGATGTAACGACACTTCGTGCTCAATATGCGGACCACATTGCACATAAATTACAATATACGAAGAGGAAGTAATCTTTTGTGAAATGTTTTCAATAGCAAATTGAATTAAAAGCCAGGATATATAAGAAATAAACTGCAGATGAGCATTTAATGTAAAATACCAATGTATACTTACCACACAGGTGTAGATATTAAATTTCAATGTACAATTTTTTTATTCTTAGATATATATTATTATGCAGAATTCGACAAAATTATCACGAGAAAAAAAGAAACCTCGCAAATTAAATTTGAATGATAGAATTGTGGATATAAAAACGAAGAATTATTGACCGATGTTTGATGAATTTAACATTTCTATGGTTCTTAGTAAGTGCCAATTTCAGAACGACGAAGGAAAGCCTAGTGGGTTCATTTGCGTTGATCCGCCGAACGTCCGTAAGCCGGTCAGCTTTCTCACATAAACAATTTAGTACAGGGCGAGATTCGAACTTACAGCGGTAAAGGGCTTATCAGACATTTTAATAACTACATATTTCATAATTTAAATAAAATCCGAGAGAAAAACTTATCTCTCTGATTATGCAATATTGTGTTCTAAATCAAACTAACTAAATGCTGATTAATGCTGGCTTTTTCGATTTTTCTATATAATGGAGTTACAAGTGGTTAATCCTGAATACTTATTTAGCACTTAACGTCATGGCATGTTATTTTACAGCGAACTTATCACACGACGGCAGCGATAACAGCAGTCATTCGTCAATGTTTTATTAATAGTTGTGAAATTATTTTATTAAAATGGATTTGCATGTACATGTATGACTCCAGGTGCGAATGAACAAAGTAGATAAGTTTATGACGAAGCAGAAAATCTATCATTTATAAGTGTTTCTGATTATTCAGATATAATAATATTTTATGATTATAAATGCGTTGACGTAAGATTTATGATCGGAAATAACCTTTGACCTGATGATGCTTTAAGTACGTATTCAATCTTCTTGTTTAACTGTCAGATAATTGTGCAATTTGCCTGAACACTGCGAGTACAGTTTGGAATTGATTTCCGGACTGTAAGTTTTTTTTCCTATTGGTCTATTGTTTTAAAGACCTTTTTCGTAAGATGAGCTGCTATTGGACAATACAAAATTACGTCATAAAACTTGTGCCTCAACTCCCGGTGAGAATCTGTTGACATTAAACGTTGTTGGCTTGTAAAACCTACATAAAGCATTCAGCAAGCATCCATGGGATGTTAACAATTGATTTCATGTAAACAAGATACGACATCTGTATAAAACGTATCATTTACAAACAGAATCAATACACTCAGCTGATACAGTTGTTGAAATGTCTACCATTTCCTGGTTCGGAGACTTTTATCGTTCAGCAGCAAATAAAGATAGGGGCTTTTATTGTTTAGTAGAATTGTTTTTGATTGTTCAATTATTTCTATAGATTGCCTGTCAAAAAGGACCGGAAGTGACGTCATTCGTCGGCATCCTGGAAATTGTAAACGA
This sequence comes from Lutraria lutraria, assembly GCA_964023205.1. Lineage (NCBI taxonomy): Eukaryota > Metazoa > Mollusca > Bivalvia > Venerida > Mactridae > Lutraria > Lutraria lutraria. The sequence continues at coordinate 2,058,404 of OZ026851.1, read as the reverse complement.
AATCTTTGTTTTCGTATCAATTTCAAACATTCTTACAAAACTTGCATGTTTAAGTTTGACAAACTTTGGGACGTTAACGTTATCTACCATATCAATGCCTATCTTGCACAATCAATGTGATTCTACTTACGTCCATGAATGCACGATGCGCTGATCAGCCAGCCCTTCATCTAAACTTAAATCAACAACAACAAAACTGATCTTATGACCATGACGGGTCCCAGATAAGTGAGATGTTCTATTTGTATTTGTTCGGACTTAACAGATGAATACCACTTTGTTCTTGGTGCCGCGGCATCTTTTTGCTTACATTTTATGACATCGTAATTCGACTCAAAGACAGGAACATGACAATACTAGACGCTGTTACCCACTGGTTTACGAATTTGTACAGCTTTTCAAGTACATGTATATAGTTGAAAATATTCAATCGTATTTTTTCTACTTTCAGGTTGATGGAAAGGGCGGGTATTGGTGCACGCAGTGCACGTTCGTTGCCATGGTATGAAAATGAAAAAGAGGCTTTTCAGCATCACGCTGAATATCTGAAGCGTTTGTCTAAATTACGTGAAGAATTGATTTATCAAGAACAAAGCAACCTCGCCAACGCTCTAGACAGATTAAAAATGAGATCTTACGGTATAGTACTATCCCTCAAAACGTACCATGATTTTACGTGTCTACCCAAAAATTTTGAAAACTTCAAACATGCAGCTTCACATTGATATAAAATTCATCCATGGACCTTTTTTGCACACGTTTTTCCATACAATACGACGGAGGTAACTTCGTCCACTATATCATTCGTTGTGCATACTCAATGAGAATTGTCCGTCCGTCCGTCTGTCACCAGTTGGTTTACACTCCCAATTTTGAAAAACATTACATCAGTTCATCAGAAGAGCTCTGTTTATTATATACCTGTATATTATACATGTATCATATTAAAAGGTCTTAAATATTGGATAACAGTACATCGGAAATTTAAAAGACACACTATACTTTGACCAATAATGTTAGAAATACTAATAGTCTTGCAATGTATTTATCACTAAATGAATATTGTAATCAAGTAAGTTTGCATCAACACTACAATTGTTTGATCGGCCATAACGGCGCATTAATCATTTAACATTTGACTCAGGGTGCTAAAATGTTTTTTCAGGGCGTGAGTATGTATACAGTCAAACTCAGAAAGAAAAGAAACTGAAACAGCGACAATCCGCGCAATCGGACACAACCGGTAAACGAAACACGTTGCTTACGACATTTGAAAAATTCCAGCGCATGCGCCCTAAGAAGACGCAACCTTCTATCATGCCATTGGAGGGAAAATCATTGATCGAAACGCCCTCTACCGAACGAATTGAAAGGTTAGATCGCCATAACGGTCACCATGGCAACAATAATACAGAATCAAGAAGAAGTGAAAAAAGTGTTGAAGAAAATGTAAGACTAAATTTGCAAAGACTCACAACTCATCCTATCCCAAGTATTCCGCGACAGGGTAGGAATAATCATCGCGATATAGTGCTTGAAAGTAGTTCCTTCCGGCGAACGACCGGAAGTGACGCAAACAATTCTAGTGCTGCTGAGGACCGTATTTCAAATATGCAGAAACAGAAACAAAAGTTGATGAAAATGAGACACGAAGCGAGAGAAACAGAAAAAGTAAAACTGATGCCGCAAAGTTTCCGACTTGACACTCTTTCGGACGAAGATAAAATGAATCTAGAAAAACTAAAAGACTATTATTGTATATATTATGTACCTGGGCCGAGCTCAACTCCGACTGAAGAGGACAATGGGCTACATGTGCGTCTGCCATCTATCAACGCCAGTCAGTCTTGTAGCCATTATGAAGGTGGCTCAAGCGCACGTACAAACAGGATGAATGCACTTTCTAGCAGGCAGGGTGGTTTTAGAATTGCTTCGGATGCGCCGATACCACCTTCTGTGTGTAACTGTAAGTGTAAAATGTATGTGAGTGGAAGTAAATTGGAGACGTCCATGGACCAAATAGATTATTCCATTGACAAAACTATCGCTGTTAACAACCCTAGTGCGAACCGGTTTGCAGGAAGTCGTGAGACTTCGCGAAGTACGGAAAACGGTTGGAACGTCGCGAAATCGAGTGACAAACAAAGCACGCCACCAAATTCACAAGAAAAGAAGCGTATTCGAATAGATATGCCTGCAATAGTGTACAATAGTATTCACACGCCTGAACCTGTGCCTATAGACAATAGTAATACTACGGGACTCGCAAAAGCATTCAAACAAAAAGAACTTAGGCAAAAAGAGTTGACCAACCTAATGGAGGATGTAAAAGAGTTGAACAAACTTACCGAGTCATTGACGGAAACTGTCTCTTAGTTACGTACAGAGTTAGTTGTTACATGTATGTTAATTATTTTTCGGTGATATCATATGTATTTATTCATATTTATTATTTTATTGATGCAATGCCTAATGTGATTACGTAATGTCATATAAAAGTGTTGTTGTTGTTGTCGTTTTAATGTCCCGATGTTATTTATATTATATTAATTCATTAAATATATACACAAACATTACGAACAAAATTGGTGCTAGTTTACTTAGTATATGGTATTATAGTAGCAAAATTATGTTGTTTTAGAAAGACTGTTGCTCTAGATAAGTTAAATTAATAGTAAAGTCAAAGCATACTGTTGTTGAAGGGAGGTTGTTGCTTAAGAGAGAACCGCTCTGGAGTGGTTACAGTGTACTTCACACCAATATAAAACAACATTTTGAAATAGAGTAACGTGTTTCTGGTATTTTTCAACCACACGAGATATAAGCTCATGCGATCGAAATACGACTGAACACAATTACGATCATGAATCTACCATAGAATAAAAGACATGTATGAAGATGTTACGAGGTGTGATATATGAAAACAAGGCACCTCGTCAGTGTGTCGAACCTCTTGCTAGGACCAACAGGTCAAATATGACAATCTTAAACATTTAATTTGGCATTTACGTTTTGGAGACGAATAGTAGTACGATATATTATAAATAAAGTACATCGAGCAATTAGGTCTACGTGAAAATGATACATTTTTAAATAGTATCAGTTAACAGCTGAATTATAAAGACATACGATCATAATTAGTACAGTTGTAGATGTCAAAGCAAAATTTAGAAATGAAACTCTTTCAAATGCTATTAAACTGGTTCCCGTTCCATGTTGCAGTGCACCAAAGGCTTTAATACAGACAAGTCAACGGGAACCAGTTTATGTGGCTACCGACACACGAGGGGAGACAACTCATACAAGATTCAGTGTATGATCATTCACAATTACCCCCCCCCCCAAAAAAAAAAACACGCACACCTTTATGTTTGAAATTTGAATATATCTGATTATAACTGTGAAATAATTATTTTCGAAATACATATTAATTATTAATGACCGTAAATAGATAAAATCTGAATTTAAAGTATTTCCTTTTTATGTCTACATTGGCTAGATACACCGCGTTAAACTAGTTTTGACGCGTGCTTTTCGCAGATTCCAGACATTACCCGGTTGATGAAATACCCCATGCCTATCTATAATCAGCGTTTCTGTTTCAGTTAAGATTACTGACAGTCAATTGTTCTCTGACAGTACAAAATTTGATTTTCGAATTTCACAGTTCTATATTCAGTATTTGAGTTCGTGAAAACTTGGAAATGGGAATCCAACGATGGAAAAAACTGTTTTTCTTCCAATGAGAAATTAATGCCGATTTATCAATCGCGAACGATAAACATGTTTGAAAGTCTGTCATTCTGAGACTGATTCTTGAAAATGAGTACCTAGTGTTGAAACAGTAGTGACTGGAAATCACATAACCAAATGTGTATCCATACACTTATATACGAGGTGTATTTCTCAGTGACGGAAATGCCCGAGTAGTTACGATTGGTGTACGAGGTGTATTTCTCAGTGACGGAAATGCCCGAGTAGTTACGATTGGTGTACAAGGTGTATTTCTCAGTGACGGAAATGCCCGAGTAGTTACGATCGCCATGCTTCAGTCACAGCATTATCCACTCAAAAGACATAAATAAAACATAAATTTCTATCCTGGAAATATGAAGAAATGTCAGCATAAGATATTCTTAAGACGTCATCTTACCAGCTGTGTTAACATTTTAAAATTAACTTTACCACTGACTTGATAAATATGTGTGAAGAAAGAATTGACAGCTGTGACACAACAACTCTTAAAATACTATCATAAGTCCAAATATGGCAAAGTAGAACTAGAATTGCCTCTTACAGCAAACGTGTCTTACTTTCTCGCGTAAATGCCAAGTTATATACATTAGAATAATTGTGAGGACCTTTTTGTCACTTCGGATAAGCCATGGTATTCGGATTACACGATTCGGATAATCGAGGAATTTTACATTGAAATATGTAGGCGAAAAATCGGGACCGAAAATTATTTCGGATAACACCAGGTTTTCGGATAATCCGATTCGGATAATCGGAGCTTTACTGTAATGTATTTTTTGACACACAAAGATATACGTTCAATTGTGAATGTCACGCACAAAATTGCAACCAAAACAGAATTCATGATGAACAAAACACGTCGATTAATCACACAGGAGACAAATATTGATGTTATTCATAGATCGCAATCAGAATAATATGCCAACTATAAATATATTTGAATGTCATACAATTAATTGATTCATAAGGTATGCTGACATATCGTTCAGAACACCTCGTTTTGCCTAAGCAGATTAAATCCGTTTTCAACGATATTACAGTTACTGGTATACTGTGGAATCATTCATTTTCGTTGGGGATTTAATTTCGTGGATTTCGTGGGTCGGCTCATCCACGAAATAAAATCCCCACGAATTTAAATGCAGAGATAAGGCATTTCTTTTCAAAAATCAAAATCCACGAATTCATTTACCAACGAAATAGCCATTTTAGTAAAATCCACGGAAATTGAACCCAGCGAAAATTAATGATTCCACAGTATATGACGGTCGATTTCTGGACTGAATATACCAGTACTATTTTACCCATCCACAAAGAGTCGGCAACTTCTCCACATATTTTTGTCTAATTTTCTTACAGGTGTATGACGTGCTGCGACTGAGATTCGAACTTGGATCGCCTAGTTACTAGTCTAGCGCACTAACTCGAGGGCCACGGTCGCGGTCTCCGATGTGTGACCAGTGCCGTCATTATATTCTTCGCTATACTGTCAAATCGATGTATTACCAAATTTGTCCTACTAAACGCTCTCATGGTGTTATCTTTGAAGCGTACTGTCACTGTTTAAATGTTTTTTCATATTATTTAAATGGTTAATGGAGCATTTTTGGTTAGTAGTAAAAAAGAGCTCGATTTTTTCTCAAAACAAATGGAACGTTTATTAGGTGAGTAGCGTTTATGAAGGAAAGAAACGATACTCGTTTTTTACTTCCATCTCTTCCAAATCACTCATAACAACTACATGTAAAAGTATAGGATGTAAATTCATGTACTAATTTGCCATAATCTAACTGTTGAAATAAATTTATTTATGCACAATTTGTTTCTTGCAATACTGCATTTATTTTCATTTTTAATTATTTACATCTATTTCACGATTGTAAAATGAAAAATGACAAAGAAATGGCTGGGGAAATTAGGATGTGATCCATTAGTGTCACACGTTTGATTAATACCCACATTATCAGTGCATTAAATATTGTCAATTAAGGAACATAAAAATTATTTTGTCATTTCTAAAAAAATACTATTCGATATGTACGACGTTTAAGCTCATACTAATTTTTCATCAGATGTTGTTGACATAATATGTAATCATTTTAATGAAATATACTTTTGAGGAAAGGTACATTTAAATATACCCACCATTAAATTGAAACTGGTATTTTTCTTTCTAGATAATCATTTTGCCAATAAATGAGTATAATTATGATGTATCCTTCACATTTTGAAAAAATCTATTCCGTGATAGTATAAAAAGTACATTTTCTTACAGACAATGTCTAGTTTTAGATACATTCTTTCGAGCTAAGGAATGAGTCTATATTATATCCATTATAAACAAAATAAATCTACTCCGAAAGTAGAACAAAAAATACATTTCTTAGATATAATTGCTCAAAAAATTAAAAACATCGTCTTTTTCGACGAACTATCTACTCGGGAGTATTTAAATTTCGACTTTATTCGCATTTTAATGTATTACATGGAAAAATCACAATTCACCGGCCGCTTTTTGGAAATTCAACGATAGTTTAGCTTTCCGCAGCCGTCACTCGCTCGGTGCGCATGAATTTTGATGCGGACTAAAGTACTACGTTTTCTACATCCGCCATGCAAATATTAAAGTAGTTCCCTTTCCACGTTGCAGTGAAAATATATGTAACTTTGATTTCTCTAACTTTCTTAGAACATTTTCATCTGCCATGACTTAATTACGACAGTGTATGATGCAAACTTTCAGTAACCCCCCCCCCCCCCCCCAATGTTGGGATAGTCTTCTTAATTGCTGAAGTGTTTGTTTTGCTTGTTGATAGATGCCTTGTTTTGTTATTCACTAAACCGAAGAGATGTCGAACGTTTTAAAACATTCCATTTTAAACCAATTATGCCGGAAGTGATTAATTTGTCTGTGCATACAAACATAAAATTGTCTAGAGAATTATGCTCGTTGCGTGAGGAGCGAGATTTAATTGTAAGCAATTATAACGGACGTAGTTCGTACTTTTTTATTTATGTGTTGTTTTGTTTAAAGGTCCATTTGACAGCTATAATAATAATAATAATAATAATAAAATATTTATTTCTTGAAGGTAACATATAAAGTATAAAACTTATTTATAAACTTAGCTATGGTTATTTCAGAGCCGATCCAGACAGAGGAAGGAGAAAAGATACAGGAGAACCTGACGTTTATATCCTTACTCTTTTCGAATGGTTTTTCCTGGTTCTTTAATCTTTATCGTGCCCAGTGTAAAGTCACGATACACGCCTCGTCCAGTTCCGGTTGTTCCTCTGAATACAGTACTAGGCTCGGTGGTTTGGATGGGGAATCCGAAAAAAACATTCTTGAGTTATTCAAAAGGCGGAACCTGAATCGAACTCACGACCTTTCGTTTAGTAGTCCAGCGCGATACCACTCGACCATCGTTCACCCTCCCTTAATATGTATCTTACACTTTGGTCAAATGTTAAACCGGTCATACATGTATTTTTTATTTAACCAATATCGGTTGTAAAATCGAATAAGCAAACCATTGATATACTGACGAATCTGTATTAGAGGCCAGCTCCGAATAAAAGCCACCCTGTGAATAATGGCCATTCCGATAAAATAATTGTTTAACAGTTAAACATTTGTTAGCGCAATCTCCGAATAAAGGCCTCACTATGAATAATGGCCATTCTGATAAAAAATCATAATTCATTACTTAGACCAAAATGACCTTCCATTAAAGGCCACCTGTCAGTAATGGCCATATTTAGTCTATCTCCAGGGTGGCCTTTGTTCACAGATTTGGCTGTACTGATTGTAAAAACGCCTTTTAATGCATAAATTATTGATACGCGAACATTTCATTTCAAAGATGATGCATGGTTCGTGAATGACAATAAATGTGATTGGATTTCTATAAATCATTGATAAGATTGAAACCAATGCATCCCGCACCCAAAGGCTTGCATTCCGTTTTTATAGCTTATTTAATTCAATCAGGAAAAGGCAGCCAGTTTTATTTCCACGTTGCCATGTAGGCGTTTTACTCTCATACAACAGAATAGAATAGAACAGACAAGAATGGAATAGAATATCTGTTATACCTCTGTATATCGCTAAGTATATATTTCTAATTAATATTAACAGACGCAATATAATTTACGGTATCCATATTTCACTTTACAATGTATTTATACCGATGAAATACAGCAGGGCGTTTCAGGGGGGGGGGGTAAATTATTCCGTGTATCCGAATCTCCGCAATATCCGAATTCACTATAATTATAATTTGCAGTATAACCATTTTACTTTTTAGCTGCATTTAAAGTCAGCGTCGTTTCTTTCCGTGGAGGAAAAGGCAGGCATACACCTGATAGAAACGTCTACGTTTCGTAAGCTAGCTAGACCACAGGCTACCGGCGTGACAAAAGCAAAATAAATTTAAAAAAATAAATAAAAAAATCACCATATATCTATTATAGAGTAAAGGTATAGAACTCCTGGGCCCAGAAATCACACCGGTTATGTTTATCAAGGTCCTGTTGTAACAATTCTGAACCGATTCTTAAAAGCCTGGTCTTATTCGACGCAGAAATAATTTCTCTTTAACCACCATCCACTCTTATATCCATACATTGCTCTGAACTGGAGCAATAAGCCCTTCAACTTACAAAAAGTACCACTAGGCATCGATGTGACCTAAGTTTCTTTTCATTAGATACAGAGTAAATTTCTTTATTCCTTCGGGATTTCATACCCACTCCGGTGTAAATCGAAAGAAAATCAAATTTGTTATCACTCACCGTCGACGAATCATTCAATTGGTGCATTATTCAAGACACGAATATCGTGCTGATGCATACCATTTAAGACTTACAGCAGAAAAAGTCTAATACTTTAAGATATAATGTTTATTTCATACAGATCCTGTAGACTTATAAATTCTGCCCATTGGATAAAGATAAAATACATATTTACAAAGCACACACAAATACAAACAAACAATCAACCAAAACATGCAAGATACATGCGAAAGGTACGTTAATGAACACTCTTAAAACACAACGCGCTTAAATGTCATATGTTTACCTAAATAAAGTCATTTTGTGTCGACCTTTCACTTATATACATTTACAAAATAGTGTATGTATACGTTCTACTATATTATAGGGCCGCTAAATCCGCATACTTCACACCAATAACATAACATAGGTGCTATGAGTTGATCGAAACGCTCAAGTCTATGTTTTACTGAAACATTTTCGAAATTTACTATAAAGTATGCATTCATTTTAAATATAGCTTTCAGAGATTTTTCAGAAAGATTTAATTGAGTTTCGTATTATCGAAATCGTATTATGCCTTAATGGTCCTGCTTTTCTGAAAATCACAATTTAGTTTTGTTTACATTTACTTTCAGTTTCCATTTGCTACTATATGTAATTAATCTAAACCATTTTGTAGGCATTCGGCTGATTCAGAGAGAATAACGACGTCATCGGCATATAATAAAAGAACTAGTTTTGTCATGTATAGTTCGACACCTACAAATTATTTAATTGAAAAATGTTGTTCAATGCCATTAAGGAACATAGAAATAATAAAAATGGAGAAATGCATTCCCCTTGTCTCACTCCCAACAAACATTCGAAGTCATTACTAAGTTTATTATCAAATTTAACGCGTTTGGATATTTTCATACATATTTTTTCTAACTTTTACCATTTTCCCTCTCATAACAATTTTTATTAATTGTGTTCATAAAGTATATGTTTCGACGAAATCAAATGCTAAACTAAAATTGACAAAACAACAAAAAAAGTTGTTTCCACTTATCTATAAAGTGCGTAATTAGTTCATGAAGTACAATAATGTTATCAGTTGTTCCCATATACGACAAATAATGTTGCATTTTCACACGTCCCGTACATACACATTGGATATGTACATATTGTAAGCACATATAGTTTATGTAAAAGGATTGTTTGATGCGTGTTGAAACGCATTAGCAAAGATAAAATTGTTCTGTCATCAGATATTGTAAACATATTGCAGGAGTTACTAATTTGTGAAATTTATAACGGAAATCAGAGATAGTGAATATTTAAACGTATGTACAGTGCAACCTCTTCAAAGCAACATCCTTTGGGAGTAGCAAAATCATGTTGCTGTTGAGACGTTTTTTGCTCTGGAGATGTTGTACGGTACAGTATTTCTTGTTGAATTGTATCAAGGAGATAAATGTTTGAATTGCAAAAAAGTAAAACCTGTTTAACCGACTGAAAGCCGCCATTCACATATGGTGGACATAATATAGATCTACAAGTCGTCCATGCTGGATATCCCGCCCGTTTAACTCAGAACGAGTGCAATTTATCCTTCGGCATAAATGTTGTGAGGAACTTTCGTTCCTCGTTGTGAGCACCTATATATTGCATGCCAACAAGGTCAGTTTTGAAATGCAGTTATCTACCTATGGGTTTTCTGAGTACGCATATGTCAAGATATTGCCTGTTGGAGGACAATTTGATGACAAAGCCATACGACGCAGTCACTCGGGATGGCTTTGGAAACGGGAATGAACTTCTCGCCAGACCAAATTAAACATCCAATACGTCAATTCATGTTATTATCTTTACACTTGAGTACTCGGAAAACCCAAAGCTAGCTAACTGCATGTCGATATTTTTACACATATGTCCGTATTCTTCATAATTTTGGGAAAAATACTTTGTTGACATGCAATATGGGTGCTCACAACAAGGAACAGAAGATCCTCACAACTTTATTGCCGAAGGATGAATTACACCCGTTCTGAGTTAAATGGGCGTGGTTTGTTGGATATAGCTGAATTCCAATCGTTACTAGTTTACTATGACTACGCAAAACAACCAACAAACAGATGTTGAAAAGGCTTTTAGCGAAGCGCGCAGAGGATATGCAGGCGAAAATAATTCGTTTGAAGATTCGCAGAATTATTACAACAGAATGGCAGGACAATATGACGAGGTTTGTGTTGTTCAGTTTTATTTTATATACCAACACGTATTACCTTTTCCCTTAAGATTGCGTCAACGTATGCTTTAATAACTTTATTTATTAGGTTTCAATATGTTCTTAATATCTGTATTTCAAAAAATAGTCTAAAATATATAACACTCCTATTTTATGTCGTAATGTTGCCGTTTTATGTCGCAACGCCACTAAATTATATATCACTCCTATTTTATGTCGTAATGTTGCCGTTTTATGTCGCAACGCCACTAGATTATATATCACTCCTATTTTATGTCGTAATGTTGCCGGTTTATGTCGCAACGCCACTAAATAATATATCACTCCTATTTTATGTCGTAATGTTGCCGTTTTATGTCGCAACGCCACTAAATTATATATCACTCCTATTTTATGTCGTAATGTTGCCGATTTATGTCGCAACGCCACTAAATTTTATATCACTCCTATTTTATGTCGCAACGTTGCCGGTTTATGTCGCAAGCGCCGCTAAATGTGCAATATCGTTATAATTATTCTAATGTTACCCTATATACATCGTTCTGTACGTTTTCAGCTGATGTCACGTGCAAACTCCCTTTGTTATAGTTTGACAGCTGAAGGCGTGGCTAAGTTGTATTCACCGGAAGTACGTGTCAGTCTACAAATTCTTGACGTTGGTGCTGGTACTGGCATGGTTGCTGATGCGGTAAGACTTTTCTATCTACTTCCGGTGGAGGGACTAATTTTAGAATTTGCCTGATAACTTTTTTTGCCCCATTAAATACCCTTACAGTCGAACCAGTATAAGCCTTATTTAGCCATCTCCCTCGATTCCTACAGCCCTGATTAATATATTAACGAGTAACGTAAAAATGTGTTTGTCAGTTTAGAAAATCCTTAATCAACATAATTTTTTTTATTGTTTACCCATTCATTTACTCTGTCCGTCCAAAAGTCCTAGTGTCCTATAATTAATTCGTTGGTCCGTCCGTTCGTTATGTGTTCGTTCGTTCGGTCGCTTTCGTTCAGTTGTTCTATTTACTAATTATTATCTATTTATACCATTACATATCCATTCATTACAGTTGCGCCACCTTGGGTTCGTACACATAGATGCCTTAGACCCGAATGAAAGTATGCTAAACGTGGCTAGGAGATTTAACCGATACAGAAAGTATTATGTTGAACGTGTCACTTCAACGGAGAGATGCAGCATTAAATCAGGTTATACAATAAATGACATGAGACCAGACACACTTTATAAACTTCCGTATTATGTATTCATTGGAAGGAGTATCAGCACCTAAAGCCATACCGAGAACGTCTGCTGCCCCCTGGGCTTGAACTTACAAACCCGAGGACCGTAGATTTATTATTATCTTTGAGCAAAGCGGTCTGGTTTTATGTATTATGATGCAATTCTCAAATTGAGAAAATGTCTTAAATCCTCTATTTTTGTAATGAATGTGCTATAAAGTGTCAAATCTAGTATTGGCCTTGTATTTTTTTTTAATTAGTACCTAACTAAAACTTCGATATGTCTTATAACTTTGTGTAAAATTTGAAGATGATATTTCGTTGAGCGTTTCATTTCATAATTTATATTTTAGGTTCATTTGATGTCGTTACTTCATGTGGGCTGTTTAATGAATCAGGCCACATGTCACCGGACGCGTTACGTGAGGCCGCAAGATTGGTAAAACCAGGTTAGGTCATTATTTCAGTCGACCAGAACTCATTGTACCAAAATTTGTTTTGTCACACTATACTGTTTTTGGTAACAAGTAAAAGGCGCTGAAGTTTAACTTCATACTGGATGAAAAGTGATTAAAATAGATATCATAAATAAGACAAATTTGAAAAATGAAAAAAAAACATATGAACGTTAAATTGTATTCTGTAAAAAAAATCATTAACCTTCAACTTTCTTACTATAACACATACAGAAGTGAAAAAGCGTTATGCTCTAGCAACATTTTCACTTGCAACTTGGAAATTTGCCAAATAATACGCCATTACCACAATAAACAATTATGACTGATTAAAGCATCTTTATTTATAAAAGATAGTAATAAAATTGAAGAAATATTTGGCAAATAACATTTAACAACTCTGTTCATCTTCTCGTATAGTAATTTGATCTACTATAGTTATATTAATAGTTACAGGGTTAGTAACTGACCCGATACGGGATATACGGGTCTGTGGTAAACCATATGGGGCGAGACCGAAGCTTGCAAAAATATTGCTAGTAATTAAATGCCATAGTATATTAATTGCTTCTTAACCAAGGGTCAGTTACTATCCTTGTAACGATTATATCACGCAGAATACCTTCCTCCTCATCATTTACAATAAAAGTCTCCATTACAGACCCAATATTTAAATATAAATGACTCCATTACAGACCTAATATATTCTGTTAACCTAATAAAGTATATATTAGGTCACCACGTGACGTCAAAACATCCAATGACTGGAGAGTATTTTGTAGTAGGCGTGATATATTCTGTTAACCTAATATAGGATATATTAGGTCACCACGTGACGTCAAAACATCCAATGACTGGAGAGTATTTTGTAGTAGGCGTGATATATCCATGTATAACGAAACTTACTGTATATTTTTATAGTTATATATGCATGCTGCACTTAAAGCCCCATTAGCTTTTAAAATTTTGTAACATAGAACAATAGATGTAATGATAGTAAGATATAAGAGATATATTTCATTTGCTCTAAAACATATTTACACCATGCCTTTCTTTAGCTACATCTCGTAAATTCGTAAATATGTTGTCAGACGCTTTTTCTTATTTTTTGCAATATCATTGAAAAATAAAATACTGTTCTATATTTCTATATGTACATCGTGATTAAAAAAAGAATATTTCGGAATGTTTTTATTGCAAATAAAAGTCAATTTCACTTATAAGATATCTTTCTAGGTAAAATAAGACCTACTTTAATTTTAACATCCAAAATGCCAATGGAGCTTTAAGTACCATTCCAATACAATTCTGTTCTGTTCTATCACATTGGTATTTTAGAATTTCAGCATTATACATTTCAGGTGGGCATATTGTAATTATAAACCGCCTGATGCAAGAGAAATCATTGAACCCTATAGAAGCCGCGATGAAAGAAATCGAAGTTGAGAAGACGTGGAAGATGCTGTCACGTGACGTTTGGCCAGGGTATAACAAAGCCACTGGTGTTTTAGGAATTTCATGGACATTTGAAATTTTGTAAATTGATTCAAACTCTGAACATTTTCAGTATTTGGTCTTTTTCATTGAAACCGTCTTTGATAATAAAAATAGCATGTTGACACATATCGTTTATAAAACCAATAAATTGCAAAAAACTGATGTAATTTGAAAGTCCCACTTTTCGAAGAACTTGAATAAAGATACAAAAAAAAATCTATCTGACTAATCAGTTTGATAATTCGTTATTGGCATGCTAATTGACTCCCAAGTTGCTAACAGTGCAGCAGCTAATGTAACAAATTACATGATTAATACACAACAACACGGTAATGTCTGTAAATCACCAATGAGTCAAGACTCCAGAAAAACAAATAATTAATCTGGACAACAACTAAGATTCACAAATGAATTTAAAAAATATCAGGAAACAAAAAGTCCTGTGTCAAAACCAGATGTATTTATTTAAATACTTTCTTTAACTTTAAAGTCCGATAAGCTTTTTGTTATAAAAATATGCAAAAAACAAGCAATTGCTAATATTATCCCAAGTTAATAATTACCGACGAAACGAACCTTTTTTCTTTGAAAAACACTCATTTCGCTGTGATTTTTGCTTTTATAAACTAGAAATATATAGAGCGCGTGACGTCACTTTATGACGTGTGCATAACATGACTGCGGGAAAACACAAGTGTTCTACAAATAGTATTTTTTTCAATGACATTTTTTTTTTTTTTTTTTTTGCTATAAAGTATGCACGTGAGGAAAACACACCGGATTCCTCTGTTATAGAACAGACAATAACTATGACGAGCGATACATTTATATGATCAAGGGACTTTAAAAAGGACAAGTTGACCTTCACGCGATACATACCTGACAGTGTACATTATGTTTTCAATGGAAATGAAATGTTAATGACAAAAATTGAGCACAAGTCAAGTTTGTATTAATGATTTTTATCTATGGAGAAATTATTTCATAATTTGCCGACCAATTAAAAATAATGGGACATGTTCGTTGGACTACGTATCCGGCATATAAGTTCAGTTCAATTCAATTTATTAGGCATATAAGCAATACAGTCATGCTTTTTGATGTCATTTGCTGGCGGCGACAACTTAATGAACACAATAAATGAATACGTATACATAAATCAGTTATCTAAATACATAGAAAAGAGCATGAGAATAAGTAATCGTGTCTGAAGTACGGTCTGATTGTGTCCTGTGTATCTATCATGTAGAAATAACAACAATGCTTCTAACCTATGAGAAAACTCCTACTTCAGCTGAAGATTTTGTATCAAACATTTTCATTGGTTGTAAATGTAGGTCAAACGCATTATTAAGACAGCACGTCGAAAAAAAGGTAAATTTGAATCGGAAATAGAAATAGAAGAAATGCCAACGTACAAGGCTCAGTCTATCACATGACACACAATCATGGTGAACTTCTATTCCCCCAATCTTCCCATATTTTTTCCGTGACATGATGGTATTTCTTAAAGAATCTTATACTTTATGGCATGTCCGCGAAGAAGCGTGAATCCCAAAACAAATTAGGATTCTCGCACGGATAAAATGATCGGTGAAAAGGTCAAATTCATAGAAAAAAAAAACCATTTTGCACCGATGGCCGATATTCACCAGTTTTTCTAAGTTTTTTTGTGTGTATATTTTGGCTTAAGAGATAATTTATCATACAGTCGGTTTAATTCTGTGGAGGCCGTAAGTTCGGTTCAGACAGGACTCATTTTGTTTATATTTCAAGAATTCTCATAAATGTAGTAGATATGGAATGGTTCATAAATTGTAGGCTTCGTCTGACGTTAATTTAAATTTATCAGTTCAAGAAACGCCATTAATATACTGTTTCATACTGTATAATTGTGTTTTAAGCGTTCCGGATTGCCTTAACTTCTTGAAATCTGCTTAAAATGTGTTATAAATTGTTAAAACAATGTTACAGTAATACTACATTTTCTCTGAATTCATATCACTTATGCAACGTACATCTGCGCACAAATATATAAAATCCAAGCGCTCCTGCGGGAGTGAAATTCTTAGGTATTAGAATATTCACAATCGTTCTACGACTTAATCCGTGCAATTACTTAACGAGTCTATACCATCCATCTTGAAGATTTCTGGACGGATTGAATGACTGTGTGATGTGAAACATTGTGTGATGTTGACATTTCTCCACGATATGAAAGATGAGTCTACGGTAAGAAAAAGACATTTTCCATTACATAATCAATTGGCATAGAATTCAACAAACAAACCTGCACATTAAGTAATCGGCTTTGGGCCAAGCCATCTGAGTCGAAGTGAAATTGGAATACAGTGTCTGCAGTGCGTTCAGTTAAAGAAAACACTTGCCGCAAACGATTTGCAATAGAAACAGTATAACTGAACGATTTGTTATGTTTCAAGATGGCGTCCGGCCAGGTGTAAAACGCGGACCTGCGGGTTGTGATCCGGATGTACACAAAGCTACAATACTCAGCTTTAATTCG
This sequence comes from Lutraria lutraria, assembly GCA_964023205.1. NCBI lineage: Eukaryota > Metazoa > Mollusca > Bivalvia > Venerida > Mactridae > Lutraria > Lutraria lutraria. Next base: position 2,041,924 of record OZ026851.1, on the reverse strand, counting down.
GTACCAAATTGGTCTTATTCTGCCAATTAATAAAGAATGGATCCGTAACACCCATTTATTTCCCAATACATTTTGTATTTTCTATTTTGGATCAGGATCCGTGGAACCGCGTTTTACACCTCGCCCATACCGTTTTCTTCGCACACTAACTCTTTCTGTGTTTGCAAACGTTTGCAACCGGTTTCCGCAAACAGCCCGTTCAGTTAGAAACGTATGCGTCTGTTTGCAACCGTTTTGTAAAGTTTTCTTTAAGGTAACGGGATTGGATGTAGTGTCTAATCAATTTTCGCCAATTTATAGATTTAAAAACTGAAATAATTATATACTAAAATAAACCCTCTGTATAAAGTGCATTGCAGGTGATTTGAAACAAATATTACATTTGATTGGTCTTCTATAAACCAATATCGCACGTAATTTACAATTTTTTGAACAACGATAACTACTCTGTATATAGGAATATATTACAACAAATAGCCTTAAAATCACTATAAATGTATAATGCAGGGAACTGTGTCTCAGTTTTTTGATAACGTCCTCCTCGGTTCGTTAGATACTTGACTTTAAAATTCCGTACACAAAACCCCGCTGTTTATTACGTAATACGCCATAGATAGAAAATGAAAACAAGTATCAATATTCTGAGGCACGGTTCCCTAGATCAATATTTCCGCTACAAAATACCGAAAACCGCCATCAAATAAGACGGCAATGTTAATTCGAAAATGACACCTGCTGTGTTTTTTTAAGCTGACCAATCAACAATTGAAGTGTCGGATCATTATCATTTGACGCACCTTTTCAATTTTGATAGCCAATCAAAATCGCTTATGTTTACGGTTCAATAATTGAAACCACGCCCAGGTTAGATGTCTAGTAAAAAATTGTATAACAAATTTTAGTCATAAATGAATTAATAGTATCATATCGTACCAATACAATGCACATTACGTTATAGATGTTTAACGCTGATAAGGAAAGGTCGATAAAGGGGTGCAGTATATATCGCAATAAAACACCATTTTTGAGCGTTCGATTAGATTTTTTTGTTGCTCGGTATTAAAGTATGATATCTAATCTTTGTAAATAACGTAAAACATTATTTTATGTTATTTTAGCGATTTAATCCAATGCCGTTACGTTAAGTGAACGCACTGCTGTTTTACGTATATCCCAGCATAGTTTTACTCAGTCTCAACACAGAGTTGTCGTTCGTGAAACCTCACTTACTTATTGAACTGGTTCTCGTTGACTATGTGTGTCTGTGCAAAGCCTTTGTTGCACTACAACATAGAACGGCAACTGGTTTAACTTACTTACTTTAATTTTTTTTATAAATATAGTGCACCATCTCCAGAGCGGCTCTCCCCCTCTCAACAACAACATAATTGTGCTACTCCCAAAGGGTGTTGCTTTGGAGAGATTGCACTGTATATCTTCCAATAATTAAAAACGAACGCACAGACGAAATATACGCTATACAGTAAAACCCCGATTATCCGAACTTGGATTACCGAAAACTTGGTCTTATCCGAAATGAAATTTCCGTCCCGAATTTCCCTCTATATATTTCAATGTAAATGTATTTCCATATAACAGTTACTGTTACAGATTGCAATATTCACAATTCATCAAAACCTGATGTATCTTATACAATATGATTTATCAATATTATGTAATGATCACTTCAGGATTTCATACATCTGTAACACGTGGTTTCATTAAAATCTTGTTATTTTCAAGAAGCTAAAACTCATAAGCATACGTTGCAATTGTGGTAATAAGAAAAATAAGGCAAGAATATTTTTTTCAATTAAAATGCCTACAGTATCGTTTAAAATAGCATTTAACTTTCAAAAAAATAACTTGTTATTTATAATCTGTCATTGGTAATTATTTGCTAACTTACTTATAAGTATCATAATAGTGATCGGGTGCTTAGTTTGTCGTGTGAAGAAAGCGATTTTTTTAACTGATACTTAGTGCTAAATGGCATCCTAAAGTGAATCAGGTGTTAATAATCAAATTATGCCTGTTATTCATTTCATGACGTTGTACCCAGTTTAAGTTTCAATTGTACTGTGCAACCTCTTCAGAGCGGCCCTTTCCTGAGCAACACCCTCCCTAATACAACTGCGTGATCTTTCCCAACTGTACCATTTAACTATAAGTTTAACCTGTCTAGAGCAACAACCTCTCAACAACAACATAATTTTGCTTCTCACAAAGAA
>OZ026851.1:1687110-2039493 GCA_964023205.1 Lutraria lutraria | reverse complement strand
AACATAATTTTGCTTCTCACAAAGGATATTGCTTTGGAGAGGTTGTACTGTATTTATTTTGTAATTAATGAGAGAATTCGTAAAATTTCTTCTTAAATTCTTGCAATAAAACACTAATCTCCCACAGAAAGTGAAAATAGAAATTAATCATCAATAATTCTAAACACACTAAATACCACATGAAGGTTACAAGCAAGTGTTATTTTGGTATCAAGTACGGAATACCGTCAGGGCCATCGCCTATGAGTGGCTTGATTTGAATCGCGATATTCGACAGTACGATATTTTTTAGATAATACGACAGTACGCTAAAACGATAATGCGAAACTGCGATAACGATAATGCGACAGTATGTACGATAACGGAAATACGACGTTACAATTACGATAATACGATAATGATACTGCGACAGTACGATAACGATAATACGACAGTACGATCACGATAATGCTAAACTACGATAACGATAAAGCGACAGAACGTACGATAACGATAATTAATGCGACATCACGATAATCATAATGCTACAGTACGATAATTATACGATAATGCGAAACGTCATCGTACTGTCGCATTATCGTTATAGTACCGTCGTGTTATCGTTATAGTATTATTGTGATTTCGTGTTATCATTATGCAGGAGGTTTCTATATAATTATGACATAAACATTAAATATTTCAAAGTGGAAAAAGCGGCGGATGTAGATAACGGATGTAGTGCTCAGGGCCGCATAAATGATTCATGCGCCCAGCGAGTGAGGGCCTAGTATAGTGGAATTAAGTTCAAATCAAGAAAAAAAAACATTATGAAGATAGACAAAACATGGCTTTTCTAAAGCAACACAAGGCGTTTTGAACAAACATAAATATTATTGAATGCTTCTATTTATGACAAAACGTACAGATAATATCAAATCAATTCATACAGTATACTCCATATTCGAGACACTACAGAAACCTACATTTCACATATCTATTTTAAGTTCTAAGATAACATCACAAAACACACTAAGACACACATTGAATGCACACAGTTTGCATCATATTCATAAATGAAACGAAAGAACGTAAAAACATTCAGCAATTTTGAGAAAACTATTCGCGTGTCTTGCAATCACTGAATGGACAAAAAGTTCCATCCTTACAACAAAACTAATTGGATTGGTTTATTAATCCAAGCAGGCTAGTAAGGCTGTCAGATATCTGTTTTTAGCTCATCTGTCTTCGAAGAAAAGGTCGAGCTATTTCGATCACTGCGTCGTCGGCGTCAGCGTCTGCGTCGTGCAAAACGTTCACTTGTTCATTACTCAGAAGCTATAAAAGGTAGAAACATAAAACTTCATAGGTGGGTAAATCTCACTAAGGTGGTGAACAGACGTACGTTCGTTGGCATCGCTTGAGGCGCTCTTGTTTTATGATGGCACTAATTTGAAATTGACTTCAATTTACACAATTATGATTAACTTGACAACAACATCAGTCCACTCAAGCAAAATGTAAAATAAATACAAATAAACTATACGACAGCTTTGCGATATTTACCTTTTTATGACGGTTCTCTGTGGACGGATGTATTCGGGTCTGTGATTCACAATCACAAACACCACCCACCGCTGTGAGACCGATTTCCACCAAGGATCCGGACAACGCCCACATTTGTGGAAGTTCTCCTGCTAGCTTACGTAGGAGGGTCGGTAGTTCTACTTAGATATACACCATTTGTTCATCCTCCGCTGCAGTTCTCAAAGCCCAATAAATCGCCAAATGACTATAGATGTTGCTATGACGCTATCCCCTCCAGTGAAAAAAAGATTCAAACGTTTGTCTTCGGATTTAAAATTACTATCCTACGGCTGTTTTTTTTGTAGGTCGGCTAAGCAACGAGATGTTGGTTATATAACTAATAAAGTATTTATTTCATTTTTGCTTTGTACAATCTTTGTGTCTATAGCGGTACCGATAATATCCCCTGTTAAATAGTTACATGTATTTATATTTCACGACTTATTCTTGAAGTTTTCAAGAACAGTTCGTTCTAGATCAGTTCATGATTTCACGGATTCTTTTCGAAGGGGATGGTAAATTAGGACAAACATTAGGACAAAAATTAGGACAAAAATGTAAAGTCAAATCTATAAAGTGTTAATATATTTATTGTTTGGACAAAATACATGCATTACAAATCGATTTGGACTGATAAGAACATGTATAGTTCGAACATATGATGTATGTCACTTGTTTAAACACAGAATTCCATTTCAATCACTTGTTATTATTGATATTAGCCTTAGACCATAATTCGATTTTTGGACCGATGGCGTCTGTTTCAACATTCAGTTCGTTGTAAAAAGCTAGTGACATAATTGTATTATATATATCGTGCAAATGTCTGGAGTGAACAATAATGAGACGAGATTGTCTAAACAGGCAACGGAATGCACAAATCTTGTGTAACGGATTGTCTTTTTTATTGGATTTGTCATTTACAAGAGTGAATATTCGTTTAGGGAGCCTCAGTGAGTGTAAGACGACATTGGTAAATTAGATTACAATACTCGGGGATGTTTGTCTCGAAGTATTATTTAAACAATAGAACTTGCTGATATTTGACAAAGAGCTAGTTTTTGTCTCACTCGACACTTAACGGATGACCTAAATTAAAATACAGTACAATCTCTCCATAGCGACCCACTCTTGAGCAACAACCTCTCTTCAACAACAGCATATTTTCCCTCTGCACGATTTAACTATTATTTAACCTCTCTACAGCAACAACAATTCAACAGCAACATATTTTTGCTACTCCGAAAGGGTGTTGCTTTGGAGAGGTTGCGCTGTATTTATTTCCTCGCCACGTCATATTTGCAATTTTGATGTGCTCAAACATTACGTAAAATCACAGACTTACTGAAAAGTAGATCCTAATTTGGTATACCACGAGCAGAATGAACATGAACGTGTGTGTTTTATTCAACTAAGCTTGAAACATAAAAATGCTTTGGCGTGCTGTCCCTATTGGAACCGCTTTGAACAAACTTTAAGCTGAATTTTTATATCAGCTGTTGTGAACAAATAACTTCAATGAAATTCAAATGATCTCTATGCAATGATGTAACACGGCATCTTTCTGCTTTCTACGTTTTTGAACTATAAAAGTCTTCTTATGGCATGGATTGTAATAATCGTACTGAATGTGAAAAGTGAAGCCAATAAACTATTCCATAAAGAGAAATAATGACACGCACGCAAATGTTAAATTTACGAAGCTATATGGTGAACCGTAGCTGCAAAAGTAATTAAGTAATTATTCTCGTTTATAGAAAATTAACTTTCTAATGACTGTATCAGTACTACGGGGAAATATCTGTGAAAGATTGTCAGTCTAGACACCATTTCCTGATAATTTATTGCAAAGTGGTGTTACCTATTACATGAAATAAACACGATGAACAAAGAGTTAACCCAAGGCTGCCAAGCATTCTTAATATTTTGTTTGTAATACAAAAAGACACTATACCTCCTCGTGGTGTTTATTTCAATACGTTCGGGATTCGTTATCCGTTTAATGTCAAATTAGTACCGTCACGTGACTATTAACGTAATAGAAGTACATGTACTTTAGTCAGGAAATCGGAACAAACTTGACCTTTACGTTGTACTAAAATGTGACCCTATATTCTTTGAACGTTTTTGTTAATGTCGAATTGAATACGGCACATGAGCCTTAGGTGAACTACATAATGCCATAGGTGATCGAAGGTCGAGTGGTAACACGCTGGACTGCTGAACGGAGGGTCGTGGGTTCGAATCTCCGCTCCGCCTTCCAAATTTCTTAGTCACGCATTTCAGTGTTCCTATCCTACATACTGAGATAAGAAACGTATCTAGAAAATTACAGGAAAAAGTGCGAGGCGCGTACATGTGCTTATATAAAGAGGTGGGAAAAACTATTTGAAATACTAGTAAGAGTAGGGATGCAATTGTATTTTCCTTCTTTTCTTTCTGAGGCGGCCCTGAAAGAACCATAGTTGTCGAGTGGGCCGTAGAAATGACAGTTAAAGCAAAATGACATTGTCGATGTTTTTTTTTCATTTAGAGCACAAGTCATTATTGTTTGGTTGGGTTTCTTTTGCGATAGAATGCATCTCGTCAGAAATTCATTAGAAATGTCGATTGTCTATCAATATGTTATTAATAAGCTTTTATGAACATAACGTGAATGTGTATGTGTGTCGTTCACAATCATGATTTATTGTTTTATATAAAATATTTCCTAAACAAGAAATGGACAACATCAACGGTAACAAATATATTCACAGAATGCGTGCCTTGCAATTAAATACTCCGCATTCATGGCAGTGTCAAACCTGCATTAAAAACAAAGTTTATGAATTAACAAGAAATCATGTACGTGTGAACTGCAGAATTTGTAACAGATCACAAGTGCTTGCTTTTTTAAATAGATGGCGTTGTTGATACAGTCAAAGTGACTATATTTACAGATGGCCTTTATCATGGGTTTATATACGTGTTACGACACAAGATTTTAAACCATCATGCTCTTATTTAATTCAATACTTCATGACTTCTTCTTCATGTAACTAATTTGATGGAAAAAATCATGTTTAATGAAGTGAGTAAAGATTCTATTTCGTCTTTTGTTTAAAAACATATTTATATAATCCAGTACATTGTAGTCATTATATATATAATCCAGTACATTGTAGTCATTATATATATAATCCAATACATTGTAGTCATTATATATATAATCCAGTACATTGTAGTCATTATATATATAATCCAATACATTGTAGTCATTATATATATAATCCAGTACATTGTAGTCATTATATATATAATCCAGTACATTGTAGTCATTATATATATAATCCAGTACATTGTAGTCATTATATATATAATCCAGTACATTGTAGTCATTATATATATAATCCAGTACATTGTAGTCATTATATATATAATCCAGTACATTGTAGTCATTATATATATAATCCAGTACATTGTAGTCATTATATATATAATCCAGTACATTGTAGTCATTGTATATATAATCCAGTACATTTTAGTCATTATATATATAATCCAATACATTGTAGTCATTATATATATAATCCAATACATTGTAGTCATTATATATATAATCCAATACATTGTAGTCATTATATATATAATCCAGTACATTGTAGTCATTATATATATAATCCAATACATTGTAGTCATTATATATATAATCCAATACATTGTAGTCATTATATATATAATCCAGTACATTGTAGTCATTATATATATAATCCAGTACACTGTAGTCATTATATATATAATCCAGTACATTGTAGTCATTATATATATAATCCAGTACATTGTAGTCATTATATATATAATCCAATACATTGTAGTCATTATATATATAATCCAGTACATTGTAGTCATTATATATATAATCCAATACATTGAAGTCATTATATATATAATCCAGTACATTGTAGTCATTATATATATAATCCAGTACATTGTAGTCATTATATATATAATCCAATACATTGTAGTCATTATATATATAATCCAGTACATTGTAGTCATTATATATATAATCCAGTACATTGTAGTCATTATATATATAATCCAGTACATTGTAGTCATTATATATTTAATCCAGTACATTGTAGTCATTATATATAATCCAATACATTGTAGTCATTATATATATAATCCAGTACATTGTAGTCATTATATATAATCCAGTACATTGTAGTCATTATATATAATTCAGTACATTGTAGTCATTATATATAATCCAGTACATTGCAGTCATTATATATAATCCAGTACATTGTAGTCCTTATATATATAATCCAGTACATTGTAGTCATTATATATATAATCCAATACATTGTAGTCATTATATATATAATCCAGTACATTGTAGTCATTATTATATATAATCCAGTACATTGTAGTCATTATATATTTGACCTACAAAACTTGTTGCTGGTCATGTTTTTATCAATTCTCTTTTGAAAGTATTTCAGCCATACCTCGAGGGTTCTTGCAGATAATAGCTATTTCCCAGAAAATCATATTTGTTTCCGTACCATTAGATAGCTGTGACATTTCAGAGTCAGTCACTAATGAATCCTTACATTAAGAGAAATACAGTTCCCGCGTCTTTCTCATGTTTGACGAACGTGATTACATTTCGCACATTTCTGTAATTATTCGGTCATTGACAGTATACCAGTGATCATCAACCTCATTATACGAGTACATGTCAACCCGCCTGTTTATCTTCGTAATTAGATACTGTTAGGTCATGAGAGAGAGATTTAGCGATCATGACCAACCAATACTGACTTATCAAAACTGCCTTACTAAATTTGAATTATTAGAAATGACATACCAAAACTGAATTACCAAATAGACATACCAAAGCTTGACCAAAACTGACTTACCAAAACTGACCTATCAAAACTGACATACCAAAACTGACTTACCAAAACTGACCTATCAAAACTGACATACCAAAACTGACTTACCAAAACTGACCTATCAAAACTGACATACCAAAACTGAATTACCAAAACTGACCTATCAAAACTGACATACCAAAACTGAATTACCAAAACTGACCTATCAAAACTGACATACCAAAACTGAATTACCAAAACTTGACCAAAACTGACTTAACAAAACTTTATAAAAAATGACGTACAAAAACTGACTTATCAAAACTGACTTGCCAAAACTGACTTACAACAACTGACTTACCAAATCCAACATACCAAAACTGAATTACCACAATTGACTCACCAAACTCTTTGTCAGAGAGTTACCTGGTATCACTACCGGGTAATTCTTCTTGAAGTACTTGCAGAAATATAAACAGTCTGCACACATTCCGGACTGGGTCAAAAGTCAGGTTTTCTGAGAATTCCAGTTTCCAGGAAGTCCAGTTTTTAGGGGTTACGCGGTATCATTCCGCGAACCAGACTGTAATTATTCGTGAATCTAAACATAAGCAGGCGAATTTGATTCCAATTCAATACTAAGACATAGAAATTATCAACATATTTCATTGGTAATACTTCATGGTTTTATTTTTAATGCCGCCAGCATGTTATTTATGCATTTTCATTGCAATTACTGTCAAACAACCATCATTTGCCAAGTGAAGTGCACTGAATAACTACAATTTAAAATAAATTACATTATATCACTAATATTGATCACTGGATAAAGAAGTTTTCCAAGAACATGTTAAGTGTTTTAATTGTGAATGAAGAGGTAGACCAGGATGTTATTGCGTTGTTTTCAGATGGGAGCACACGATTTTAAGGTTACACATACAGTTAGGTGCAATTATCGCAGAATTTTCTGTCTGGCAACCCACTTGTACCCACAATTAAGGCTTAATGAATCAATTACAAATGTATTACTGACTAAATATGTTGCAGACATAGATGCATATAATTATCAAATCCAAACTGATACCAGATTTTCGTGAAGAGAGGTGTGTTTGCTGCAACAACATAAAGCTGTCAGGAAATCTGATGACTTGTCGCTTTCTGATTTATTCCCTAATACCGTCCAGGAATAGATTTCCAATCTCTATCAATGTATGATGTTTCTGAGTTATTCGCATGTTCTCATTTCTCTAAAGCTGCTAAACAGAGGAGCAATGTCGCACATAATCAGGATCCCTTAGAATATAGCTCACCGGAGATGTATAAAAGCAGTTTTCAACTTTGCACATGCTTTTTTCCGTATAAAGCTCCCAAATTGAAAGAGTGTCATTCACCCAATAGAGCTACCTCGGGGAACTATATTCGAAAGGATCACTGTAGGTGTGACAGAGCACCTTAGTGATCAACTGTCCCAAATAGGGCTATCCATGATAAAAAAGTAATATTATCAGTACCATCTAGCTATTAGATCTGAACCTTGTGTTGTTGTATGCTGCTCGCCCAACCTTTTATGGTACTACAGCGCTAGTTGTGTGTATTTGGTGAAGGATAAATATTTTGGGAAAGTTGCGATAGCAGCACTGAAAAAACTATGAAAACCGGATTCCCTGAAAATCGGATAATTTTTCATGTCACATTTTTCGGATTTTCTTTTTCAAAAGCTCTGTAAAAACCGGATTTCTCAGAATACCGGACTTTTTGTCCAGTCCGGAATCGGTCCAGTTTGGTGCGGTTTTACTGTATATGGTATACGTTTTTCTATTAATCATTTTCTTAGTTTATCATCAATATTTTTATGCTTTACACGAATCAGTGTTTGCTCTATTGTCTTTACCATAATCATTATGATGTAGACTATTCCCCATGATTCTAGAAAGTTATCAATCATCAGTGGGAATTTAGACAAACACGTGATAATTGGAGAATAAACGTTCTTATATCATAAGACTCAGAGCATGTTAAACACTTTTAAAAAGATAAAGAGAGTTAAAAATTAACACCATCTACCAAGAGATATTACCAAGTTTATCAGTATGATTATATTGTTATTCAAGGCCATCATTCGTTACCTATCACATTCACAACAGATCACACTTGATACTGATTTGTCTCGAATATAATCACAATTGTAATCACATTCCCAACAGATTTTGTTACACGTGTTTGCTTTCTGTTGCCTCTACAATCACATGCTTAACACCTGTGACAAAATTTATATGTAATGTATTTATTTGTTACAAATTTGTATAACAAAACTGTTGCGAGAAAAAAAGATAAGTTAAGCAACGTATAAGGCAATACAAATGTATATTGTCTTGTCACTAGTTCGTAATGCTTTTTCAGCGTAGCTGTCTTTTTCAGTATAACTGATATTTTCAGCGTAGCTGTCTTTTTCAGTATAACTGCCTTTTTCACAGTAGATGTCTTTTTCAGTATAACTGCCTTTTTCAGCGTAGCTGTCTTTTTCAGTATAACTGATATTTTCAGCGTAGCTGTCTTTTTCAGTATAACTGCCTTTTTCACAGTAGATGTCTTTTTCAGTATAACTGCCTTTTTCAGCGTAGCTGTCTTTTTCAGTATAACTGATATTTTCAGCGTAGCTGTCTTTTTCAGTATAACTGCCTTTTTCACAGTAGATGTCTTTTTCAGTATAACTGCCTTTTTCAGCGTAGCTGTCTTTTTCAGTATAACTGCCTTTTTCAGCGTAGCTGTCTTTTTCAGTATAACTGCCTTTTTCAGCGTAGCTGTCTTTTTCAGTATAACTGCCTTTTTCAGCGTAGCTGTCTTTTTCAGTATAACCGCCTTTTTCACAGTAGATGTCTTTGTTCAGTTTTGATCGAATTTCTTGGCATGAGAATACTAATTAATGGGTGGAAGTTTAGCCTAGTGCCAGTGTTTAACCATTTGACTTCTCATCTAGAATTTGATTGTGTGTCAAAGAACACTACTGACAGTTCGTCGTTGTTTTTCTTTTTGGAAACTGGACGATGCTGTCACTCGCTCTGCGCGCATGAATTTTGATGGCGACCAAAGTACTACGTTATCTACATCCGCTATAGAATTATAATTTATTAAAGTAGTTTCCGTTTCATGTTGCAGTTCAAGTATATGTAAGTTCAGTTTCCATGAGTACTTTCTGTAAATAATCTAAGACTTTTAAAAAGTTATTGTCTGTTATTGTACCTGCTTGCGTAACATTCTCAAAATGGTGAAACATAAATCTAACAGCTTTAGAGATTCTTCAACAGTAATTTATGAGGTTTCAAGTCATTTAATTCTTATAATAATTTATTTTTAAATCGCTTGGAGATCAAGTGATAGTCCTAAGTTACGCGATAAAATTGTTATTATTTTATAGAATGATAATTAAATACATCGAAATACGTTCGTTATTCAGGGTTCGTTATTCTAATGACTGAAAAAGGATATTTTCTCACGTAAATGCTATTGTTAATTGATTAATGATAGCGGAGTCGTACATCGTGTTGATAAAACTGTCTCTGAAAAATAATTATGTTGTCTGTATGTGGAGATTCAATAGTTCATGGATGTAAGTAACATTATATTTGCTGTTCGCTGTGGAATAAAGTAAGTTAATACAATATGGGTGAGGTTACGATGTAAATATCAAATTTAATGGGGATTTTTTTAGTAACTGATGAAGTGTTGAAATATGTCGTAAATTATCTAGTATTTCTATTATATTCCATACCTCATTACTTTCAGCATTTAATAAGTAGTACAGGTTTGTTGTTAACGAGCAACTTTTTTAACAGTCCTTGATGTGTTGTCAGAGAGTGTGTGTGACCTATAGCTCGGATTGATATTTCCACACTTTCACATAGCATGGTGTCTGATGGTGTTTGATCAATGTAGGAAAATCCTTGTATATAATGTTTTATGTTTATCTATCTAACGTTCGAATTTCATCTGCTTGTGTAAATTTTAAATAAATTGATCGTTTGTATTATTTTGAAACCACGACTGATTAGACTAAAATGACCTCCGAATAAGGCCATCTGTCAATAAAGGTCCCATTTTGCCTTTTGTCAGGTTGGCCATTGTTCACAGGTGTGACCGTATATAACAAGACAGCAGGGTAATTGGTGTAAACTGATTAAAATCTGAAGTGAACAACAAACTAGTAAATAAATGACGAAGATTGTACACAAATCCAAAACGGTTCCAAAATGAGTTGATTTATTAAACAATGAGATGCTGGCAACATCGCAGAGATAATTTAATCGACAAGTTTCATCACTGTAAGCTAGTGAATGGAATCGCTAATTATTTAATAAACTTTTTTGTGACTGATTGTTTCTTTACTACACAAAATGTATTTACACCTAATGTACCTATTGTTAGAAAACATTTGTAAATATTGATGTAGCTGAGACATATCAATGTACTAACCACGTAAAGTTAAAGAATTCACAAACTGCACGTGACATTTATTTTGGTTAATGTTTAGCTAGGTTGTTCACTTGGAAGACAATAAATTACATTATAGTTTTAGAAACGCTTTGGTTTTGTTGTAACATTGATTGGTAAAACATGTTCCAAGAACTGAATGACATCTTGTCTGTGATTGTTTGACAGAAAGGATTTTGGAGATACTGTTTTGGTGCTTTCGGTTTGCAAGTTCATCACAAAACATTCATGGATACAAGATTGTTGTAACAAACTGAATCGAGTCAAACCTGTATACAAAGGCCACCTTTGGGAAAGGCACAATGTGGCCTTTATAGACACGTCACCTTTATTCGGAGGCCAAATTTCTCTAAATAATCAAGGTATGTTTTAATTACAATATCCTTTATACACATGGAAGTCTTTAATCGGATGTGGCCGCTAACACAGGTTTGACTGCAGTTTTTTAGAAATTTGCTGCCATGTTAAAGCCAGCATTGACGAATTTATATTGTCTAGTGACTTCAAACCCCTCATCTACGGGACTGGTACACTTTTCTTTTAACCACATTTATATTTTAGTGAATTATGTTGTTTTTCTTGGTCCAAGTGTACGCGCTGTTGTGCGTATACTGATTTGAACGTTCATTACGGTAGAACTTTTCAAAATCTTTGTTTGTTCATCTATTTTATACTTTCTTTTACTACAATCTGCGATTTATTTCGTTCCAAATTATCAAACAGTGACCGCTTTTTTATGGCCATTGTTAGTTTTTAAGAATAGGAGTTACTGTATTGCTTTGTATATACAGCACATCCTCTCCAGAGCAGCCCTCTCCGGAACAATAACCTGCCTTCAACAACAGCATGATTTTCCCCACTGTATAATTTAACTGTTGGTTTAACCTCTCTAGAGCAACAACCTCTCAGCAACAACGTGCTTCTCCCAAATGGTGTTGCTTTCGAGAGGGTGTACTGTATATTATTATAGACAAATAAAACAAAGCAGTAATTGAGTGTAGATGTGTTTTGTATGGTGGCTGATTTACGCCATGTCGTATTGTCGTTTTTCGCAACGACAAAGCGAAAATGCGAAAAAGCGGAAAGACGACATTGCGAAAACGCAAACAAGCAATAACGCGAACAAGTCTACTTTGTCGTATTTTCGCTTTTTTCGCATTTTCGATTTGTCGTGGCGAAAAAGCGAAAATACGACATGGCATAAATCAGCCACCATAGTTTTGACTTCACGCAAAATCGTAAGAATGAACACATTATCTCAACTTAACTAACTTATAGCGGAAATAAAAATAAAAACAGTTCCGAAAAAAAAATTAATCATCGTATAAGATATTCATACTTTTATACAAACTCACAGAATCATCAAAAAGATAAAAGTGGGAAATAGAAAAATTAGGTATCTAGTTCTGATATTTTTTGGGGGGTGGGGTTGAAATTAGGGGTAGAAAGATGTGTTAAGATATGTCACAGTTTATGAAGGTTTGGCTTCCGGTTCTGTTTTTACTATGATAAAATCAGTCATTTCTACTTCGTCCCCCCTCGAAGGCCTCTTGTTGGCGCAATTATTGAATTCGTGACGCACGGCAGACTTATGGTTTCCGGTTGAACACTCGGAAATGTCCAAAGCAGTCCGAGAACGGCGTCTGTAATCGTCTGCGGATATGTCCAAGGTACTCCGAGATTTCAACGTAAAGCCTTCGGAAATTCTCGGTGATTTCCGGAAGAAGTCTGTATCTGTAACGTTTGAAAAGTCGGAAATACCCGAACCTCTCGGTGTACGATCGTCTTGACAACAAAACAATTTTGAAATCACACGAAAGGCTTTTAATTGCCTGAAATAAAAACAAAACATAACAAACTTTATGCATTTTGCATTACACCATGGAACAAATAAGCATTATACGCTGAAGAGCCATTTGGTATTAATCTTTCACAGTTGCCATGGTGATTGACTTTAAGAAACAATATACAAAGTACGCTTGTATTAAACTGGAATCTACCGAACTGCATTTCAAATTTATGAAGCCAATCTGCATTCAGTTGGAAATGTAAAGAATTCATGCCCATTTTCGCTTTGTTGCAATCAACATCACGAAGCAATGGACATAGCAAAGTTTAAGATATTTTCTCTTTATTTTGATACACGTAGATTTTTATGTTTAGAAATATTCAGACAACAGTGAATAAACTGCATGCAGTATGATATCATATAAAGCGTTCGTTAAGGTCTCTGACTAGTGATGGTTAGCCCCAAACCGCTGTGTGTTCGAATCCAGCCAAAATATTACATGTCGTGAAACTGTTAAACCGGCTTACGGAGGACGGTTTCTCGCGACCCTCAGTGCTGGAAAAATCGAGAAACGACCTTGACTATTAGTGCGACATTAATTGGTTATCAACATTCTGAATTCTTGTATGTTTTGTGTAGGAAATAAGAGATCTCTTTCGTGCGTATTAAGTGATGGTGAATAGTCGCATCATTAAATTTTAAGTCCCTTTAATGGCATGCGAAAAAATCCCACTTAATCCAAAATGTATCATGAGATTAGTCACGCGAGTCGAAATTTATCATGTGACAAGTCACGTGAGCCGAAATTTATCATGTGATAAGTTACGTGAGCCGAAGTTTATCATGTGATAAGTTACGTGAGCCGAAATTTATCATGTGATAAGTTACGTGAGCCGAAGTTTATCATGTGATAAGTCACGTGAGCCGAAATTTATCATGTGATAAGTTACGTGAGCCGAAATTTATCATGTGATAAGTTACATGAGCCGAAATTTATCATGTGATAAGTCGCGTGAGCCGAAGTTTATCATGTGATAAGTCACGTGAGCCGAAGTTTATCATGTGATAAGTTACGTGAGCCGAAGTTTATCATGTGATAAGTTACGTGAGCCGAAATTTATCATGTGATAAGTTACGTGAGCCGATATTTATCATGTGATAAGTTACGTGAGCCGAAGTTAATCATGTGATAAGTTACATGAGCCGAAATTTATCATGTGATAAGTTACGTGAGCCGAAATTTATCATGTGATAAGTTACGTGAGCCGAAGTTAATCATGTGATAAGTTACATGAGCCGAAGTTTATCATGTGATAAGTTACGTGAGCCGAAGTTTATCATGTGATAAGTTACGTGAGCCGAAGTTAATCATGTGATAAGTTACATGAGCCGAAATGTATCATGTGATAAGTCGCGTGAGCCGAAGTTTATCATGTGATAAGTCACGTGAGCCGAAGTTTATCGTGTGATAAGTTACGTGAGCCGAAGTTTATCATGTGATAAGTTACGTGAGCCGAAGTTTATCATGTGATAAGTTACGTGAGCCGAAGTTTATCATGTGATAAGTTACGTGAGCCGAAGTTTATCATGTGATAAGTTACGTGAGCCGAAGTTTATCATGTGATAAGTTACGTGAGCCGAAGTTTATCATGTGATAAGTCACGTGAAACGAAATTTATCATGTGATAAGTTACGTGAGCCGAAGTTTATCATGTGATAAGTTACGTGAGCCAAAATTTATCATGTGATAAGTCACGTGAGTCGAAATTTATCATGCGATAAGTTACGTGAGTCGAAATTTATCATGTGATAAGTTACGTGAGCCGAAATTCATCATGCGATTAGTGAAATTATTTTTTGAAACAGGATACCTTTCGGGGACGGGAAGGCACTGGAATTCTTTGGTTTACTAATAAGAAAATTAAATAAAAATGTTAGTATAAAATTCAATTGTTTTTTAAATGATGTGTTACATTGTTGAGAACGGAAAAGAGAAAAAACGAGTCCCCGGTCAATGCTACAAGCAATAAATCCGGGCCTCTGACTTCTATACACGACAAACAAACTAACATTAATTTTTTGAACTGAGTGCAATTTCTTAACTTCCAATTTGGACAAAGTTAAATCATTTTTAGACAATTCAACCAAGAGATCATATTTAAATTATTCGAAGTTTTATTTACAACACTGACACAATGATAGTAGCATAGACTAAACTGTTTAACAAACACAATTTACGCCGCACATTGCAATAAGTATTCTAGTAAAATATCTGACAGATTTGAATCGCTACTACTTCTCAATAGATTTATTAGTACTGGCAAGACGAAGGAGATTATCTGTAGAACACAATCAGAGACTGACAGATATACTTTATGCTGGAGATTTTACGGTGAGAATAAAACGGTGAATGTACAAGATGATCTCCGGGGACCGCTATAACTTCACAATTTCTTCACATTCATATTTAGAGATGATTTAAATCTGTTTAGTTTAAACTTATTTATTTTACATCGATTGTAGAACAAGTTCTTACAACTTATAGTAACTACTCTCGATGACTGCTTCCTGGAGTCTGACCAGTACTCGCGCCGAAGGGATTGTGAATGTTCCGGTCAAATTCCGCCACTGACAGGATTCGAACCCGCAACATCCGGACTGGGAGTCCGACACTCTACCCCTGCACCACTGCTCCTCTAAATATGTTTATCATCAGTATATTATGAGTGATAAACGATGGTTTATCAATCAGTACTAGTCGTAAACATTAAACTATTTCAATCCAATTTATGCTTAAGATCAACTCTTAATACATATAGATACCACTTGACTTTATAGAACAGAAGTTTCATTTCATAAAAAAATCAATTGAACTTAACCTGTCAATAAAGAAACAGTTCGTAAAAAATTCAACTCTCCGAGAAGATGGTCTTTAAGCAAAAAAGTAAATTAATTCCGTGTTTCTACCGCCCCCTCAAACATAAGACATTGGGTCAATAGGTCCGCGGAATTACTTTTATATTTTGAAAATTTCGCAGAAATAGATCATTTGAATATGCATGTTGATGAAGTTGCACTGCAACCTCTTCAAAGCAACACCCTTTGGGAGAAGCAATATTACGTTGTTGTTAAGAGGTTATTGCTCTAGAGAGGTTACACTAATAGTTAAATCGTGTAATGGGAAAAGAATCATGTTGTTGCTGAAAGGAGGTTGTTGCTCAAGAGAGGGCCGCTCTGAAGAGGTTATACTGTATGTCGACAAGAAAGGAACTGATCAATATTGAGTCCAATGTCGTACAAAATGGAATAGGGTGAATTAGTCCCCCATTAGCCCCCCCATTCAACAACAGCAAAATTTTCCCGCTGTACGATTTAACTATTAATTTAACATCTCTGTACATAACAACCTCTCAACAACAACATAAGTTTGCTTGTCCCAAATGTTGATTCTTTGGACAGGTTGCACTGCAGATAATAAAACATGTGATACGATACTTACCTTAAATATCTGCATACTCTTGTACTAAATATCCCGTATATTAAGGGGTTAGCGGCACTGTTCAATGGCGCGAGACTTTGTACAAATGTTGTCACCGCCACCATCTCTTGTGTTAGAGGAACATGGCCCAGTAGACTACACAAATTAAATATAAAATACGGGCTCCAACAAATCACAAAAGCTGAAAGCAAAAAGTAAACATATTATTCTTATAGAAAATTTGTGATGTAACAGAACAGCAGGGCCTCCGTAGTCGGATGCTATGGTCTGCGACTAGTTACACCACTAGCTACTTATTTACAAGTGAAGATGACATCCTGTTAGCGTACGGAATGTCGATGTTACTACCTAGCTATCTACCTGGGGTCTTCTACAACTGTTAAGCAATAGAAGCCACCAAATGACATCGATTGCCTGATGCGATGTTAAACAAAGTGAAAAAAGAACAAAATGTCAAGGCGTATTTCATGGAAGCG
This sequence comes from Lutraria lutraria, assembly GCA_964023205.1. Taxonomy (NCBI): domain Eukaryota; kingdom Metazoa; phylum Mollusca; class Bivalvia; order Venerida; family Mactridae; genus Lutraria; species Lutraria lutraria. The sequence goes on along the minus strand of OZ026851.1, from coordinate 2,022,816 downwards.
CTTCTTGCAATATTCTTACGCCAACATCTATATCCATTTATTGACTAAAGTATTCATCTAGGGGTCAAACATCATAGATATCTATAAAACATAGTCAACATACATCAACTATTAGATAGTTTAAGCAAAATGAAAAATGAACAACATTTGGTGCATTAATCGATTGCCCTGAACATTAATCAAAGTTCAAAATAGCAACGGCAATAGCCAATTCTTAACTTTGTTAGATACCTTAAAATGTGAAACGATCAGAGCGTTTTGTGATTAAGGAAAATGTCCAGTTACTTACCTAAGACTATAGTGAATGTCATTTTAACGGTACGTATTTTGGCTTGTGGTATGATACCTTTGGAGCTTCTACCAATGTTTTGGCTGCTTCTCTGTCGAGTTTGTTTTGGTGACGCTTTTGGTGTAGGTACTAATTCTTGAAATTCGATGAAAAATATATACATTATTACATGTTTTCTTTTTCATGTCATATGATTTGCTACAATGATATCTCAAGTTGTTAGATATGAATTGAATATAGTATCACATGATACGAGTATACAGTACAACCTCTGTAGAGCAAAACCCTATGGGAGCTGCAAATATTGGACGTTGTTTAGAAGTTCTTGCTGTACAGAGGCTAAATCTATAGTAATTATCAGCTCAGGGAAATTTTGAAGGTGTTGTTATAAAGAGATTGTTGCTCTATTGAGGCTAAATTTTTAGTAATTATCAGCTCAGGGAAATGATGAAGGTGTTGTTATAAAGAGGTTGTTGCTCTCCAGAGGGCCGCTCTAGAGAGGTTTTACTGTACAGTCAAACCTATGAACAATGGCCACTTTTGAGAAAGGCAAAATATGACATTTATTAACAGGTGGCCTTAATTTGGAAGTATTTTATTCTTAGTAATCAATGAACGTCTTTAATAGAATGGCCTTTATTCACAGAGTGACCTTTGTTCGGGACCAATGTTTAATTTACAAACTTTCTGTCAGTTTTGCGTATTGGGGTGGTAACCTGGTCAGTACTGTATTGTACTTTTTCATCAGTATACAGTAAAAACCCTGAAAACGGGACTCCCTTAAACACGGAATTCCCTGAAAATTGGACGATTTTTCAAGTCCCATTCTTTCGAATTTTTTCAAAAGTACTCCCAAAATCGGAATTTGCTGAAACCCGACTTTTGATCCATTCTGGAATGGCTCTAGTTTTCGGGGGGGGGGGGGGGGGTAACTGTATAATTATGTAAAATAAAAAGTTACCATTATTTTCTTTCGGAGGAACAAGGAACTTCTTCTCGGCAGTATAGATTTGCTTTGGTTTTGAAGATGACAGTAGATGACTGTTTCGCCATATGATGACGATTATCATGGTGTAACAAGCCGTGATGATCAAGGCTGGCAGAATAAGTACGGCTGTCATAACACACACAAAATATATCTGAAAAAAAAAATAGAAATGGTGTTAAATTACTTTGGTTATCGTCGTAATTCTATTACAGGAAAATCTCTTCTACAGTCAATCCTGTGAACAAAGGCCAACCTTGGAAAGACAAAATGTGGCCCTCATTGACAGGTAGCCTTTATTCTGGTCATTTTTGTTATAAATAATCTAAGACGTTTTTTTTTAGAAAAACGGCCTTTAATCACAGGTTGGCCTTTATTCGGCAGTTATGAAGGACGCATACAAGGTCCAAAACATGATCGTGTTTACGGTAAACCGACAGTACGCATTTTTCAGTCCCGGTCGCAAAGTCCAAAAATACGAACACATTTGGGGACGAATTGTATTTTAGATAAAAATCATATAAAAGAAGTTATGAGTCGTACATATCCTTTATTTCATCCAGTTACTTCAAGCTGGACTATTAGTCTAGTCTTACGGTAAACTCTAATTAGGAAACGTCATAATTATAAACTAATTAAGATATTCGATAAGAACGTACCAAAGTTTTTGGAGAAGTTTAATAGCACAATTATGGAATAGCTCACTTTAAAATGAATGCATCTTATTTAGGTAAATGATGCATCGATAGAGAAATGCAATCAGCTTAAACAACACTCAACAACAGTAAGTGGAACCGACATTTTCAATTGAGTGAAAATAGTCCGCAATTAGCGGAAACTTGATATACGCTCATTGCTTGCCATTAGTTTAAATGACTCTTGTCGTGATGAACGTTTGACTTTTGTTTTTAATGAATACCCAGCTAACTGGTAACTATTGTACATAAGATATATCGAGTCTATAAGTTTCTTTTCGTAATACGACGCCTACCTACCACACCATCTGCTGTGGTTCTATATTTAATTGAAAAACGATTAAAACACCATTTGTCATAATACATTATTTGTCAGTTTTGAAGGCGTGAAGATACAGTGAAGTTAATTATAACGGATATAGTCACGATTGGAGTTGTTTTTGTCGTATTTCACTTTTTGTAATCGCAGTGTTTTATAAATTGTCTATTTGTTAAATTGATTCCCATTTCAGAGGTGATATTATTTCTCTTTCAGGGGATTTCACTGCAAAATGATTTCCCACCAATATGAAAGCAGGAAACTTGAAAAGACGTTAAGAACATTTATGAGAAATAAAGGAGTGCCTTGAAACCTTCTCTGTAAAGTGTGCTTCTATTCTACTAGGTTTTGTATTTTACACAACTGTATGTATCTGTTGTTGTTGCTTCTGTTGTTGCAGCTGTTGGTTATGTTGTTCTTGCATGTGTTTTTATTGTGCTTTTGTTGCTGCTGCTTCTGTTGTTGTTATTATTATTGTTGTTGTTGTTGCTGATGCTGATGCTGCTGATGCTGATGTTGTTGCTGCTTATGTTGTTTTTTTTTGTTTTTTTTTTGCTTTGTTGTTGTTGTTTTATTGTTGTTTTTGTCGTTTCTGTTGTTGTTGTTACTGTTAATGATATTGTTGTTGCTGTTTTTCTGCTACAGACAATACCTTTGTTTGTTTGTTTGTTACTGTGTGTTGTATGGCTTGGTCGGTTTTATGGCAAGGTAGAATTTTCGGGAAAGTTAAAAATTTGTCAGCGTGTTTAATACGTGTTTTTGTACTCTACCATGTGATCTGATGGGTCAATTGATATTATGGTATTCTAAACAACAAACTTTCAAACTGTATTAGAACTTACAAGCCAAGCATTCTGTGAACCTTCTGGAAATGACAGCCAACATTCATAAGTATTATCTTTAACACCGGAAAGGAAAAATATTGGTAAAGAAAACGATGCTGACAAAACCCAAGCCACGCTTACGTAGACTTTACACCTGGTCCCTGAAAAAAAACGACAACATCATTTTGACAAAGTTAATTAGTTAGAGTTCGAAACTAATGACAAAGCTATTGAGATTTCAAAGTGTAGATAAGTGAATAATACAAATACTTAAGCTATTAGAAACATTTTTGGCAGTTACGCAACTAACATTCTCCAATTATTTTTTATGTAGATTACGGAACTATTGTTTGTCAAAGAGGTCTATTGAGTTTTATATACTGATAAATGTATGGTACAAATACTGCATAATAAAAATATATTTGGTCGCAGTCACGCCACTGAAACATTAAAAATCACCCCGATTCAAAATAGCTTAGGAACTTGGACTGGAATAGTTTTCATTCTTTTTTTTCCAGAGTTCCGCTAACCACCATTTTTCAGGATGGAATTATACTAGATGTTGGAAAAGGAGATGCAGACTTAACGCTAGTTCCCTTTGCGTTTAAAGCAGCATTTGATTTTTTTCTTTACTCCAATAAAACAAAAATAGTATTTGGACAGATGGTTGGTTTTATACAAAAATGTCCAAAATTATCATCTTAAAAAGGAGCAGACAAAATTTCAGAGCCTTAGTACTATTTCTACCATACACAATGATTCATCGCGAGATTTTTCAAGAACAATGAAAATCACTTGAGTAAATGTACCTTTACATTTGTATTGAAGTCAATGGAAGTTGGCATTTTTTTCAAATTTAATTGACAAATTAAGATTCATTTTAATGAAAACTCACAGAAAAAGATGCTCAAATATCACTACATCAACCAAATATGATAAAGAAAACTCTATGTCACCTTGCAATATCTCCGGAACATATATTTCTACATTAAAACAAGGGCAACGACTCTTACAAAATGTGTCGTAAAGTGAATTAAAGTATCTTGAGCAACTATCTCAGAAATGCTGATAACTTGGCAACACTGTCTTTAGAATATTAACAATTTTGAGTTTAATTCAGCAGATTCGTTAAAAAATGGTAGAATCATGATTATTATATATTATAGGGAACAGATAATTCAAAACCATATGAACACATCTGGCATTATGAACAACTAATTAATTTCTAAAACTTTCCGAACATGTTACAGTCATTGGTGATCAATACAGCCTCTATTTCTTGCAAGTATTTTGAACAAAATCAACAGAAGTAAGGGTTGTTACTTACATGTTGTAGAGAAATTTAGGGGTCTAGCAATGGCGTCGTACCGATCTATGCTTAAAGCCACCAACATATACGTCGACGCATACACCACGCAAGCCTTGGTAAAAGAATAAATATCATACATACTTATAAATATACAATGTACGTTTATTAGCATTGTTGCAAATACTATACATACATATATACAATGCACGTTTATTAGTATTGTTGCGAATATTATACTTATATACAATGTACATTTATTAGCATTGTTGCGAACATTATACATACTTATATACCATGCACGTTTATTAGCATTGTTGCGAATACTATACATACATACATATATATACAATGTACGTTTATTAGCATTGTTGCGAATGAGATGTAGGTACAGATATTTATTTCAAACACAAGGCATAGAGCCCAGCAGTCTTCATGAAATTAATCGGTACAAAATTCAAATAATCTCGACAGCTGATTGGCTGGGAAAAGAGGGCAAATACTAACTCCCTTTTTAATTGATGTAAACGCTTGTTACAGGCACTCCTTAAATTGGTAAATTACTGAATTATAATTTTATACAGTACATGTGAACCTACCTGGGCAAATTTGAGGAGTTTGCACATAAAATCACCGGCGTACCATTTGACTGTTATCTTCCATACCAAATCACCCAAGACATGAACCAGTCCGACAGATAGGTCTGTTAAAAAGACAGTTTGTAAAACATGTCATATATAATTATTACATCTCAATTAAGGATTTTTCTCCTAGGCGAAACAAAAATAATTTTGTGTGCGTTTGTTTATTTCATCGTCATCATGTAAAAGGGCTAATTTTGAATATAACAATGTTACATGCGTACAGTTAAGTAATATTTGGCTGAAGACAAAGTCAAACCTTTGAAAATCCGTTATTGATAATGTAGAACAAACTGATCTCCTGCCAATTAAGGCCACAGTTTGTCTTTCCCAAAGATGACCTTTTGTTTACAGATTAATGACAAACAGGGCAAGAAAGTATTGACTGACATAAGGTACATCAAAGGAAACTTGATAATTTCATTCCGCAAAGTTCTTTCATGATAAATGAAATTATTGTTAAGTTTGATGTAATTATGATCTAGGGACCAAACTACACAATGGAAATGTAAGTTGAAAGAAAATAAGCGATTACAGAGCTGAAATATCTTAGAATAACTGGAACGAAACTGAATGTTTGAAGAAATGCCACATCTTTTGTCCGAATTGATATGTATGAATTATTTAATACAGTGTAAGCTCTCTAAAGCAACACCCTTAAGGAGTAGCACACTTAAATTGTTCTTACTGAAGGGAGTTTGTTGCTCAAGAGAGGGCCGTCTTGGAGAAATTGTACTGTACAACGTTTGAACTATATCTACCTACCTGCAAGCGCAAGATGCATGATAAAGAAATGCATTCTGGAATGTCGTCTCCTTGACAACCCGATGGCTAGTAACACGATTGAATTTCCAATAACGATGCATGCCAGCAACACCGTGAGGAAAGCCACCTCTTCTGTCTGAAATGAAAAAAAAATCACTTGGTTTTGAAACATTGACTGCAATCAACTTTGAGGTCATTGTAAAACTGGTTATTGTCGTTGTTGTTTTGAAGACTTAACACTTGAATCAATGACATCAATGAATTATTTCTTTAGTCATATTATCAAAAATAAGATAATCATGTACATATATGTATATCATGATGATGCTCTAAAAAATAGTCAAATAATCCCAGGCAGTGTCATGTGCATTTTTGTTCACTGTACCTTGAAATGTACATACCAACAAATATCATTTGTGTATATTATGAGAAAATTCTGTGACTTCCTTTCCGTCTACTAGTATTTTTTTTGTTTGAAAAGGTATTCATCTTTCATCAGCTCAAACTGTCTGCGAATGGCATAACCTTGTTTATAAACATTACCTTCCTACTTGCTGTTAAAGTAAAAAGCTGCCAATGAACTTTCAATTAAGATTGATATGTTTTGTGAATTGTGATACATAGCTCTCGTGAGAAAGACCTCGTTTAATCCAATTAGCCTTCTTTGTAAATTTATGAGGTTACTGTTACAGTATTTCTGTGTTCAAATCAGTTGTGAACTAGTTTTAATCCGTTGAAATCCCTAAGGGCTACTTTGCTATGAAACATATTTAATTATTTAAAGTCTTCTCTAAGAATTCAGAAGAAGATATCAATTGGGAGCATAATTAAGCGGCTTCAAAGTTCCTTGGCATGTTTGTGTCAACTTTCAGCTGTTTTTAAATGATTCATTCATAGTTGATGATTTTTTTCACGAAATTGTACAATGCGCTATTAAGTTCATTTCCTTTTTTTTTCATTTTTTACTAATTACTAAGACTTTAGTACATCAGTTGTAAGAATTGACACAAACCCCGTTTCATCTGTCATTTAACCAGTGTGTCAAAGACAAAATGACATTGCAATCTGCGTTGTTCGCATTTAATTGTTGTTTTTTTTCCATTGATTGCAACCATCTTGTCTGAAAGAAAGTCCATTTTATGCACTCATCTAATGTGGCTGCTACAGTAACTCTTACAATACAAACAGTTGTTTGTACAAATCAGAATAAACAAATTAGACCTTCATACGATGAAAATTTTCTTTATCGTCATCTAGTATTGCTTTGCTAATACATGGAGTATAAAAAGCCCATCCTTAACTCTTTTCCTGAGCGCAAATAGCTCAGAAAATTGGCTGACCACCTGTTTTTGCAAACTCTGTCAAAGTGTACAGCAAGCCTTGACGTGACTGTGTTACTATCTAAAGTTATCAAGTTTGGAATACATCAGGACCAAAAGTACCATAATGCTTAGCGAATAAGTTAAAACTGGAGAACACAATCTGACGTTTTATCCTATTAGCAAGGTAATGAAACCATCAAGTTACCCTCCGAGGAAATCCGAACATAATTACCGGTAGTAACACAGCTTGTCGTGAAATATTCGCAGTTAAGTCTTCTGGTAACGTGGCTCTTTGGTAGTATTAACAGTTGCGATTCAAGAAGTGTCGAACGTGACATTTAGCGTTAAAGGAGTGTACGGTATATTGTACTCTTGAACACCAATAACCGTGGCTTCGCGTCTATGTCAGGTGGCAAATAAGCAGATTTTTGATAATTGATGGCAATTGGTTTGGAGAGAAGATTATGCTACATGCCGTCAGAAATCGGAAATTTTAATTGACGTACTGTTTGCTACAATGAATAATAATTGGTAAAACGACTTTCTATGAGGAGCTTTAATGTCACTTCTGTTGAGTCTCGTTCGGTAATAGCATTAATATGTACAGTGTAGTCGATTATGATATAAAAAACTATTTCTCAAGAATCAAAGATTACTTATGAAACTTCTTAGGCGTTTTGACGAGACACTCGCTGTGTCCACATTAAGAAAAGACTCGTTACTTATGTTGTTTGCCCAGTAACCTTGTGATTCCATAAAGCACTAAAGATCAAGATGTCCATATTAGGAGTGTGAATGATTTTATTGCCCTAAGATTCTAAATGTAATATTCTGGAATCTTTAGTTTAGTGACAAAATCAACTTCAGGATTTCGGATCTTAATGTACTAATTTATTATCTCAAAATGGTGCGGATAGGGTTTTGGAGTTGTTAATAGTTTTATAGATTTCTATGACAAGAGAATTATTTACTACATGAGATTTTTTCCAAAACGATGACAATTCTTTGAGTTATTGCACTTTAAAACGTGCATTAAAATCTATGGGGTAGCCAATTTTCAAAGATTAAAACGAAAGGAATATCCATTTCAATGAAAACTCACGGTAAAAAGATGCAAAAAACACAATTTAATGAAGAAAAATATAGGCCACAGTGCAATTTCTTCAGAAATGTATGGGTCATTTCTTTTTACTTTTCAACAAGTGCAACAACTCTTACAAAAGTTCCAAATATGCCGTAAAACGTCCATATCAAAGACATGATGATAACTTGGCAGTACTATTTTTGTAATATATTGTATTAACAGTTGTGTATTGCATTGAGCAGATATGTCAGAAAAGTATACTGTGACAGTATTAAAGGATCAGAATACTTTAAGACAAAGTTTCAGATGTAATCAAACAGGATTTACTGTTTGTTTTATGGCGTTTCCTGTCGACCTCATGTGTCACACGAGTGTTATTATATTAGAGTAAAATTGTACGAACAGTGTCCATAACACACCCCTTTTTGTATTGAAATAGCGACTTAACATACATCATCCCTCGGAAACCGAGATTAAAATAAGACATTAAGTGTTCCTTTCTGGTCACATGTGCTCATTATAGACACGGAAGGAGTGTAGAGATTTTTATTACTCTTTATAGAGCGTGCGGAAAATCAACATAGTAAGGCAAGTAGATGTACCGTTTCTTGGGTCTAAAAAAGGTCAAAGGTTGCAGGGAAAGGTTACGGAAGATCGGGTAACCAGAAATAAATTCTATTTTATGAGTTAGAACCCTTATATAACAACCAGTATTCGTTCTCTTTCGCTTCACATATTTATTTTACACACTGTTTTGTTGTACAGTGTAACCTCCCTACAACGGCCACCAATGGGAAGGACAAAATGTTGTAAGGAGGTGGATGTTGTTGAGAGAGTGAAAATAGAGTAAAACATTAATTAGGATTGCTGATATACTGGCTGTAAAAAGGGAGGTGGCTGTTGTCATGGAGGTTACACTGTAGTATATAGAATCAATCCTAAAATCTCGAAAACAAATATTTTTTTAGTCAGCATAGAAATTCATGGTCTTTTGAAGCTCTTCAAATCATGTTAAGAGCTTTCCACTTCAACATTTGTTTCCAAAACAGAAACAATCTGCAGTACAACCTTTACAGAGCGGTCCTCTCTTGAGCAATAACCTCCCTGCAACAACAGTATAATTGTTCCCACTAAATATCAATTTAACCTCTCTAGAGCAACAATCTCTCATAAACAACATAAGTTTGCTATTTCTAAAGGGTATTGCTTTGGAGAAAGTACACTGAATCCTTAAAACTGTACCATTTAGCCATTGCTTACTGACTCGACCGTGTTATTTAATCACCAATGTGATATTGTAAACCATTAGCAGTAAATAGAAGTTACGTATTTGTTGTCGTTTGTGCTAATTAGAAACGGCAAACTATTGAACTTTGAGTATTTTCTCAATTAGCAAACATACACTTTTGTTGTTGTTTTTATCAATTATTGTGTGACACAGGATGCTGTCTCTCCTGTTTTTCGCAAGTTTCCTAATAATGTTTCTGTTTAGAAAAGGTCAGCCATGAAATGTCAGACGAAAATATAATACAGTGTCTCACAATACAATTATTTTGCAGCACGCTGTGGCCGTTGTGAAGTACGTTTGGGGTAGCAAAATTATGTTGTTGTTTAAGAGGATGTTGCATATAGAGAGGTACAATTAATGGTTAAATCATGCACTAGGAATGTTTCGTGCTGTTATTGAATAGAGGTTGTTGCTCGGGAGAGGACCATTTTGGAGAGGTTGTATGGTATAAGAGAGGCGTGAAACTAGTTTGCACGTCAAGATATTTGAGAAGTTGCCTTCATTTGCAAATCGTCTGATATAGGAAACATTTCAGATCTCCTGAGTCCGTTATAACGGTTGCTGATTGGAAATGTTCTGAGATTTTCATCACACTCTTTTGTATCTTTTTGTAAATGACATGAAGAACTTTAAAACCACATATAGGTGTTAGCACTGGCTACGTACAGGGTTAGGACAATATTTCCGTAACGTTTGGAGATTATTTTTAGCAAGGGGGACGTTCCTGAATTTCTTCTTCTTTCTTTCTGCTTTACTTTTGTTAACTTTGACTTGATTATGATACCATTTCAATTTTAAGCATAGCCTGGCAATCTTAACTTTCATTTCCCGTTTATCAAAACCACTGAACTACAATCTAAATAAGATAAATTTAATGCATATGACTACACTGTGACCTCTCCAGAGCAACACCCTTTGAGAGTAGCTAAAATATGTTGTTGTTGTTGTTGTTGGTGTTGTTGTCATCGTCGTCGTCGTCGTCGTTGTCGTTGTTGTCGTCGTCGTCATCGTTGTCGTTGTTGTCGTTGTTGTTGTTGTTGTTGTTGTTGGTGGTGGTGGTGGTGATGGTGGTGTTGTTGTTGGTGTTGTTGTCGTTGTTGGTGTTGTTGTTGTTGGTGGTGGTGGTGGTGGTGGTGGTGTTGTTGGTGTTGTTGTCGTTGTTGGTGTTGTTGTTGTTGTTGTTGTTGTTGGTGGTGGTGGTGGTGGTGGTGGTGATGGTGGTGGTGGTGGTGGTGGTGTTGTTGTTGGTGGTGTTGTTGTTGTTGTTGTTGGTGGTGGTGGTGGTGGTGTTGTTGTTGAGAGGTTGTTTCTCTAGAGAGGTTAAATTAATAATTTAATCGTGCAGTGGGGAAAAATCATGTTGTTGTCGAAGAGAGGTTGTTGCTCAAGAGAGGGTCGCTCTGGAGATGTTATACTATATATACACTCAAGTAGTGAATATGTATTAACGACAGTTAAACATTAAACACACATAAAATACAATAACGTGTTAATTCCCGTATATTCTTCTATCAACCGTAAATAGAAAATATAAAAATACCAACAAACGTCCGTCGAAGTAATCAACACGTAACGAACACGTTGAAAATGATTTTATATCGTAAGGTTTATAAACTGGTTGTCTAATCTCTCTTGGTGGTTAGGATTAAATACTGCAACAAAACTTATATCCAGATGTTACCACATTTATGCCCATTCGGTTGGGTTATTAATATCTTCACGCGTATACTCTTTATAATTATCTATTTTCTAAATAAACCTCTCGTACTTTGAAGGTTAGATTCGTCCCGAAATATTTTCGTTCTTTGTACTTTTATTGTTATAGACGTTAAGATCCATGCGTTGACATTAATATTTTTTCTGATCCACGTGACCAAGCACTTAAAGTTCTATTGATTTATGTATGAGTTATCTGCCCTTGAAATGACCTAAAATGACCACAGATGAATTCTGTGGCAAACCATGACTGGTAAACATCCCTTTGCCGGTATCCTCGTATGACGTCATTCAGGGGCGACAATTCAAATTACCGCTTAATTGAAACGGTGTATATATTAAATTGTCTGAAAAATTATTGCGAAAAAACGGCATTAAACCCAAAATTAATGAATAAATAGTAGCAATGTTAATAGACTGGTTAATTGCTTTCGTCGACATCTAAGGTTGTTATTTTACTACTCAATCTACGAAATTGTGATCGTCTAGTGTTTGTTAGCCGTGAGGTATAATGATATTAAAGTATTCAATTTATCCATGGTTTTAACAGCACAGCAACAGTCTGGAGGGTTTTTTTGGCGACTTTTTCATCTTTAATTGTGCTAAAAGACTCTAGGCATCCACTTTCCACAAGCCAGATAGTTTCACAAACATTAATTTTATCTTCTATCAAGTTCAATTAGATTCTTGGTGTTGTTGTTGTTGTTTTATGCTGTTGTTGTTGTTGTTTATGTTGTAGTTGTTGTAGTTTTTGTTGTTGTTGTTGTTGTTGGTGGTGGTGGTGGTGGTGTTGGTGTTGGTGGTGTTGTTGTTGGTGATGATCTTGTTGATCTTGTTGGTGATTATGTTGTTGTATTGTTAATCTTGTGGTTGTTTATTCTGTTGTTGTTCTTGTTGTTGTCGTCCATCACTTATCTCTAGAAAACTTGATATTAGATTGTACAGTAACTAATGTGATTGATTCGATGGATATGCTGTTAAAGTGATTGGATATGAAACTTTGGTTCTCATTCCAACTCTCACACTATTATTACACTTCTGTATTGTATATGTTGTCTCTTCAATAATGTCCTTACAATTCATGTCTGCAGTGTGTCTCTAAAATCTACAAACGTACAAATGTTTAATAGGATGCTGGGATTGCTGTTAGATGCATGTATTCTTGGCGGTTCAAACAGTTAGTCATATTTACTACATGTATGTATTAATTCCGCTAGTTGTTAGACGCTTGTCAAGAACGTGTGCAACTTTATTTGAACCGCCAAGAATACAGTTGCGTACAATTTTTTAAAATCATACATCAACTGCTGATATTCTTTTACACACAAACAAATGCTGATACTGGAGTAAACTTGAAACCAATATCAAGTATTTTCATGCCGAGAAAAAAGGTCAGAATTGATATTAGCTCTCATCAACTGGTTACTAGGAAAAATACTGGTACTGGTTTAAACTTCCAACCAATATACCGGCCAAGAAATGAGGTCAAACGTGAGGACAGACAGCTACGCTGTAAAAGATAAACAACAGTGCTATCAATTTATCTATTGGGCTTCTAAATCAGCATTATCGGGGCTTAAAAGAATGTGACATGTTATTGCTTTAGACAGTGCAGTGTCTTTTTTACTTTTTATGTACGCTGCCATTGACAAATCAGCCAAATTTAACGTGGGCTCCGTACAAATGAGTTAAAATGCAAGTAAAATAAAGTCTCTTCTAAATTCATTTATCGCCCGAGCTGTGTCGTTTGAATTACATTGCCTTAATTTCTTTTCAACTCTCATGCATTTGAGTTACATTGTAATTGGCGTTTTTTTAGGATGGTACATGTAGTTCAGTGACTCGGCGTTATTTGTGCGTTAAAAGTCTTCATTTGGTGTTGCAAAATTTGCCCAGACAGAGATTTCATTACTCCGTTTATTGTATTACTGCACGTAACTAAATCTTCATTTTGACAGAAAATGCAAATAATGAAAACATGGTGAATGCTGAACTAAATGTAGACATTCATCGAAAATTTGAGAGCCGAAAATGAAGCAATTTCCTCGGGAATATTATTTCAATAATTGGACAATAAATGTCCTATGTTTGGATGTTGGTTATAACGCTAAATTCAATTATCCTGTTTCGTCCACAAACGGTAATAAAAGAATCTCGGTTTTCAGTTGAAATATTCAACAATAAAACTGATGCTTGCTTTCAGCCTCCCAATGATTTTTAATTTGTTTCGAACTATAGATTTTAAAAAATACATTAATAAAACAAGTTTGGAGAAGTCGCCATGTGCGAAACAAAAATGTCAGACAGAATTCGTATCCATAAATCAACCATCGCCAACAGTCCAGAACCATGCAGACCAAAACAACACAGTCCAGAACAAGGCACAGTCCAGAACAAGGCACAGTCCAGAACAAGGCACAGTCCAGAACAAGGCACAGTCCAGAACAACACACAGTTCAGAACAACACACAGTCCAGAACAACACACAGTCCAGAACAACACACAGTCCAGAACAACACACAGTCCAGAACAACACACAACCTAAAAAACACTGTAAGCAACAACACAGTACAAGACAAAAGAAACAAATCCGAGTGTCTAACACCAAAATGCACATAACAACATAATTATGAAAAACAGAATCATTTAAAAGTAAACGCCACAAAAATGCGACAACCAGAGTGCACCAGCACATAATATAGACAAGAAAAGCATTCCTAAAGCAAAGTTTAAAAAATCCCGAACGAAAGCCAAAACTTGATATAAGTTTAAAAAATATTTTGAACGCATTGGTTTGCGTACTAAAGTTTCAGGGCAATGTTGAAAATCTTATATGGCTAATAATTCAATATTCTTGAGAATTTACATTAATATTCTGATGACATCCCTAGTCAAATATGATGTCACTATCAATAAGTAATCCAATGAGAAAAGACCCACCATCATGTCAGAAGTAGAGTAGCGTGGTTTGCATACAGAACACCACTGATTGTGGAACAGATTTTGACACAGACACAAAGTTCAGTCTATCAGACCAGACGCAACAAGACGATATATTTTCTAAGGAGTAGAAAACGTTTGTATCTGGTTACATGCTCGTTCAAAGTAGTAAAGGTAGATCGGAGCTTTATTGGCTCTTAAAATTGCGTTAAAAGGTAAAAAAAGTGAGTGTACTGTTCTTCTGGCCTGATCAAAGGTCTAAGGCCGCCAAAAAATAATTAGCGTAACCAGAAACAAACAGTTTCTTTAGGCCTAAATATAAGTCCCTTAGCAATTTGTATTTTTTTTGTATCCTAATTGTAGATAGGTGCGTTCGGGTGTAGGTATACCTTCAGAGTTAGCGAGAATTGGTTAAAAGTGACAAAAATGTCTGCGCAAGCGTTATCAAGCAATAATCAAGGGAGTGTGGATAATGTGACCATAGTGTCAAACAGAGCTTTTATCGAATGCATTAAGACATTATAATGTTAGTCTCGAATGAAGAAAAAAAGTTAGAATGTGCATTTTTTTTAATTGAATTTGCTGTAATGACAGTTTCGTACTAAACGATAGCCCAGATTTCCACAGCCGTCACTCGCTCGGTGTGCATGAATTTTGATGCGGACTTTATCTACGTTCTACGTTTATCTTCATCCGCCATGCAATTTTTAGATTAGTTCCCGTTTCATGTTGCAGTGCAAGTCTATATGAGTTCAATTTATATGTGTATTTCAGTAGATTTTATATATGTATATGTATGATAATATGGTATTGACATGGACCCGAGTGGCTGATGCATCAGGAACAAACTTTTATTTCTCTCCCGATAAATCATAACATATCTTTTTTGTGCAGTATTTTATACGTTATTAAATATCCCCACAGCTTGATGATGTTCTATTAAATCTGGGAGATCGTTGTGTGCTAGAGGGATATTAAGCTTTTAGTCGGTACATTTTTCATCTGATATCTAAACCAAACACAGTCTGTCTGAGAGGGTCTGTCTGGAACTCGTACAATAAATGGAAGGTTGTTTTTTACGACATCGGTCCAATTTTCGTCCGCTTAAAACGATAATAATATTGTTCTACTGCAATGTTGTTCACTGATATTGTTGCTCTTTGCTTAATTGTAAAATGATTATACAGTACAACCTCTCTAGAGCGGCCCTCTTTTGAGCAACATCCTCCCTTCAGCGGCAGCATGATTTTTCCTGGAGCACAAATTAACTATAAATTCAACCTCTCTAGATCAACAACCTCTCAACAACAACATAATTTTGCTTCTCCCAAAGGGTGTTGCTTTGGAAGAGGTTGCACTCTACATGTATTGCAAAATGTTTATATCACTTATTGTAAGCATGCGGAAGATGAATATAGATAATTACAAGTATAGTCAAACCTGTGTTTAGTAGCCATCTCCAGTTAAGGGTCATCCTGTAAATAAAAGCCTTTTTTAATCGTCCTTATTTCTTTATAACAAAATGATCTCCGAATGAAGCATACTTGTCTATAAGGGCCTCATCTTGTCTTTCCCAAACGCGGTCTTTGTTCACAGGTGTCATTGTAATAATTATATATCAAATTGAAAGATAGATATATGTATATAACAACGTGCGGTCAACAAGCAGTCCCCTTTATAATTTATCACTTTATTCGACTTCTTGCGTAATTTGCAATTCAAATCAAGAATATCTTTTGATTCGCACGAAATCAATTTGTTGATTCTAAAACACTAATGCACAGAAAACATGGCGTAGATATTAATTGCCAATTTTAATTCCAAGGTACCAGTAGCTAACTAAATGAAATAATTTAGCATCCACACTTTGCTAATCAAACACGGACTCCAAAGAACGCATCAACGTAATTATAGGGTTTTTATATTTTATATGAACCTGTCCCTTGTTCCATGATTGGCAAATTATCTCACAAAAAGGCATATTAAAGGAAGAGAAATAACTAATAGAATCGCTACAATAAGGAAACATTAGCGACTTGGATAGACGAAGGATCCATGTAATTATATAACTAATCAAATAATATGCAGTCAAACCTGTTTTAGAGACCACCTCTGAATGAAGGTCACCCTGTGAATAAGCGCCATTCTTGTTAAAAACCCTCACTGATTATTTAGAACCAAATGACCTCCGAATAAATCTCACCAATCAATTAAGGCCACATCATATCTTTCGTAGAGGTGGCCTTTGTTCAGAAGTTTGACTGTATTGCATTCTGAATGCTTATTAGAGGACACAAACGCGCATGTGAGAAAGATATGATTTTTTACACCATATAAAAGCTACAACAAATACTTTTTGTAAACCTAGCGATAGTCAGCTTTCCATAGTCGTCATTCTATCGGTCGCATGAATTTTAATGCGGACCTATGTTGTACGTTTATCGACATCCGCCATGCAATTGTTAAACTAGTTTTCGTTTCATGTTATAGTGCAAGTTTATGTTAGTTCAGTTTCCATGAGTACTTTCAGTACTTTGATTAATAATTTACTTTACAATGCATGACAGTGATCACTACATCATGACTCCAACGATTTGGTTCTATGATAAAATGAGAGTTAAATCTATGATATAAAGTGCAAATTTAAAACGATGTATAAATTCCTTTTAGCTTCCTTTTAAGCTATTTATGAAGTGGCCAATGTTCCAACATTGTTCCCTGAGAAAATATGGCAAAATTACCTCGATAATGAACACTTAAGTATTTGACTAAATAGATGGTGTGTTATCTCAGACAACAGACTGACCTAACAGTGATTGCTTAGCACTTAGAATCTCATGAAATATCGGAGGTTATCACGAATGACAGAGAGAACGGTTTTATAAAATCTTATGATTGTCTGGACACTCGAACTCTTCTTATCCGCATCCTTTTTTTGAAACCTCTCTAAACCGAACCACTATAAAAAACCTCTCTTAAATAGAAATAGTTTTAATAAGACCTCTCTACGACAAACCTCTTTTAATAAAATCTCTCAAAGTCAAGCCCCTTTCAATAAAACCTCTATAAGTCAAGCCCCTTTCAATAAAACCTCTATAAGTCAAGCCCCTTTTTAAAAAAAACTTTCTAAGTCAAGCCTCTTTTAATGAAATCTGTCTTTACCGAACCCCTTTTAAAACACCTAAGTCCAGCCCGTTTTAGTAAAACCTCTCTAAGTTAAGCCCCTTTTAGTAAAACCTCTCTCTAAGTCCAGCCCCTTTTCGTAAAACCTCTCTAAGTCCAGCACCTTTTAGTAAAACCTCTCTAAGATAAACCCCTTTTGATAAAATCTGTCTTTACCAAAACCCGTTTGATAAAAACCTCTCTAGGACAAACCCATTTTAATACAACCTCTCAGTTCTGAACCGGTCACGCTAATAAAAAAGGCATTTTAATCCTAACCACCAAGATTCTGAACTCACTCTAAAAAGAACAGTTTCTAATCCGATCATGGCAGTGTGTCCTAAAAGGACAGTAGAAATACAAAAATCTCTCCATTCAAAAAACGCTTTTTAATCCGATCAAATGCTATGGCCCGAGCTGTTCCGAATTAAAATTACTTCATTTTAATTTTCTTTCTAATTTTCGCTGTTTAATATTGTTAACAAATATAACCCGGTCGTCCTCGCAGAATATCTATAAGCGTAAAGAAATGTTTGTTTCTGGTACCCGATCTATCATATTATTTTTCCTGCGATCTTAAACTTTTTATTAGGCCGGAGGAACTGTAAATCCACTTTTTTACCTGACCACGGGCCTTCAATAGCCATAAAAGCCTTCTTATCCTATCTTAATGAGCATGTAACTAGAAACAGGGACACTATATTACAAACTGTCTCTGTCAGAAACTAATACATTTGTTATGCCCTGGGCACCGGTTCTCTTGACATGTCATTCACCCTGTTTAAACTTATCATGTCAATACAAGTAGTGAATGTTTACAATTTTAAGTGACGCTTTTCTATACATGGGCTGATACAAATTTTAGATAGCATAATTTGAAAGACTGCACATTGAGTCGACACACGAAGATGTTTCTATTTTTGTTGTTCGGGACGTAAAGAACTTAAGACCAATTCTCAACAATCGATCAGCAATTTTTTTCCTGCATACCAAAAAGCTTACATTAACCTGCCGCCTACAACAATAGTTCCAATTTTACAATTCAATGGCATAAATGCAAATTCAAGTATTAAACACATTATTAAGTCGAAGTCAGATGGCTATGCAAAGTCGTAATCAAGTAATACAAAACAGTCGTAAAAATAGTACTTTAGTCTGCATCAAAATTCATGCGCGCTGACCGAGCGAAGGCTATGGAAAGCTAAACTATCGTTCAGTTTCCAAAACTAAGCCCAATACCTCACTCTACAAAGAAATTCAACAATTCCGAACAACAGCAGTGCCTTCAGAGCTATGATTATTTCATCTATTTGTATTTTTACAACTTTATAACTGATTCGCACAGCAAAAAAATATCAAAAGTAATGACATTTCTGAATACGTAACCAACGAACCGATTTCTAACTTTTTGATATTGGGACTGCGAAGCGATAAATGAAAGTGCTCTGATAAGCCGTCAGATTAAATGACTCGCCAGATAAATTGCTTCCTATTTCAAATGCTGCTATTTAATCGCAATATTCCTTCCCTCCTCGGCGTTCTTTTTTTATGATATTCATATTCCGTAAATCTAAGCTCGACTGACACCTCCTTCAATGTTTTCGCTTCCTGATTTTAACAAGTGTCAGCGAAAATGGTTATCAATTTGTTTATTTTATCTCAAAATTTCTTGTTATTTGCGATAAAATCATTATCTTGTTGCTAAATGTAAAAATAAAAAAAGAGATAGAAAAAAAACGATTTCAATAAAGAACATCTAAAACGATCCTCTAACAACATATACCAAATAGCTACAAATCAATGGTCAACGAACACATAAATATACAAAATAAAAACATAGAAAACTGTACCTCCCAAAATAACAGTTTTACAAAAAAAACGCCAAAAGGGGCCAGCCCTTAAACATCCTACTTCAAAATACAGAAACAAGCTAAGACGACGCAGACGAAAAACCCACTAACATACCAAGAACGCCAACAGAACGACCAGAACCAATAAGCTGGATAAAAAAATACAAAAGGGTAATCTAATGGAACTGACTGCCGCTTCTAACAATCGACATGGTATTTTATTCAATCTAAAGTATACTGTACAATCTGGTGTGGATTGAAGACGGGTATGTGTATCATGTTAACTCATATTTCAATTCTAAACGCCTTGAGTGGAAGAAGTCTAAATTTATTGCGATCTTTTACATCTCAGTGCCCCAAATATACATGCATTTCATATTCATTTACTCATGATATTCATCATTGAAAATAATTTCATGTGAAACTTTATACTTGATTTGTATAGGTGACTTATAGGTCCATTGGGCCGGGTGTGTTATTTACTTTCTGTATTTGTATATTATGTAACATGTACACATGTCACTTTAATAAAATATTTACTTACTTACTTGCTTGCTTGCTTGCTTGCTTCCTTACTTCCTTACTTACTTACTTACTTACTTACTTATACACTTCTGTTAGTCACACTACGTATTGTCAACTAGAAGTGCCTTATACCCAAAGCGGATGAAAAATGACCGATTATAATGATACCAAAATAAATAATGTGCAATGTGATTGACTTCAAATAAGTAGATTAACGCACTAATCAGCATATAGCTTCGGGAATTAGGAGTTCATGCAAAGGTTCTCCATCTTAATATAAATTATTCTATTACACAAATCCCTGGTCATCCCTTTATAGATGTAAAGAAACGGAAATATTATCTCAATAATGTGAGCACATTACAAAGTTCCAGTGGACTGGAAGCAAGGTAATATTCTATTAATCGAACGAAAGCATCATTATCCGATAGAATTAAGGTAAGATTAATGTAAGTTAATCTTTGAATAGATGACAACGAACTCTTTAAATGATTCAACTTATTTTATACTAGGTACATACTAACAAAGATACGTTAATTAAAACTAATCACAGCCACTGCCATCTGAACCAACTTTACCCTACGCTGTATTATCTACGACCTTTGAAATATGAAATTGCTCTCCACCTTTATTAAACCAATTAGAAACGTGCAATAGATCAACAGGACTGTCGTTAAATGGTCTTTAGCGACCTGAAACAACATTTATTTTCAGACAAACCTGTTTTAGTGACTCCCTCTGATAAAGGCCACCCGTTGAATAAGGGCCATTCTTTTTAAAATCCGTCATTGATAAGTGAAAACAAACTGACCTCCGAATAAAGGTCACCTGTCAACAAAGGCCACCTTCTGTCTTTCCCAAGCGTGGGTTTATCCACAGATTTGACTGCATCATCATACACGAAGCATATTAAGTACTCGAATATACACAATAAATGATAATCCAAATGTATTTGTCACACAACATGTTCTAAGTATAGAGCATAGTGTATTTAAAAAAGTATCCAAAAATGCACATTTTCTTTTTCGTGCGAATATATAAGGTAAGGGTTTTGTTTATTTTAGTGTCATTCCTATTTAAAGGGCCAGCCAAGTCGGCTCATGAGACATCATCTTTTGGGCACACAGTACATTCCAAATCCCCTCTCTTTTTGCCGGGTGCCTGCCTGAGATAAACCTACGGTACCCATTATTTAACTTGCTGGCGGCTCCAAAACCGACCACATCAGTTCTTACCCAGTCACCACTGGCGTTAGAATCTTCGATCTCCTGCTCTAAACACCCAAACCTCTCAATAACCAACGCTTGGCAACTCGAGGTGTGGGGCTCATGATCCTGTCAGTAACCATAACCAATTAACCACGAAATTGTTTCGTCTAATTCTTTTATCTTGAATTGGATGTGTGCCTAGAAACTCAAATTAATTACAATAAATTCAAGATAGAAACTTATTCATCCCATTTACACATGAATCTAACATTGAAAATCATAGATTTCATAAGATTCGAGTGTAAGAGAAAGCTTTGATTTTCCTACTTGGTATCTTCACATCATTAAGTACCATTTCCAGGAAATAGTAAACTCCAGTAAGTACAAATGTTTATAATATTGTACGATCAAAGTGGCCTTTTTGTGTTAAATCTTTTGTTGAGGTCAGTGCGAAGCAGTCAATGATATCCGCGAATATGTTCAAAGCAATTACTTTAAATGCATCTTCCATTAAATGCATATGATGAGTTACTTTAAATAGCTATCAAAATTTAGCTATTATTCTTTGAAAGCTTGTTTGCTCGCTGTTTCTAGAAATGTTTCTTTGCGCGATAGAAAGATACATGCTGTATACATGCAATACGTAAAAATGGTTACCTATTTAAAGCATTACCACAAAGACAACTCAATCTTTCCATGTTTTGTACCATAATTAGGTTTCGAGAATTGTCATATGCATCAGCTTGCTTCTTGCTAAAAATCACGGAACTGATGCGTTCCGTTAATTAGTAGAGCATACGTCAACATAAGTGATGTATATTTAGATACAATTGTAACAGACTGGATAACCCGCGTGACTTTTGACGACACAAATGGGTATTGCGGGACTTTTTTTGCACCAAATCAGGAGACAGGGTGCTGTATTTTATTACGATTTCAATTTTCACGACACATAACGCATGCTAAGCGGGAAAATGTGTATGTTCCACGTATAGTTGTCATTTCTTTGTATTCTGTGCAGTTTTCTGTGACATTCGCGCCAAATGAAAAATTACTGGCTTTCCACTGTATCCAAAACATTTGGTGCGAATGTTACAGAGAATGGAACAGAATTCAAATAAATGACAACTTTACGTACAACATGAATGCACATTTTTCCGCTAAACATGCGCTATGTGTCGTGAAAATTAAAATCGGAATAGAATACTTAAACAGCTCTGTTCCCATTTTTTATGTGTTGTTTTGTTTTTTTACCAAAAAGATACGCGACCGATTCATTCAAAAGTCCCCCGACCAAAGCAAGTTCAAGCGATGCTGACAAAACATTTCCTTATTTCACCTTTCACTTAAACCTACACACTGTTCACTATCTCGTTAAGACAGCCACAAACAAACATGCTTTTATGAAGATCGCCGAAAGACTGCTGTTTTTAATGGACTTTTATTTGTTTTTATCTTTTCCCCATCATTCCTACTTCACATAGCAAGTACTTTTCTAGAGCTAATTAACCTGTAGGTGGACTTTTTTTAATGAATTAGAATGGAATTATTATTAGATGCTGTTTGAGAGTGTGCAATAAATCCGTATTGCTGTAAGAAATATCTCGAACAAGTGACACATGTGTTCAATTCAAGGTATGAAATATTGACAATCTTAAATCACGGAGAGGTTTCAACTTCTGTTACTCTCGTGTGAGTTATTGAGGAACAAACCGTTTTGTCACAGTAGGATAGTCTGGAAGAATAATTGTTACGAAATTGGAAACAAGTATTTATGATTTTTTATTTCAAAATAGATCCAGTTGGCGGATATGAATGCCATTTTCTAACTCACGCAAAATACGAACACGTGAGATATCAGTTTTCATATTTTTTAATCGAGCCATTCTTTAATTTAAAATTACGTGACTATATATACTGTATGGATCTAATTAATTTGCAGTTGCTGCATTTTCGGGAATTCTGTTATTCTTCGAGCATCCGAAATAGAGTACACTCTCCATAAAGGGACCAACAGACAATAAATCCCTTCATACAAGGAACTGTTCGGCTGCCTAACATTAAACATTATTCATGTAAGAACTGACGCCGCCAGTACACATATGAATGAATATATTATATACGATATAATGTATGCTTGATACGCCCAGACAAAAGAAATATCGCTCAGTACTGCTTAATAATAATAATAATATTTATTCTTAATAATAATAATATTTGTTCTTAATAATAATAATATTTATTCAGAATAATATGTATCAAGCGCATGGCTTAAATACAAAACAAATATAAATGATAAATAAAAGAATAGATAAAAGAAATAATAGGATAGATAATCTATACGAAGAGTGTACATATTTTAAAAACAAATATCAAACATACATGTATATAAAATAAAAATACCATGTCAATCACATATATCCTGGGATAACACATGAAAGATTAAACTCTTGGTTGCATTCTGGTCTTTGTGCTTGCCTATGCGAAATTTACTCTTATCTTCTGCAATTTTGTTAGATTGCCTTAGAAATATGACTTGTTACTTCAAAATTGTTTTTTAACTAAATCTAAATCTTATCTGGACGGGATATCGTTATGTACCTAACAAAACAAGTATATGTTAATGTTTGTTATCGCTGGTTAAACAAACTTAACCGCTCAGGCCCGGCGCATATATATATTTAATGTTCGGATTTATGTTTTGACGACCCCGCCTACAATTATTGCAAATAATCGGAAAGTAGCCAATCAGATTTATTATGCAAATCAGATGTTTTCCATCAGGTTCAAAGATAAACATGATGCAATTCGGTGTTTTTTGCAAATGTACACGATACCAGTCATGGCAAAACGATTTGTGGAGAACACTAGGCTGTAGAAGAACAGTGCATGTGCATGTTATTGCTTGATCTCATTCAGTCTTGATTTCAGTAATTATTAACAATAGTCGTGTTTTTCTTTTCATAAAACCTTTCCGTTTTATGTAATTTTCATATATCTCGTGTTTGTTATCATCTGATTAACAGGTCATAAAAGCCACCCGCCTCCGTGCTCGAGTGGTAAAAGATGCTGACTTCAAGTCAATATAACCTCTCAGTGACATAGGGTCATGGGTTCGAGTCCAGCTACCGACCATGTCTGTTTATGTGAGAAGGTAGACATTTGCTTACAGAGGATGAAATTCTAGTACTGGTTCTTCCCATGAGCATTGGTTAGGTGGACTGTCCGCCTCATATGACTCTGACTGTAAAAAATGGGCGTAAAATTCTATATTCATGAACAAAAACATGGTCGTATGTTTTTTTTGAATATCAGATCTCGTCTTATTACACTTTCTGTATGTCATAAGGACAAAAAAATCATTCTATAAATAGGGGCTGTGTCATCAAGTTAACAATAGCGTATCACGTATTCTGGGTGTACACATTTCAAGAAGATTGAATACGAAAACGCTGACCACACCTCTAATCCCTCCCCTTAACGCATGCGCACCAAGGTTAACTACAGATGGAGTAAGATCCGATTTATTCAATAAACCATATGGATAAATAAATTTAACCGGTCGACAAATTTGAAAAATACTGCGATGCCATTGGTCAAAATATAAATCCGAACATTAAGGATAATTATGCATAGTAGATAAATTTATCTATAGTGGCGAAATATTGAAATGAAAATTATGGAAGATAAATTAACAGAAGATATGATTTATTATAATAAACAGCAGACGACATGCATTACTATTTCAACACACAATTATTATAACACATGTCGTCATAGCAACAAACATTTTTAACTGAAATTCACAAAGGCTTTAGAAAGGATGGGTACCTTAATACGAAAGTACCCGCTAATTGAAGTTTAAGGTACTAGTTTGTTTTAGAAAATACATTTGGATCACAATTAAAGCTAACTAGTTTTAACAAACACGTTCCAATTATTAGAAAATCGTAGAGTTTCACTTTTGTTTTACCAATCTACGTTTTAAAATCTTGATTTACGAAAAAAAATTGTAAAACAGATTACAAAGGAGTGTCCAAATTCTAAATGCATCTTCTTCGTGAAGTTATAATTTAACAGGATTGTTTTAACGTGTCAAAATAAAACTTTAAGCTAATAGTTACAGCAATTACACGATGTTTTACGAGAAAAGCAAGAAGTTTGTTCTTCTATTATTTTACTAATATTGTTGTATTATTGCCCAATAAAGTCATGTTTATGGTCGTATTCTGTTTTTTGCAGCATTTTTAGTAGAATAATAAGCGATAATTGATTCCCAAAGGAGTTATACAGTCATGAAAACGTGGCTTAATTTATCACAGAAATGTAAAGTGATTTATTTGCAACATATACCATAAGTTTATATATGCGTTCAGGGACTGAATAACATAACATTTGATCATAAACAAACAATTCGTATTTTGCATGCTACGGACATAAATTGTGCATTATTTCAATCGCATATTTATTGATGTAATAATCATGCCACGCCTTATTGAAATCTTGTTGTGTATGTAATGAAAAACATTCTGCTATAGAACTTCGCAACCCTGAGTTTGATTTAACCACACAATTTTAGCTATTCCTACCTATTTATTTACTATTAAAACAAGATGTACGATATACAACGCAGCCACATTTCTACATTATGTTCTCCAAACATCGACCTCCCGTTAAGATGCATCATGTGAACCTTGGGACAATGTCAAAACTGACGCTAATAGAGTTTAAATCGGAGCGGCCTTTCCGTATGTTATACGTATATTCGATTCACACTTTTTATTTTATCAACACAATATAAGCATTGTATAAAAACATCTATATCAGCCATCACGTTGATTGGGTAAGGTAAGCCTTACCTATTGATTATCTTTGTTTGATAAGGTCTAATAAGATATTAAACCAGCTATTTGAATAATGATTTTGGCATCATTGCAAGATAAAAAAAACATCCTCATTAAACAAAAAAATCCTTTTTAATGGTATAACTTTTAGAAGTTTTGGATCCGTCTAACGATCCTCCATGGTCGAGTAGTTATTGTCACCAAATAGTAATAATCAGTTCCTCACGGCTGCTAGTTCCAATCCCTCCTGGGACCAGGCAAATTTCACAAGTGAGGAAGCTCACCCCCCCCCCCCCCCCCCCCACACACACACACAGTTATGTTGTGGAAGGTTTGTGGTTCTACCCAGGAGAACCCTAGGGTTTACATCACCGTAAGAACTGGAATGGTCGAACAATGACCCCGTTCGACGTTAAACCCCAATGAACATCTGATCTGTCCGTAATTGGTAGTGTTTACGAATCAATGATTATATACTTATTAGGCAATTTAAAATTCGTGCTGTAATATTTTCATATTCGTTATTTGACAGGGGAAACATCTGTATCCTATATCGAGGGCTCAGCGCAACACTGTCGTAAGTTGTTCTTATTTCAATATGATTTACGACACTGTTGCGTTGAACCCTCGATATGCTGTTGCTAGGCTGTTGGTATGACCCTTGCCAATCCCTGTATAGACAATGTTCTTTGTTTAATCTTGAAGGCTGTTGAAACCCATTGCTGGTTGGAATTGAATACCTCTGAAGTTCGGCGCAATTGTATGTGTTGTGAATAAACAGTTTAACTATGTTTCAATCGGAAAATAAGAAAAAATGTTTCTGCTTATGGCAAATTCTTGTTTGATAGAACGTTTTTTCTAATACTATGATAGATATAAAAGTAAATGATATTTGCATCAGCGGCTGAAAAAACACTGCTAGATTTTTCTTCTCTGAGATTTCTCTCGCTTTAGAGCGTTACAATTCTTCAAAGTGGTTTAATAACAAAATGAACGAAGAAAATTAATTCCAAGAATACGCCAACATGTAGATAATCCAATCAAAAACAACAAACACCACATTAACCCCAGTAAATCTTTCACGAAACATCATGTGCAAACAAATTAACACGTGTGAGTGAGTACAAATATCTCGTGAGTAAAGCCATTCTCGCGGCCATTATATACGACCACAAAATGTCACTTAATCAAAATAGTACGGTAACCATAGATTTATCTTTTGTTACGTACGTATTCAATGTTAGATTTGGAATCTAAAATAGCTCGTGATTGTCTGTTTATGGGTATTGCAATAATTGTAAAGCAAATTTCCATAGCAAATAGACATGTCTACAATGCCAAATATAGGAATATGATTGCAGTACATCGCTTGAGGATTGGAAATTGTGGGGAAATGATTTACATTTATAATTGAAAACATGTCTAAAAAAACTTTGTTTTAAATTAACTTGATCCGTTATAAGATCCTGTATATAATACACTCAAATCCATAACGCTGGGAAAAAAACATACAAAGAAAGTGCATATCTCACAGACCAACATTTTCAGACTTGGAACACGTAGAAACAAGCCAAACAAATCAAGTCATCATTGTACCTTGATACAAAATAGTCTTCTGAGTTAATGAAGCTTGCAATACAATGAAGTTATCCAAACATAAGGCCATCCTCAAACAAATGTGTGTTTGTGGTAACCCTATCCGAGAATTTTCTGTGGGTAAGTAGATAGGAAATATATTTTCCTACATTTCTAATTTTTATATTATTATTCTATTACGCTATTCTTTAAGAAAATTAACCCGCGGCGCCAAAAAGGTTCGGCAGGGGCTTTTAGGTATGTAGGTAGCGCTACAGCAAACAATATATTTTTGAGAATGGCCTCACGATGTACATAATGTTGTCATCGTGATTACTGAACTTGTGAATATTTCATTGTGATATTAATGACTTACTTGGTAGAAATAGAATTCATCCAAGCCGTTGCCATCTGATGAGCCATTGGTATTGTTTGAATTGGAATAATTAGCCACACTTCCTATGTCTGCTAGAGTACTAATAGTCAAGTCGTGAACCGTTTCATCCGTGGTACTCGGCACGGCATACTGCTGGGTTTTATCCATGGCAAGATGTAAACTTTACCCACAACTGTTTGATTTTTTATTCTCAACCGAAATAATCACGTAAAAATGTAAAGAAATCCAATTCAGCGTACACCAAATTACTTGTTACTGAACACTTTATCCATGTTTATGACATGTAGAAATCCAGGGTGTTGTTAGGTAATGTAATCTTATTATTTATTCACAATGCACATATCTCATCCCGATGCACCAAGCACGTAGTAAAAACGTTTATTTAATCATGAATGTTTTTATCTACCTGAAATAGTACGATATTAACAAATTCGTGAACTTTTTTTCACAGAAAGTTAAGCGGGGTGCCTGGTTAATGTTAGGTCAAAGCGCCTTAAAATAGCAATTAAATATTATTAAGTATTATGAACAAAACAAGATACCAAAAATGAGATAAATTTTTAGGACGATTAATAGAGTTTACTGACATTTCTATACACGACGATCAAATACAGTAGTATTGTATTGAAATATATACACGTCCCCTGAACTTCATGGACCAGAGTATTCATATAATTCTTTAATATTTCATAAAATTGCTAAACAGATAATATCATTACCGATTTAGCTATAAACTTTAAACTTATAAGCGTTTTCCAATACTATTGTTATCCAAAATATATTTTATTAAATGGTTTAAATAAACAACACAAATTGTTAAATTATAAAAGATTTTCACTACTGATATTCCAAAATATTTTTTTAACAAGGCGTTCGATACCTTGAATTAGACGTTAGGATAGCTTACAAAAAAAAACGCAACGTCAATCTCTAACCGGAACACATCTGTTGCAAATGGATCATTTTCTACCACCTACAGAAATAGGCAACAATCCGACATTAGTTATTCAAAATAGAAATTCAATTAACAATAATAGTTTCTGCCAAAGGTAATTTCAAAACGTTGATGAATTTCTAAACAGTATTATGTAACATGTGTCATTTCATGTCAGTGAAGACATGTGGAATTTTTGGTACACAGAATCTAATTTTAAACCCTCAGATGTAGTAAAAGTTAAGGATAAAAAACTTGCAACATTTTTAACTTCAATTTAAGATCTTGTTTAAAATTAATATAAATAGTCACGAATTAAAAAAATTCTTATATATATATAAACGATTTTTAAACACCACGTACCAATATTATTATCTTTACAATTAATAGTTATTAAATTCCGATTAAACAAAGCGCTTCATTTGTCCTTTAATTGGCACGGGTATTTCACGAAAAAGCTCACACGCAAAGCCGCATAAATTGATTCTGTTTGGAGTATCACTTGCAGTGCTAACAAATCCAACATGAACGAGATGAAACTATTACAAATGATATCCTTGTATTCCATTGAAGTCTTCCACGACGTGCTTTCATTACAGACTATCTGTCCGCCCGTCCAATCAATGAAATGTTTACCACATACCTTGCCTTCAACGCCAGTACTCTATTGGAAACGAGCTTTCGGAGTTAGTGCTATATTATAGTCTAAAACAAGTATGTTTCCGTGTTTGCATAATTGAATTTTAATTGGACGTTTTTTTACTAGTATTTGTAAGAGAAGTTAAAAACTAAAACAAAAGTATCATTAAAATAATGAGTTTTCAATGTCGGTCATTGATATGCATGACGAATTGGTAAATCAAAAAAAAAATTCAGCGATTCAAAGAGGGACTAAAAATAAACAGTTCTTGGTTTCTTTATTTCGAGGGTTCAACGCAAGAGTGTCGTTACTCAAATTGTAATAAGAACAAGTTACGATAGTGTTGCGCTGAGCCCTCGAATTGTTTATAAATTTCATCGGGTTTTACGCCTTTTTCAACATTATTTCAGCCATATCGAGGCGGGCAGTTGTGTTATCCTAACCAGTTTCTCTGATCTTCATTTAGGCTTTAACCACAAGCAAATACCAAGCTACTCCACATAATTCAGAGATGGAGGACGGTAGAACTTAGGATGTAATGTCGCCAAGTGTTCGAGCTTCGGCCAAAGTTCTAACCACTGAGCTAACAGGACAGGCTTCATTTACTTATACAGACCCGACGGACATTTCTTGAAAGCGTTTTATGTAGAACAAAGTTAAACAAATGTTTTAGTTACTTCAACATTTGCACAAAATGTCTTGGAGGATTTAATAAAACTATAAGATAAACTATTATGAGTTTAAACTAGAATTCCGTGATGAGAAAACTTCTTTGACATATTTGCGTATACTTATCTGTTTTTTTATTTTGATTGTAATAGAATCAGGGATCTAGATTTGTAATTTGAGAAGACCATTAATATGTTACATAATTAACATTGATATTTAAGAACCTCCACGGAGAAATTAAACAGTCTCACATAGATGACAAGTCCTTGTCATATAAACCAAGATATTGCATGATAAAATTGTGAAACATTGCTACATTGAATTTTCAAATTACAAAATCTACTTTGGTACAGACATCTTTCGGTTCTACTGATGAATGGAATAGTTTCAATCTGTTTCAATAGAGAAGAGACGTCAATATAGAGAAGTGTTGCGATCATTCATTTTGAGACTTTAACAATTTCCATGCACACCTAGATGGTGAAATTATATTAATTGGTAGCATATTGCTTCTATTCAAACAGCAATAATTTGCAGGCTTACTGGAATATTAATGTGGCGCCCAGCTCACACATTTGGGATTATCCCGGTGGCGAGGATAAACAAACTCAATAATCCGCCATTTGTGGCGCCCGCTGATCCGCACCCTCATCTTTTTTGTCGGGTGATGTTTTACAAATAAGACATTTAAGTTGGTTCACATTATTCATTCATTGGCCTTTTTGCGTAACAATAAAAGTCTACATTTGCCTTTTTGACAAAAGCTTGGCTTCTGACATAACTCATAATTACATTGTTGTTGGATGTGATCTGGGAATTACATAAACTTCAATACCATTATTGAATATTACAAATGTCTGAGTCATAATGGTTCTTAGTTTTGGAATTAAAATACAGTATAACGTAATGCTGATACCTTACGGTTGTTTGGTTGGTCGCCAATTGACGCAAATGAAAGTAAATATTTATCTGTGAATGAAATGCTTGGATAAGCAGCTTATGCTTTAAGTAAAGTAAAATATGCAATGATCATCAGTTGTTACTGAGCCGTTATCAAAGTGTAGCTCTTCCAGAACAATAGAAAACATCTCCAATATCATTGGCAACATTTTCATGGTTTTCTTTTAATATATTTTCCAGCGGTATTGGCCTCTTCTAGGCAAAGGTATGAAACTGGTAAATATGGAACTCCTTTTTAGCAACATATTTAGGGTAACACTAAGGCGTTCGCACGGGTCCCCCATCGATTAAGCTGGAAAAGTCGTCAACTGATGCTGGCTATTGGTGTCATTATATGCGAACACTCAGATTCTTCAAAGTCATCTCATTATCACGTTATATCATTAATCATATCACGGAATAACACGTTGAGGTAGTTGAAAGATCGGTCGTTGTGTTGTTATGTCATTAAATCATAAAACTAGCACATTCGTTTCCAATGATGCCGATAATACATCATTACTGTTTGTGTTCGTAACGAGGGGAATACAATACTTTGTAGTACACTTTCATGTTTGAATGAAAACAGTATCAAGCGAGCGGGATATCTCTCCCAGCCCACCCCTTAAAGAGCTGTTGTTTAAAGTCAAATACAATCGACCTTTATATCATTATTTACATTGATTAGCGATCTTATTCCCAACAGATGAAGATTGTATACAAACATAAAAAACATGATTGATTAATTGGTCTAATAGTTCGGTGCATGATGGATTAATAATGAGGTCGATTATTGTTTCTGATAAAAGAGGGATTTTGTTTATTAACGAACAAGTCCTTGATCTGATGCCAGCAAAAGAAAAATGAAAGTAGACATTGACCCTTTGGGCGATGTGTTGTGTCTAGCGGATTTCAAAAATCGCAAATTAATTACAAACGAGCCAGAATCTGTAGGAAAGTAAACGGGTGAAAGAATATTTTATAGATACCCTGATTGTTAAAAATGTCTAAAGAAGAATTAAGTGATTCTAAAGGCATACATAATCTCATAACAGAATTACTATACATGTACATACAAATGTGTTTCCGAGGATTGTGTAAGGCAATAATTTAGTCCAATTACGACTGTACTACAGAATTTTATCAATAAAAAAATACATAAATATAAGGCCCCAATGGCACAAGGTTCATCTAGGAATCTGTTGTGAATTAAGGTTCACTGTTATTGTACTCTGTGTATAGAAAGGTGGAATTTGCTGCTTTCTACATTTTCGAGTATTCTGCCGATATTTCTTTGATTTCTATACATTAAGCACCTTATCAGTGTGGGGAATCCACGTGACCTAGTGACGTCACAATGTTATCGTTACAAGCGCGTTTTCTGTCAATTGAACTAGGAAAACATCACGTAAGTGCATGATTTTTCGTTTTCTTCTAAAGCCACATAACTGTTGCAACTCCTTACATAAAGGGCTACCTCCGGGTCAGATTTTTGTCACTGTAGGCCCTCTACTTTTTTGCTTTTCTTTTCCAAACCGTTTGACAGTGTTATGAAAATGAACGTTATTTTTACAAGAAAATTTTAGAAAACGGTTTGGACAAGAAAAGTAAAACGTAGAGGGCCTTCAGTGACAAAATTCTGAACCGACACTAGGTCACGTGGATTCCCCACACTGAATATGTTCTGGTTTTCATTGCAATGTGTTCCAGTTTAATTTAAAATAAATGAACAAATTATAGTATTAGGTTTATTTATATCACAAAATTATAAAATTGAAATAATGTTGATTTTCAGTTATGTACTTAATAGCTGTATTGACAACTGCGACAAAATGAGGAACAGTCATGTCCTCAAATGTTGCGATATTTTGCCTCAAAACGACGTATTCACGTTGTACAAGCAATTCGAAATAAAAATTGTATTTAGATTTTAATGTCTGAATAGGTTACGAAAGGCTATGAGAAAAACAGCGCAACAGACGTGATGAACATGCAAAAACAGAACTTGGCAAGGAACCTCGGTCAATGTATGTTTATGTGCTTACATTTGTTGATATATTGGCATGGTTCATTAATGCCTTCAGAATTTCGAAGAACATTATACATATACAGCTTAATGAATAAAATCAAAGCTTATGAGTGAAAATACTGCAAAGTTGGATATGAATCACACATTTATAAGATTGTTATTGGCACACAATGTATATAGGTACTAAATACATTAACTTTTGAACTGGAAGCCACTATCCAAGAAAAATATTTGTAATTGTATACAGCGCTAATGTTGTACTTGGCTAGACTCAGTCCAAAGGGTTTTGATTGCAAAGCTACAAGCATGATTTAGCCAATCTGCCAACGATATTTTCATATCTTTTTAATACATGTTATAGCAGAATTTGTTATTATATATAATACTTGTTTCTTTCACAGCTGTGTAGTCTAATGAATAAACAACATATCAATAACCTCAAACACGTTGAAACATTAAAACATTATTTTAACTCCGGAAACTCTATTCTAATAATGGTCCGTTTTATGAGGTTTTTTTATGATGGTATTTCGAGGATATAAGATGAAAATGAAAATAAAATCTCAGAAAAGGCCAATGAGACATGAAAAAATAAGTACCGTACAGTTATTGGTACATGTACTTGATAAACAAAGAACATCGATAAGAAAAAAAAATCCGTGGAAAAAATCACAAACAAATATATCAACATTTCACAAAACAACCGACCAATCTAAACTAACGAACAGACATACTGCGAAAGACAGTCTCAAAGAGGATTTACTGTCTTGGGACGATCTGTAGCAGATTTTAAATAGTTTTGATAGCGCAGCCTCACTCGTACCACGGATTTAAGATAAGAATCTCGTCTGTCTAATTAATAGGCTGCTGACATTTTCATTACTCTGAAATTTGCTTGTGACAGTGTAATCAAAGTACTGAAAGTATAGAAGGTTCTCACGGAAACTGAACTTACGAATATTTGCACTGCAACACGAAACGGGAACTAGTTTAAGAATTGCATGGAGGATGCAGATAAACGTAGTTCTTTAGTCCGCATAACAATTCATGCGCGCCGAGAGAGAGACGGCTAAGGAAAGATGAACAATGATCGTCCAATTTCCAAAAATTATCAAAGATGGGTATTTAGCCTAGGCATAATCTAAAATTGAATATCAGAGCAAAAAGGAACTTGTTTCATGATTGATATTGGTTTCTTTACCTGCTGATAAGTACCGCCTAATGTTTATCAAATTGTTTTATTCAAGAGCGTCTTAAGGGTGCTTAAGTTGTTTTTGTCGGTAATTGGTTGATTGGTCGATTAATTAACAGATTACTTGAGAAAATCGTGTGATCTGACGGGTGGTTATGTTGTAAGTACCTTTAAGTTAGTATTTGATTGATTCCATTCAGTATTTTCTTTAAACACTTGAGAGATTTTTTTAAAGGTACTTGAAAATATGCAGTAAGTGAGATGAATTGTCTTTACCGTAATGTTCAAGTAACAACAGAAAATTGATTTCGTGAAAATAGATTGGTCTGTTCGACATTACTAATAAAAAGTATTACAGTACAGTATGCTAATAATTATCAATGTATCATTCCTGTTTTGCCCTTCATGCAGTAAATAGCAACCAATTAATTGAATCAGGCGTTTGGAGCCATTGTCATTTAACGCAGTATGTTCAGTTACGTAGTCATGTTTAAATATGTTGCTCGGGGATCAAACCCGCGATCTCTTAATCGGATGAGTGCTTCTGACTTAGCCAACTGAGCAGGCATCTTTATTTGTAACCCCAGTAACATCACGTGTTTATACTAGGGAGATTATCATGTATTGGTTGCGTAATTTGCAGTGTATTGTATGGGGTAGCTGATATCTGCCAGTTCGTGTCTTCTGGCACCCAGTGGCCGAACACACGACGACACGAACACACGATAAACTTGCCAGTCGTCGTGTCTTCGTCTTTCGAGGCGAAGACACGACAACTGTTGGGCGCCATACGAAGATTTCATACCCGCCGCCACGATAACTCTACAAAAGAAAATATTGTATGTTCGCCTATTAAAATATCGTTATTTCGCCTATGATATTTCGTGTGTTCGTGTCTTCGTCCTCAAACGACGGTGAAGACAAGATAGGTGAGCAGTTTATCGTGTGTTCGTGTCGTCGTGTCTTCAGCTTTTGGGGGCGAAGTCACGAAGGTACGAAACGGCAGAAATCAGCCACCATACATTTTTTGTAGCAGTGTGATAAGAATGTAACGCATACACTTTCGTGTAGTGTCCAGACTTACTTTGCATTAATTCTTAATTCATTCGCCGTTGGTTTTACAAAATCGAAACTAAATAATCAACTTCTTGCTCTAATGTGCTTGAATTTTGACGGCTACTCACTCTGTAGAAATGTTTAATTTGTGAATGCTTGAAGCCGTCGCTTTAGCGCGGTCCTTGAAAAATAAAAATTACTTTTGGAATGTCATTGGAATGTAGACGATTAGGCAAAAACGACAATGAAATTGAAATAGTTAGGATATCGTTTTTATTTATACATTACAGCGAGCGCCAAATAATCAGGCAAGCTATTTGGAAACCATCAGAATGAAATTACTTAGAATAGAGGTTTGAATACGTTAGTTCATGAATATCGTTATAAAATAACGTAATTATATAAAATAAGTTCATAAGTACGGAAACGTGGGAAAGCAGTTAACATAAACTGATATTAAACATGCATTGATGATATTATAATAATATGTAACTGGCATGAACTAATCAAACAGTGGTCGGTATTTAACTAAAAACAAAAAATAATTCAGGCAAAATACCGGTTTAGAATTCTTAATGTCATTGCGCAACACGTCTGTTATCATTTATTAGTTTTATAATTCAGAAATCATGTTAACAGCCAGTTAAAGCAGCCATTAATAAGAACAAAAAGGCGTGGAAGGAACACTACGTAACATCTGTTAAATTGATAATTAACATGATTGTATGTATTTAGATTTGGGTTTGATTCAAGTGCGATATGTGAAATGTGATTCATGAGAAATCATATAACTGTACCAAGTGGGAAAGGTCCATTATCAGAATAGCATAGATCTATCAGTATCTAGCACACGGTAGAAATAGATGAAACAATAAAAGTGTTTCAATATATTCTTAAAGTGTCAATATCTAATCCCTTTTCTACTTAAGACGTTTAATATGGCTGTCTTGATATATACTACAAATTCTTTGAACAGAATCACTAACTCATCGCCTGAAAAGTCAGTACAGACTCATATATTACATACACGTGAGTTTCAATGGACATAATTTGTTATTTTTTTGTTTTGCACAGGCATATGAACAAATTGTGAAGAAAAAAAATCTAATCAACTGTAGTTATGAAGCAATCACTATGTGCAATATCGCAAGTGGTCCAAATTAATTGTGAGAAGTCTAATAGGGTAAATGTACTGAGACATACGGTGTCATTCAGTGATTGAAACAAGTCAAATACAAGGTAACGAAAGTCCAACAAAGACATATGTATTTAAGTGATTGATCTTTTCGTCGTGCGTGTATGATAAGTGAAGAGGATGAAAAGTCGTCACATCAAAAACGTCATAAATTACTAAAACGACGTCAATGATGAAAAATGCACTTTTGTTCTCAAATTTGTATTAAATTTCAAATACTGAATACATTTATAAGGTTTTCTGACACACAAAACTTACATATTTGATCTACATATCTGTAAAATTTCATGTATTCATCTGCAATTTAAAGGGAAATTATACATGTATGAAAGTGTTACCTTTCTTTTGGGACACCCTGTATTTTGTAAAGTACAGAGCAACCTCTACAAAGCAAAACCCTTTGTGTGTAGCAGAATTATGTTGTTGTTTACAGGTTTGTTGCTCTGGAGACGTTAGTAGTTAGATCGTACAGGTGGGAAAATCATGGTGTCGTTGAAGGGAGGTTGTTGCTCAATAGAGGGACACTCTGTAGAGGTTGTACTGTAGTAGTGAATGAGGAATATTTTAGGTTTAGGTTATTCTTTATACGGTGCAGATATTTCATTATCTTTTTTTTTATTTTACAAGTATTTAAGCCACCAGCCCATTTACGACAATGTCAGCGTATATTAACATAAACATGTACAGTACAACCTCTGTGGGAGCCGCAAACATTGGCCGTTGTTAAGAGGTTGTTGCTCTACAGAGGTTAAATTTATAGTAAATATCAGCTTAGGGAAATTTTGAAGGTGTTGTTATAGAGAGGTTGTTGGTTTACAGAGGGCCGCTCTGGAGAAGTTATACTGTACTTACTTTACTTAATAGGTAACTTCCTACCAGCCAGGTGAATGATATACTAGTTGTAGTCATGGCTTTCTTGTATACATGTAGTTATAGCCTGTAAAGCGCGCCTTTCCCTCTGAACATTTCTATGAAATCATGCAATTTTCTCCATATTTCCAATTTACTCCTTGAAATTTCATTCCCCAAAATGGGTTTCGTGTGAAAAAGAGGCTTCCACCAACTATTTCATACCCATATGAAGGGCGTGGGTGCCATCCAAAAAAAACACGAAGAAAACCTCATATAGGCGTGGCAATCTGTATGGATGGGCAGAAAATGCTGCAGTTTCCCGCTTTTTTTCCTCTTTGAACTTTAAGTGTCATCGAAGTACAGTGTAATGTCTTGTACTTCGCTCCTAAGACTGAAGTTTGGTTCAAATGTTTCTCCATCATACAGTATAAGTGTCATAGTGCACGGCGCCTAAATCTTGTATTTGATTGGCAAATCTTTACGAAAATGGTGTGTATATCTGTACTTCTGTTACCCATATATTTTATAGTATTAGATGCAGATCCCTATGGCCTCGTAGGGAGCTTATAGGCACCAATTAGTGTACCGTTAACCTCGTTACAGAAATGGAAGTGTCAGAAATGAGCCGCTATCGTCATGATGCCATGTGCGAAGTATTCCGATACGTACCCCAATGGGAAAATGGTTTTGTGTAAACAAAAGAAATACCAAGATGAACTAATAGTTAATGGTCGCGCTGGATAATAAATTAGTGTTGTAGATCTACATCAAGTCTGATATACAATAATGGAGTGAAATCAGTAATGTGTAATTATGTCGCTGTTTTGTATCTCTCCATGTACATTGGAAAACACCATTAACGCTTGACTTGTTTTGTTCATTGAAGTGACAATATTCTAGACAAAGCTGTTTTCATTTGATTGGAATTATGATTGTTTAATGGTGGAGTAAGACCCGAGACCTGGCTAGAACTACCGACCATTCAAACGTTGAATAAAAAGCTTCATCACGTGTTTGTTCTTTGTAGTCCATTTTTGGGATTCGAAATCATAGTGCTGATAGGCCATTAATTACTACACAGAGACAATAACTTGACCTCGGTGGCCCCTAATTATTATTACCCCTTTTATACGTTTGTACATTGCGGTCGGTCGATCTGTCCGTCCATCCGTACGTACCCAGGTGTCGTTATGGGGTTAGGGTTAGGGTAAGTACAAGTTGTCGTTATGGGGTTCCTGTACGTTCAAATCGACGTTGTGGGGAAAATTTGTGCTTATGGGGTGCAAAAATGTTGCTTGTGGGGTTTAGAAGATCAAAAGAAGATCAAAGGCGGCACCCCACAACGTCACTTCAGTGGGTACGACCGTCCGTCCGTTCGTCCTTAACCAAACATTGTCCGAGCAATAACTAGAACACTATCATTATGTGGCCTAAGCTCTGCAGATTTGATTTGGAGGTTGGTCATTACATGTAAATGAGCCCTATTGATTTTGGGGTCACTAGGCCAAAGGTCAATTCTTACTTCCCAGTTAGCTTTTAGCTTCTTATATATTATTGATTTCATTTATTCGACGTTTATGTAGAAACAAAACTACATTATGTACTTCAAATTATCGATCCCGGCATAATGGGAACAAAAAATTGGCTTAATTATGTTCCTGCATTTCATACTAACAGAAAAAACAGTGTCACGTGTTCCCTTGTGCTAAAGTCTTTATCAATCTGATGGCGATTTAATTATATCAATTGCCTAGAGGATATTACCTCGCACACATAAACAATATTACCATTTAATGTATTTTTAATGTTTGAATAATGCATAGAATGGTGTGTGCTTCAGTATATTGCACAATGTTTAATAGTACTTTTCAATATATTATATATTGTATTTACAAAAATACTTCATATAAAACATTCATGACGCGCCTAATTTGCATGTTCCATCTCAAAACTAATGTTCCGTGTCAATTTAGAATATTGCGAGCATAGTTTATGGCCCAATAAACTCTGCGAACGATTCTATTCACACCATAAAAATATATAGATTGTTGATAAAAAACACAGACAAAGGCATGCACTGTGTTGTATGTATAAGTCTTTGCACTCAGTAATTCCAGTAAATTTCAGAAATGATCGAAGAACTACCATTAATTCGGAGGCTGCTAACAGATTTGACTGTAAAAAGATATGGCAATATCAACACTATTCCGCATTAAGCAAGGTTCATTATAAAAAAGAAAACGGCATGAAACTGTCGATATAAAAGCATCATTCATTTACATCGCAGAATTTGCAGTATCATAAGAATAGAACGGTAACATTATAACGTCAATAATTAATTTCCAATTACTGACATCGCGATCGAAATAAAATCATGTCCGCCTGGCTTCGAAATATGTAGATTCAGAAGCAGACCAAAGTACTACATTTTTTCTACATCCGCCATGCAATTGTTAAACTAGTTCCTGTTCCATGATGCATTAATAAACATCAATATTACTAAAAATATAACTTGATGCTTGCACTACGAAGCTGTTTTCAGACTGCGGTCCTGAAAATGCACTTTTTTGAGGGACCTTACAACTTATTTAGCACTATCATTTTGCTCAGTAAACTAGGTTTTGCAAGCATTGTCGATCCATGGTTTAAAGGCGTTTGCTACAGACATACTGGCAAAATGAAAATTCTTTCACAGATTTTTTAAAACTGTGTATGGTCATAGCATATAATAACAGAACCATTTAAGGAAAGAAAATGTGGGGGTTGACGAACTCGTTTTTGAGTTATCTGCCCTTGAATTTGAATTTTTTGGCTGATTTTGTGGTATATTTTCGTATGATGGAATGAATAAATAACTAATTGACTATTTGTGGGTAAAGAAAATCAAGGGAACTTAAAGGAGAATGAACGTCATGTTAGAAATGATTACAATAAACATCTCACTTTGTCTCTAAGTAATTAGCGATCACCTCCGAATAAAGGTCACCCTGTGAATAAAGGTCATTCCATTAAAATCGTTTTGAATCATTTAGAACAAAATGACCTCTGAATAGAGGTCACCCTGTGAATAAAGGTCATTCCATTAAAATCGTTTTTAATCATTTAGAACAAAATGACCTCTGAATAAAGGACACCCTGTGAATAAAGGCCATTCTATATAAAAGCGTCATTGATTATTTAGAACAAAATGACCTCAGAATAAAGGACATTTATCTACAAAAGTCACATTTTGTCTTTCCTAAGGGTGGCCGTTGTTCACAGGTTTGACTGTACTCCGTTGAATACTGTATTTTCATTTATTTTCGTTGGGCTCAATTTTCGTGTTTTTTTCTAAAATGGCTATTTCGTGGGGACATAAATTCGTGGATTTTGACTTTTGAAAAGAAATGCCTTATCTCTGCATCTAATTTCGTTGATGAGCTGACCCACGAAATCAACGAAATTAAATCCCCAACGAAAATTAACGATTCCACAGTAATAAATGTACAAATTTATGGTGTCAATCACCTTTGTGAATGTAACTTGATAATTGGGAGATACAAAACATCCGTAATTTGTTTCTTAAATTAAACTTGTTTTAGTTGCATTTCTAATAGTTAAACTGAAATGTCACATGATGTCAATAAAATGTCAGTCACTATTCCTTGTAACTGTTCTAATAAGAGATAGTTGTATCAATTTATTCGTAATAATTAAAGATCAATTCAGCAGCTTCAATGGTAATTGATAAAGTACATGAAAATCACTCGATCAATATTGTAGTAGACTTACATTCAAACCTGTGTTAGTGGCCAGCTCTTAATAAAGACCACCTAATGAATAAAGCCATTCTTTTAAAAACTGGCATTGATTATTAAGAACAAAATGACCTTCGAATAAAGGCCACCTGTCAATAATGGCCACATTTTGTATTTCCCAAGATGGCCTGTGTTCGTAGGTTTGACTTATATAGAAACCTAGACACATTTGTCACTTAGTTTTAATTTTACTTACAATTGAAATCTTCAAAGAACATAAACAATCCATCAACTAGGGTTTTACTTATATTGTAAATTGTTTATATAGGTTTTATATCATCGTAACAATAAGTGTCAACGATATACAACTCATACAAGATGTATTAACATCCTTATCAACCAAATAGAGTTGGTATTTCTGTAAGAACTATTCGTGGGCTCAGCGCAACACTATCGTAACTTGTTCTTATTTCAATATG
This sequence comes from Lutraria lutraria, assembly GCA_964023205.1. Lineage (NCBI taxonomy): Eukaryota > Metazoa > Mollusca > Bivalvia > Venerida > Mactridae > Lutraria > Lutraria lutraria. The sequence continues at coordinate 1,981,359 of OZ026851.1, read as the reverse complement.
AGTTACGACACTCTTGTGTTGAACCCTTGAATTGACTAAATAAATGCAATGAAGCTTGTTAATTTACACGGACAGTACAACCTCCCCAGAGAGGCCCTCTCTTCAGCAACAACCTCCCTTCAACAACAGCATGATTTTTCCCACTGCACGATTTAATTATTAATGTAACCTCTCTAGAGCAACATCCTCTCTTCAACAACAGCATGATTTTTCCCACTGCATGATTTAAATATTTATTTAACCTCTCTAGAGCAACCTCTCTACATCAATCTAAGTTTGTTTCTCCCAAAGGCTGTTGCTTTGAAGGGGTTGCACTGTATATGCTAATATACAGTAGAATCTCAAATTTCCAAAAACGGATTATCCGGAAATTAGGTGTCATCCGAAAGCATTCATGACAAGTTCATAAACTTCGGGACTTACCACACCACGGATTATCCGAAACCATATATGTTCAAACTAATATGCGGACATGTCAATTTCGGATCTATCATACATGTAGTATCTGATGTCAATTCATCATTTACGACACGTTTCAAGCTCTTCTTTACTTGAAGTAAGGTTTGATATTTACTTAATCAGCACGAATAAGTAAAGAGATAGTAAAAGCGAAATGGCCCATATAGCATTATGAATGCTTTTCAGACAAGCATAAATCAGATTTGATGAGAATGAAATATGAATGAGAAGTGTTGATATATAGCTTAGGGAATATCTGGCAGTAAGATATTCTGAAGCTCTGAAGGTATTCGTACAAATTGTCAATGATCATCATTCGTTGCATTATCTATTTACGTAAATACTAGTAGTCGAATGACTGATTGATAAAAAATTATCGTTTCGAATACATGTAATTTTAATGCTGAATCATTTATGAATTGATTGTTTGCTTAATTTATTGATTAATGGGTCGATTACTTACTCGAAATAATGGACTGAGAAATAAATTAATTGATCGATTGTTCATGTGCTATTATATCCTCACAGGAAAGCCCGAGGGCTTGGTCAATTAGCACAGCACGTCCGTTCAATTATTCAGCTAGCAAGCTATATTGAAACTCTAAAGAATTTGTCTACCATTTCTAATTTAATGACAATAAAATGCACAAAATACATTAAGCAATTCTACACACCACATGAATTGCACCGTATTACATCAAAGACAGATGGTTTATTTCATCACCGACACTTATCACTTTGAAGACGATTATAAATTAATCCTGGAAGCACCAGAAAGCGAAAATCGAATAGTTAAGACCATGCTATGTTTCCATACAGCCAGACTAATACATCATAGTAATGACGTTTGTTATATTTCTGGTTTACCCATGCTCCTTTTGTTCCCTTGTTTCGGATGGAGATAATTTATTTATAAGATTGTTAATCGATAATTTCGATGTTTAACGACATGAGCCAACCTCGTCACACAAAAAGCCAGCCTGCTTTTTTAAATAAGAAGATATTCAGGCCTAACAGACTTCTGGAACGTGAAATAGAAATTATGGAGTGATACAAGCTCTCAATGGCTATATATTTGACGGCATTTTATCAATCCAATCGGCCCCAATTACTAATTTGAGTGATTCGTGTGACAGCCTTTGACAGCTACTTGCAAAGAACTGGGCTATTACTTATACAGAATCCAGAAAGAATGGTTAAGTTGATTATCAGGTTATTGTACCTGAACATGTTGTTCTTATTGTAACCGTGTTAGGTCGGATCTTATACGGAAGCAATATTTATTGAGTTACGCATTAAGCATTGCATACACTTAATTGACCCATTAGTTACTAGTTGGTCGTCAATGTGGAAACAGATTCGGCGAATCAGGTTACGAAGGCAGAATTGCCTAGAAAAGTGCTGTTTACGTAGGTTAACATTTTCACTGGCGGAAATACCCGAGTAGTTACGATCGATTCACTAATATTTTCATGTTAGTATCTCTTAAACATTATGTGCGGGTTTTTGTTTGGATGGTGACCAGATGTGTCAATGGGTGCGCCGCCACTGTCATGTCTTTCAGACTTATTTTTTGTCTGTCACTGAACATATATGACAAGATAAGTCTCAAAATTAGGTCGTAATTTGTACAGAATGACTGACTGACAGTATTCATGATACATTTCAATCACTGTCATTTTTGTGTGAGATTTGGAAAAACCTTCCCAAGAGTGTCAATTGAATATAGGCTCCATTTCTTTTCTATCGCTCAGAAAGCTGTCTTATATAGATAAGCTTACAGAATTAATATATTTGTATTCATTTCCTGACAAACTTGCTCTTTCAGAACTGATTCCTGGACCGTTCGCATTTAATTCCTGGAAAATACGCTTGCATTCTTGTGGTACGTTTGCGCAAATATTAAAATGTAATACCGTTAATTATCTAATGATAAATGGAGAGTTTACACTTTTACATCTTCTTAATTTCACCTTACAGTCAAGGAACAAAGTTTATCTTGAAGCATGACTAGGTATGAGAACGTACCAAGCAGTACAATGAATTACCTATTTCAAAAACGCCCAATGCGTTTTCTGTGGCGCTAAAGCAGGCTATAATTAAACAGGTCACCGATGTTGCTCGCAACGCATAAGTCCACTACCGTTTGCTGTTCGTATTTGCCAGACTAACAAATGCTGCATTAAATAACTGCTTGAAGAAATATGGGTAAAATATTATATCAAATTGATAAAAGATTTAACTCTTCTTTCTTGCCTTAGCTTTCGGTTTCACCAAAATGGAAAAGAAAGCTAAGTATTTGTCTAAATAGCTTTTGTTGCCGACAAATGATAAACATGCTCGCAGTTTTACAATAGTTCATCCCATTTAGGTACTTTAGGTAGGAGATATGGAATGGTAGGTTCCGCAAATTTCAATGAAGACATCCAAAGCCTACAATCAATTACTTTTACGGCTTTTTAAAATGAAAGAATTCTGTTATTTGTGAGATAGCTTTGTTGTAAGTTTGCATAACGTTCACTTTTGGTACTTGATATTTTTAAAAGAATGTAGACAGTTCTTTTCACTTGTTCTAGTTTTCATCAGGTGCAGTTTATGATGAATCATGTTTGACATTGTTCACATAGGTTAAATATGGGATGCCATCGTGTTAGGTATTGTGCATTATTTTATATTTATGCCAACCTACAATTTTTTTCATCCAAAATTACTGTTTTTAATATATGTATATACACATAGGTGGTGCTCTGTTTGATGATTGATGAAATATCATCAACCCAGTATGGATTGAAATTTTGTCATTTATTATCAAAACAAAATGACATCTTTATTTGTAACATAAAATAACCATACTTAATAAATTAATATTTAGTATTGTATGGTCATGTTTGATATTGTATCCCCATGTGTTAGGTATTGTGAATTCATATTTAGTATTACATGCTCGTTAGTATTGAGTACCATTATGAATTTTTGTATTTAGTAATGTGTTGTCATATTTGGAACTGATGATAAGACCAGTATTTGATGCTGTATAATTATTTTATTATTATGTTCAGTGCACTATATAATACTGTATTTTCGTTTATTTTCGTTGGGCTCAATTTTCGTGATTTTTACTAATATGACTATTTCGTGGGGACATAAATCCGTGGATTTTAGAAATGCCTTATCTCTGCATTTGAATTCGTAGGGATTTGATTTCGTGAATGAGCCGACCCACGAAATTCACGAAATTAAATCCCCGACGAAAATTAATGATTCTACAGTAATATGTTTCTATGTTTTGTATTGTGCAGCGATTATCAGTACTATGTGAGCATACTAGTAGGTATTGCGTGGTACATAAGTAGAAGTAAATGTTAGAATCATTGACACTCAATAAACAACTTCTTGCGTTTTAAAGTCATCTTCCAAACAACTTTGACGTTGAGTTGATAACCTTATAATTCTAAAATCATGAAATCACACATAATTAAGTCTAACTACTAGTTTCGCTGTATTTATCTACTAACGTATTGTTCCCATGACAATAAGAATGCACAAGGAAACAATTGTACCATAACTGAATAACATCACAGAGGAATGTTTCGTACTTTTGACGAAAGCAGTCACGACAGAATTAAGCTGCGTTTGGGGACTTTGTGGTGGGAGGTTGTATTTTTGTGATCGAGACATGTTTTGTGTCTGTTTACCCAGAATCTTTTTCCTATCCATAGAATAAATCCGCACAGGATTTCCTTTTATATTCTTACTCCAATTAACTTAAACATTATTTCATGTTATTTTACCGAAGTTTTTTCAAAGAATTCGTACTTTTGTTCACACATTCTTTGAATAATGCCAAGGCTCTTGAATAATGCCATTCTATTGAAAAGTCTACTTTCGGTTTGAAAAATATGTTTTGCATTTTCTGACTATATAACAAAGCCACAAGCAAATCAAATGAACCGGTCTGCAGCTATTAAGAAATAAAAATACACTCAAAGTTTTACTTTCGTCTTAAAATAACAAAGTAAAGTCATATAGAGACAATCTTGAACATTCTTCAAAGAATGCTTACAGCTGAACGATTTTCACATAATGAAAACGAAGCATATCTTCAAAGTGTTAAAATCGGTGTATTTTTCTCCTAAAACGTTATGAGGTGTAGAATTGAAATTTTGCCATCAAATATAAGTAATACATCAAACTATAGTAACGGAAGGGTTAGAGTCCGTGCGGTATTGTAGAAAAGGTGCATAAATGGCATCTGTTCGATGCAGAATAAAAGATGTATGAATTATTTCTTGGGAATCGTTTTTTAATATGAAAAGAATTTTTAAATGTCTAGTCGGGTACAACTTGGCTAACCCATGAAAATAAAACCTGTATAAACATGAAATCAAAGAATGTACTTTATCTAAAAAAAATAAAACAGACATATATACCAAGCTGTTTAAAATGAATCATCAGTGAAATCTGCTACATATGTCAGGTGACGTAATGGGAATAGAAATCATTATGCTAATAATTATAACACCAAAGAAAGACACGTGAGGGGGCGTGGCTTTGTTAACGTGGTATCCATGGAAATTGTAACGTTTTCTAATTAATAGCCCCAAAAATAAACCACTTAGCAAAAACGTACGAAATTGGTTATTAGCAAATTGACATGTCTACGTGTTACTAACAACTATTAATCAGTTTTACAGAATAAATCAAATACCAACAGATAGCTATATTCCTCGCAGAATTAAATCTTAATGTCGTACTTTGAATAATTATTGTTCGCGCAGTACGAATTTTCGCGAACTTCTAGCAAAGTTCGATACGCGAATTAACGATTGCGCTACATTGTCGTGGTCACGTGATCTTTTTTACTTTTATTTACGTGCGCGAATTTCAGACCTCGCGGACATGTATTTTTAAGCGTTTGTGCGAAAATTCATGTCAGCGAAATAAAATGGATTAAGGAATTTATACATGCGTTCGTCGGCATCTAATTCATTTTGAAAAGTAGCTGTTAAAGAAATTACTGATACGTGATTTTCAATTCATTTCGACTTTTTTAATTGTATGACCAAGGGCAATAATTCTGATTATAAATGAATCAATTATTTATCAAAAGAATTGAAAATTGATGGACGTTCCCAGGAGAGTAATGAAGTATCAGTATTAATTTGTCAAGATTAAATTAATTAAATCCCTTGGGACGATGTAATGACCTAGTTTCGAGTAATAAAACAAGAAAAATATTATGAACATACTATTAGTATGGGTAATTCTGCCCGCGGCAAATTTGGTTTCATTTCGCAAGCACATGTATTACAATTCTAGACAGCCATGGAAAAGTCCCTGGCTGTCTCCTATGGCAAGTTACAATGATTACCTTTCGGCATTAATTTACGAAAATTAGGTAACAGCCAGCTGATTTTGAAATGATGGGATGCCATGGTGATAAATACTTGAAATCATTGAATTATAAAAATGCAAACTTTGGAAACGCATAGACCATGGTGGGTGGGGAGTTAACTGATCAGTGTCCTTTTGAAAAATCAAGTGCTAAGAAAGTGCATTATGGGAAATTAGGGATTCTAGGAAGTCATGTTGCCTTACAAGAAATCTCAGTTTAGAAACACTTGAAATGCTATAAATACAAATGTAGTATCAAATTAAGTGCATAGCCAGGACAGGTCGTAAGCACTGAAATTAACTTCAAATATTTATTAAAGCAATATTTGGCTTTATAATTTAAATATCATTGTTTGTTCGTTCGTTCGTTCGTTTGTTTGTTTGTTTCATCGGGTTTAATGCCATTTTCAAAATTATTTCAGTCATATCGTGGCGGGCAGTTTTTCTAACCAGCTTTCCTGGACTTCATTTGGGCCTTAACTAGTACTGACCACATTCTATCTGTAAGCTTCTGCCAAGCTACGCCGCATCATTCAGAGGTGGAGGACAATTTAACGTACGATGTAATATCTTCAGTCAAATTTGTCTCGGCCTCGCCGGGGTTCGAAATCACATTTTTCTCGACCAGTAGACAAACGCTCTAACCACTGAGCTAGCCGGTCGAGCGAAATATCATTGATAACGATATTAAACTTACAGTAACATAGCATTAATAATATCTAATAAATTCTAAGATTAACAACATGTTTTAGTACATAGTAATTTTCACAAGCATTGCCTATAATGTAACATTGTCTTCGCGTATAAGAGGTGAATCAGGATTATTTGAAATCAAACATACTACGTACTAGTATATATATACAATTATAGACACGGTGTTTGTTAAAGAGAACTTGCGTCTCCATGGAATCCATTTTTCATTTTTTGAACTTCCGCGAGAATGAAACTATAATGTGGACAGAACTATCCCATACTCTCACACAGACTGTAACAAGCTCCATTAAACTGGCACTCAATTTAATACATCCAATGTAACGATTCACAAATGGTTTCAAAGCGAATACATCCCCGCAGGATTGAAGACTTTTTATGCCATTTCATAATATCAAATAAATGCCCATTTTGCGCCTAATGCTAGATCATATGTCATTCGCTTGGGAAATACGGCGTAAATGAAAATACACCCAATCACTTTATCTATTAAAATAAAAGCACGCCATTGACCTTTTCGAATACATCTTTTAACGTAGTTTTTTTTAAAATCTCAATAAATGCAATTTAAGAGATAAAGCAAGATTCCTTTTGGCTGTAAGCACCAAAGTATTGCTTTATGACTGTCATTAAAACACCATTAGAATACTAATATGTTCATATATTGTCATATGTCTGACAACTTCTTCGCAAGTGTTTTTGTGACATCACTTATAATTGTCTCGAATAAAAACGCAGTAGACGCATTTGAACGAGTGTGGGTTTTCTGTAAAAGAGAAAATGAGAAATGTTACGGATGATTATTATATACGCACTTCCGGGTTCATCGTGTGAAAAAAAAATATACTTGTTTCTGTAAGGTAGCTTCATTTGCGAGTTGATACCTTACTTTTACTGGAGTCTAACGTTGTACCTAAAGCCAGCGTCATGTGGCGACATTTCCATCGAAGGCTGCATGCTTACACCAAGGTAGAACCACGGACATTCCAAACCCTAGATAGACAGCGTGAAATTTTGTTTCATTTGTGTTCTCACCCGTATGAAGCTAGTGGTGACTAGTCAGAGACCACTTGACTACGGAAGTCCCTTGACACATTAATCTACGACGCTAATAAATTCAGTCAAGAACTTAGAATCGCTTTACTAGTATTTCATTTATTGTTGATCGGTTGTTAATCGGCGCCCAATTCGACAATTATGGTAGTTTCAGAGCTGCCCAAGAGAGAGACAGAGAGAGAGAGGGGGGGAGAGTGTGTAGGGGTGGAGAGAGAGTGTAGAGGGGGGAGAGTTAGGAGAACCGGTCATTTATATTCTTAGGTTATACTCTTATTTCGAAAAGGGCTTTATATCATTATTGTTGCTTACACTTCGCAAAGGACTATGACAAATGCATTCGACAAGACTTGGGAAGATAAAAATGGTTCCCTAAAATGACACAAGACGGAAAACAAAGAAGGAAACACGTTTATATTGACATACGAGCGTTCAAAATTAAGTTAGCTGTTTTGTGTATGGCACATATTGGTGGCAAAAACTGTATTCTCGCTCATCCTATCAGAGCATATACCGAATGGATTGTCCCCTCGGGGGTTCATTTTGCAAAATTATAATCGGCGTAAAACGTAGCTTCCGTATTTATTTACTGCGAATGTCAAATAGATGCTTGCAAATGTGTCTATTGTCTCATCGGTAATTTGATTTACGATTCACAATCTGTCTTCAACAAAAGATTCCTTAGAATCTAAATCATCTGCATATAATTTGTTTACCGTTAAATGAATGAATTCATAACACCTTTGTAAACAGAATTGAGCGATTAATATCATCCAAATTATAATTGTTCTGAGATATCGTGTTCGAGTTATTAAATTTCAAAGTCAAAGATTTTAATCACCAAAGAATTTTGTCAGATACATTTGAGTTCTAAGAAGTCTAGTGCCAGACTATTAAGAAAGTATACATAATTTGGTCGGCATTTTCCAAACGTCAATGGCGGTAAACGCTACGAGCATTAACTGTAGAAATGTGATACGTCAACTGCTGTCTCCGCACACAAAGTATCATTTTTATTTCATTCACCATAATTATTAGTTGGTAAACTAACCAAGGAACCACATATAAGAACCATAACCATTTGCAAGTAACCAATTAGCCGCAGTTATTAATCAACGGATCCGAAAATCATATATAACACCATGTCCCATAACAATTGAAAAGGGATGTTGTGAGTCGTGCGATGCTCTGTATGTTATGAAATCGTGTACTTTGGAACCAAGCGTGTCTGAACGGTTGCTTTATGGTTTTGGTGCCATATGGTAAGGCGGGATCTTTTGTACACGACGATTTCAGACTGTGTATTTGTCTTGTTTTATCTTACCTTGATTTTTTCTGAACGAGTTTGTATATGCCTTCTTGTCGTATAATCGTGTAGTTGATAAAACGGAGAAACACGTTCCAATTACGGAATTGGTCACGTGACCATGCCATGTGATCGTGTCAATTAGGTAAGTACAAGCCAAACAAATAGATATATATCTGATGGTATCAAAAATGAAATACTGTTTATACTAATTCACACATACCGCTGGCAATCTGCTAATGGCGCATGATTTGTATTAGCTAATATTCCTGGACTGTATTATTTATATTAACTAATAATGCTGTATTTGTAAGTTATGGTGACAACACGTGAAGTAAATACGCCACACATTGTGAATACATCATCACAAAATGTGTGGTTACAATGGTTTACATACGAAAAACTTAGACACGTGTTCAAAATATGTCCGGATGTTCTTGAATGACGTTATCTTGTCACGTGATCTAATTTATACACAATCAGATAGTCATCATTCTCTTATATATTTGAAAGCTCGTGATGAAGTCGCTCCTAAATTCTTATTCTATCATTGCTAATAATCGGCGCTGAATGAGAGATGCAATTTTCTTGGCATGACAGTATCATTTATTCTTATTCGTTATCTCTTAAAGCTACGTTTTCCAAATGTCACAGGCTTATTTAATGCCTAGAAATTACTTACTATATATCTGAACTATCGCCCTGACGGTGACTAATCATATGAATTCATACAATCTATAATTAAGTTTTATTAATCTGTTCATAATACCAATCTATGTATTGATGATTACATTTTAAGTAGATGCACCAAAAATATACCATTCGCTCAGTGCTTAATAGCATGCCCCTACACATCGGTCAAATCTTAGAGCATTTTCTTTTTATTCGATTTAAGTTAGAATCAAGTATTTTGTTTTATTCGGATAATCTCAGGTTGTTATTATTGTACAAGAAAATAAAAGAAATCGTTGGAAAACACCAACGGTATCACAGGCTGGATGTAACATCCTCTGTATGTAAATCATATAGTATCACATGACAACTGATCTAACTGTACGTAAACAAACATGGTGGACAATAATAATAATCAAACCTATTGCCTATTTGATCATGTGACCAGTCGTGTGAAGCGATGAGTTTTTACGGAAGGATTATTATCAAAATTTCTACATATTCGTTGCCATTTTGACGATGGGACATATAATATTGTCTTTTTCGAAAACTTTGCCATGTGTAACTTTTTATAACATATAGGGTCATTAACTGTACCACCCACTGGTTATTTTGTTGTCGTTTTACACATTATTCCGCTATATCCCGCATGAAGTTTCCCAATTAGCGATATTCTGTTAAAATTAGAATAGTTTTTACATAAAATTAGCATTGTATATTTTCCTTAGTCAGCAGGAAACAGATACAAACAGTGTCACTGTGTCATGATACGCAGAACCTCTGTGACCCGCTGTTTGGATGAAAGTAATTTCAATTTCGACTTTGATTATTTTATTTTCTGTATCAATTACTTCCCTTTATATTTACGACTTTCTTAGAAATCTTGCTTATTTGTCTTTCTCTCTTCAGTTTGATCTTCCAATTTAGATTCCAAAATATAGTTTCGCCTATAAGCTAAACTATTCTCTTTTAAATGGTAGGACACTTATAAAACCAAATTGAATTGTCATGTGTTGTAAATTTCCGTTCTTGACTTTTATTCGTTCGTATTTTCACTCTTGTTAAGTATTTTGTACCGATGATGTACTTTATACAAGTCGAAATAAATGTATGTTTTGTGGTGTTCTGTTCATATTCTGACTATGCTATATTAAATACATTATTTTACTTATGTACCTATTAAATGTATTTATTGTAACTTATTGTCTAACCAGGCTAACTGAACAAAGAAGACCAAAAATTCGTGTTTCCTATCCCAAAATCTGTGCGTAAAAATACTTCCAATGTTCCTATCTGTCATTTAAGCTGACGGTCTAATGATGTTCAGTGCTTCTTATCAACATCTCACGAAACTAGCAAGCACATATCTAATGACACTGACCTAAAAAATCAAAACCAAGGATGTCATTTCCTGGTAACATACTTAGTCAGACTTCTATCTCATATTTGTTTATAATCCGATTAAAAATGATTTATGTGGCTGTATTTGAGACCATTACATAATGAACAAACTAAGAATGTTTTATATGAAGACGAAAAGTTATTTGGTATGAATGCGAACTCTGAACTGATATTTGTCATTTCATATCACTACAAAGATTGGCAACTAAAAAAGACCAAGACAAAAGTTCTGCCGGGTTTTCCCACAATTATTTCCACGATCCATCATTGTCTGTCATTGGCACATAAAATTGATGTTCGATTTATCGCAGAGAACATTGAGAGTTCGAAGACTAAAGAAAACAAAAACTGATTCAAAGAAACACGAACTCCAAAAAAATATATTCTTCGACAGTATTAAATTCTACAGGTAAATCAGTGACAGGGGCCACCTCTGCATAAGACCATCTTGTGAATAAAGGCCATTCTTTTAAAAACCCTCTTTGATTATTTAGAACAAAATGACCTCTAAATCTGACAAAGGTCACCTTCCAATAAAGGCCACATTTTGTATTTACCAAGGGTGGCCTTTGTTCACGGTATTGAATTTATTTGCCTTTCCATTGGGCGAGGAAAAAGGAGGATATAGTATATGAAAAAAATCTTTATTTATTAAATAATATTATGAATTTGAGTAAAACTATATTATGTATTAATCCTAAATGTATTAAAAACTCTGTTAAACACGAGATGGTACTAAATCATCGAGTGCGAACCAACGGAAGTCCAAAAAAGCGCCGTAGGCATTTACTGTTTCAATATTTCTTTGATAGCATCCGTATACTGGTTCCGTCCCAATTCACCTGTATTGCTTATTGATTTGCTTCATTGATTGGCAATTATGTAAATGGGTGAATCGGAAATGATAACAATAACTTGGAATATATAATTAATAAATAATCATCGTAACGTTCTGTAGTATTGTTTGGAAGAAAATGTAACCTAATTAAAAAAATGTCTTCGACCGGACTAGAACAATGCCTCAATCGTTTAAAAAACCGTATCTAGGCGCATTACTGAATTTTAGAAGTCAAAATACAACTGATTATAAGATGATACAATTCGTACTGTTATTAGTTACCCCAGAATACAATAGTGAACGGGTACTTTGTTTATTGCGGCAAGAAGGTGAGGTTTTATAGTTTAATGAAAGTTAATCTGTCTGCCGTAATGCCCATTTTATGTTATGGAGAAGACGAGAGGGACAGTATTGACAGACAACCAAACATTGTGATTGTCTCTGACAATTACTACCATTATGTTTCTAGTTTGATAAGATAGATACAGTAAAAGCGAATGATTACTAGTATACGGAAAAGAAAAACTTGTGAAAGTACGTAAATGCTTTCACAGACATGACATGATGTAAAAATACCCTAATTTTGGCTTCCAGAGTAACTAAAAGATATCGAAAGCGTGTGGATACATTCAAATACAATTCCACGTGTTTTGTACGCCACATATTAAACAACTATGGCACCGAACACCATACATGGTCATAGAGTGTATGAAATGATTTAAAGAAACAGTACGTTGTTTGAGATAATATGTAAGAATATAATATAGAACGGCAACGGGTCCAGGCTTCGACAACTCGTAACTTATAATAACAAAGTTTAGTGTTAGCGACATACGTCATTACTTTAAAAACACGTTTGTTCCTAAACAACAAATGTGGAAAACCGTTTACATCAATTGTTGAAATCACATTTAATCTAATGCATGCACTTGCATCGATACATCAATATTTAGATTATAAAATGCGTTCTTGCAAATTTACGCTTAAACAAATGGAGTGTTTTGTCAGCTTTTCCTCTCCAGGAATGGTTTCGTATTTTTTTGGCTTAAAACATATGCCGTGAACTACTTCATTCAGATGAAATAAAGATATTATGCTGACATTGCGGTGCCTTTATACCGTCTAATTCTCTAATTAATCTATCAGAGTATTCTACCATACAAAGGCATGTTTTATTTTTTATTCCCAATTTATCTACCAGAGTATTCTACCATACAAAGGCATGTTTTATTTTCATCAATGTGATCAGCGTTTGGTTCGTGCTTAATTAAAAGTCACTTAACAGCCGTTAAACATTTTACGTACTTTTAAGTTTTCTGAAGTCGAAGAGTCTAACTGGTTTCCAACGCCATATTGTAAGTTATTAGATACAGGACTGTCCCCAGTGTATAGTTTCATGGTGGTTTATTGTGTTGCCATTTTATTTCTTTAAAGCCTGGTCCACTTGGAAAACGTTGGAGGTCGAAGAAGCATCAGAAAGAACTCTTTCTTACACACAATGACATGGCTTGATAAATGTTTCCAAGATCAAACCTTAAATGACAGACTACAATTAGGTCATCCATTGCTCAGATATTTTGGAATTCGTCCACTGAACTAATCAACTTCAGATCTGTAATTCTCCAAACATATGGTTGAAGATAATTGTAAACTTATATATCGTACTTTTGAGGCTTGATTCGTCCACAAATATCTTCGTTCTTTGGACTTTACTCTTAGAAATTATAAAGTCGGCGCCAAAAAGAATGAGTCGATCGGTTAACCGGAAACACAACATATTATTTTTCTGGACTAATGCTCTATCAAAATAGCTTTATTTTTGGAACAATACACATGTAATCATTCCAAAACAAACACTACATCTGGAGGAAATAGAGAATCACATCATAATTAAGTTTGGTACGTTTTGATCGCTTCGGAAATGATGAGAGACAACTGTCAAGGAAATCACAGGAAACGGTTTACGCATGTATTGGTGCTTTATATACAAGGTTTCACGATCGTTTAATTCTAAGCACATTTCCACGAAAAGAATATATTATTACGTATCTAAATCTGACCAGGAAAATTAATGTATAGTTACAAAATAGACCGCTGAAATATTCATTTATACATAGATAAGGTCAGTTTATTTCCATAATGTCAAAAGTGAAAACGTATTTTAAGTTTATGAAATTGCTTAATAACTGCAAGAAGCTTTGTATATAAAGAAGGAATCTTTACAAAACCTGTAATTAAAACTCGTGTTTTTACAACCGATGTCGCTTAATATAAACCTGCTGATATCATTTTGTCCAAACATATTTAATTATTTCCTGATTCTGTTTATTGTATGTTTTTTTTTTCAGTATAGATTCTGCCGTAACTGTCTTTCTTTGTACATGTCTGTATTGTTTTTTTTTCTAGTTTTCTGTACGTGTGTGTAGTAAGCCATATACGTGATGATGTTATAAATGTATATTAGAATTGAATGTATTTAGCATTTAGAATAAGTATGTCATATAAGTTTAAAGCAATTTAAATTTTAAAGTAATATTTATGTTCAAGAAGTGAGTACTACATGTCTTGGACACAGATTTGAAAACGATAGTACTAGTTTCCGGGGACAAAGGAGACTACATAGTTATGAGAAAGGACCATGCTAAACTGGTTCTCGTTCCATGTTGCAGAGCGCGAGCCAAAGTCAACGGGAACCGGTTTATGGCCATAGTACTTCCATTATCAGGGGACGCCACCTTTGATTCACCCAGGGAAGTAACCTAGTTACAGGAAATGACGTAAAAAGTATGGAAATTATTAAAAATGATTCAAGACAGTAAATACCCCACCCAGACATCTCCTGAGAAAAGGAGACTTGCAATTAACATTTACTTAAAACACATTCAAAATAATTGAGACCGATCCATCGTTGTCTGACACTTTGGCTCGGATATCCAATTTTGGGGCAGAAAAACTACGGAATGAACTTCAAAATTGCGGACAACAGCTTGGAAAATAAGATTGCTCAAGAATGATGAATTACACCAGTCAATATCGGACTTTATTTCGAATGTTTGTTGGTTTCTCTGTCAGACTAAAATAAATCAAAGTACTGAAAGCACTCATGAAAACTGAACTTGTATAGACTTGAACTGCAACATGGACCGGGAGTTTAACAATTGCATGGCGGATGTAGAAAAACGTAGTCTTTTATACCGCATAAAAATTCATGCGCGCCAAGCGAGTGACGGCTATGGAAAACTAATTTAAATTTTCGTTCAGTTTTTGGACCGGATAGTGCGTAGTGACGTTATTTAAGTAAACTTGATATTTTGACAGAAATTTCATAAACATCGCATGTAAAATAAAGAAATGAGAGACCTTCCACCGTCGTTAACCCTTGAAGAACAGCAATAACCGTATGGCTACTGCAGCGTTAAACCAGATAAAAAAAGCAACAACAGAATCGCACAACTTTATCATGATACATTTCTAATAAAACATGCTGACTTTTTTGGAGCCAACTTAGTTAACAAACACTGTATTAATAATAAACGTAAATAAGCCAACATATCTAAATTAGCCATCAGACATCCCATTCTATCACATAGTAACGAGCTACATGTGTGAGATTCTTGTAATAATTCTGTTTTCTGTTAGTTCTTTGATACGTTCTTGTTGTCTTACCTGTCCGTAAATTATTTTATTATCACGAAGGCCTGATTGTGTTGTCATGTTTAATTAATTCTTATAACAAGATAATTCCAATCTCAACTTATGATGTGCCATGTCACAGTTTATAAATCTTGTGGTTTTCGTAAGTCTGGTGGTGGTGGTGTTTTTGTTGTTGTTGTTGTTACTTTTATTGATGTCGCTCCTGTTACTGTTGTTGCTGCTGCTCCTGTTTTATGTTGTTGTTTTTGCTACTACTATTGCTGCTGCTGCTGCTGCTGCTGCTGCTCTTGTTGTTGTACATGATAATTATTATGTGGTAAAACTATCAAGGAAATATAGTGTCATAACTAGTCTTAACCTTTTATAGCAGACAGTTGAACTTTAACGATGTCTGAAATGAATCTATAAAAGGTGATCTTTTATCATACTAAGACACACTATCACGTATTTATAGAAAACTTCATTACTGTCTTGTTGGTTATAAGTTATTACAGAAATTAATTAGAAAAGTGACTTCTTCCACGGGGCTTACAATTAAAGCTGTCATATAATAATTTCCACGGTTCTTTATTGAACATGGCATCAAGTATCGGCACTTACAGGGAAATCATGCGTACATATACAATTTAAAGATTACCAAAAAAAAGCTCTCCAGAGCGGCCCTCTTTTGACCAACAACCACCCTTCAATAACAGTATGATTTTTTCTACAGCACGATTTAACTATTAATTTAACTTCTCTAGAGCAACAACCTCTCAACAACAACATAATTTGCTCCTCCCTAAGGGCGGTGCTTCGGAGAGGTTTCACTGTATGTCATAATAACATTTACTCTTTTATTAATAATTAATTAAGTATAAGTTTCTAAATCTGAACAAGTTACCATTACGAAGACTAACCAACTCTCTGACATTTCTAACAATATGTGAGCGGCTAACTTCAAGCATTTTGTGAATAAAGTTCATTTAGATTGAAATGAGGCATAGAAGTACATTCTAATTCTTAGAGTATACTGATTACATCTCTAACACAGAAGATGTCTCTATATTCCACCACGGGGAGAACATAAGCTTGCATCAAGGTTACTATTTCACTTCCGTAATTAAGGAAACTGTCCGCAGCATTTTATTGCTGTATTTTAATTACACAATTCTGATTAAATTGATTCAGTCTCAGTGTAAATAGCGTGTTTATCGTGAATTATAAATCAAAGAACTGGCAATACTCATAGAAACTGAACTTACATAATTATAAACAAACTTGCACTGCAATATCAAACGTGAACCAGTTTAACTCTTGCATGGCGGATATAGAAAAACGGGAACCAGTTTAACTCTTGCATGGTGGATTAATAAAAACGGGAACCAGTTAAACTCTTGTATGGCGGATGTAGTAAAACGGGAACCTGTTTAACTCTTGCATGGCGGATGTAGAAAAACGGGAACCAGTTTAACTCTTGCATGGCGGATGTAGAAAAACGGGAACCAGTTTAACTCTTGCATGGCGGATGTAGAAAAACGGGAACCAGTTTAACTCTTGCATGGCGGATGTAGAAAAACGTGAACCAGTTTAACTCTTGTATGGCGGATGTAGAAAAACGGGAACCAGTTTAACAAAATTACATGGCGGATGTAGAAAAACGTAGTAAGTAGTAATAGGCGGTACCCTGGCACCCTACCTCCTGGCACCATATAGAAATATAGAGTAAATAGAATTAGGTCGGTGCCAGAAGTAAACAAAATTGTGACAAATTGGGACAAATTGGAATCCATATTGGGTACCCAAAATAACATGAATTGAAATTTAGGAATGTTCTGGCACCATTGTGTGTGTGTGTGTGTGTATAGACTAAGACAATGAGAGAATTTTCTTTCGAAAAGACATGGTGGCCCTGAAAAGGGCCGTTGGTGGTCCTGAAAAGGACCGTTGGTGGTTTTTTAAACCGTGTTTGCTGACTGATCTGGTTGGGTACATAGTTCGCATTGGCAGTCTGGTGGGGGATAGCAGAGCCTGCATGTTGGATCCCCACAGGACCATTCCTGTTCTGGTACTGGTGGTTGTTCCGTGTACTCAACTTGAGCGGTAGAGCGCCAATGCTCTTCTTCTTGTTGTTGTTCCCGTTGTCTATTCACCGTTCGTTCCCGAGCATCTCGCTGCCTTTCTCTGACTTGATCTCGAAATTGAGATAATTCTTCTCTATGATGAAATCGATTGGTTTCAATGGTATTCAAAGTCTCACCAATGAATTGAAGATCACGTTCCCTTTTTCTAACAATGCTAGCCGCTAAGCGACTGATTGAACGCCATACCCTGCTCTGTTTTTCAGTCAGTTGTTTTGCTGTTTTGAGTTCATTGAATAAAGCCTCCATCTTGAGTGTTTGAGTTCTCAGAATGAAATGAGGCATTGTAAGTATTGTATGGCCCACTCTCGTGGTTGGATGACGTCATATCGCTTGGATGACGTCACCCTAGGGTTGGATGGCGTCACGCGCCAATGTACCGCACAGACATGTGCTTGATTTTTATGAACTTAGAAAAAAGACAACAGACACCTAGTTTCAGTTTTTCTAAACTTTTATTTTTGTAACAAGAAAACAGTAACAACATGAAACAGTAACATTGTTTAATGATCACCATAAAGAGTTGTATTTCTATGTGTGATACTATGATACAAACGGTTGTGACCTTCTGGTCTACAGTTACGTTGAGCACAACACTTTTGTCCACACTTGTTCACATATTGAGCATGCATGTAATAAGTACCATAATATTGTTGAAACCAATGCGTCACATAAGTGTCATTTTTTCCATACATGTCCGGTTTGAATCGGGTTAACAGTATCTGGTTCAAGTCACATTCACGTGAGATAAAATCCAAAGCGAATAGACAATACACACCACACACCGGTAACATATCGCCTTGTATTCTCATGGCATTCCACAGATAAGTTTTGTTGGCATGTTTTTTCACAAAGGTTAGAATCTCTTCGAAAGGAGGTAATCCGTAGGAATCAAAGTACACTGCTTTATTGTCTTTTAAATAAAGAGCCACCCAGTGTTCTCCACGTTGATTCCCGTTATGGGTATTCACAATATAGGCTTTCACGTCATGCGGTTTCTCTGAAGGTAATTGATCTTTGGCACAAACACGAGCACGTAGTGGTTTTAATAACGGTGAATGATCTAATAGGTATTGTAGTTCATTCGTCTCCATAATGCCAATTTCTGTTGACACGTTCAGCCCAAACACTGATCCATTGATCTATGAACTGATTCTGAGTGAGTTCTTCTTTAAATTGAATCCATAATCGACACGCGTCTCCTTTTTCACTATCGGTCAAGGTCACTAATTCAGGATACCACTTTTCCATGACCTTGAACACGTCCAAACGTTGAATCGCTTTTTGAATGTAAAGTTCTGTCCACTCTTCCGTATTCGTGTATAAGCAGAGTACATGTTGTACTTGACTAGGATGATTCACTCGACAACCATAACAGTCTTTATGCACTTGATTATAAATTAAAGATTGGAGTGCTTCTGTGACGTGATGATTCAAACACTCTTGTAAAAAGTCCGTCCTTGAACTTGTACAACAAGGATACGCCAATAACTTCATTTCGTAATCTTGTCCTTTTTCCAGGTGTTCAATATCCATGTCTTCCATCTTAATAATCTAGAAGCACTTCTCTGAATTGATTGATTTCAATTTGATTGTCGTATTCCGCAAATACAATCACGTTGATGGCTTGTGCAAGTGCTGTTCCAAAGTGAAATTCCAATCTCAGATTGCCCGTTTTTATAGGATGGAGTTGACCTTCCTCGCAACCTTGATCTGCTGTCAAGTCCAACCCCCAGAGTGTGTATCCGTTCCGATAATCATTCATGCTCAATCCAAATGAACGATTGAGACCAAGAGCTCCTGTCGCTTGATAGAGTGACATGTAGGATCTTAGAACTTCTCCCGTTTCAAAATTGGGTTGAAACGCTTTGTTATGAATACTTTTTCCGTCAATGCTGACTTCTAGATGATTCAGTGTAAAATGACGGAAATCAAAGGGGTTGGTAGCCATGTCTCCATTCATGTCTCCATTTCTTACCATACCGATGATAAGACGTTTTGGCAATTGACCTTGAAATAAATGATCTTCAATCTTGGATCGTTGACCGTTAGGAATCGTGAATGTTTTTACTTCAGTTCGTCGGATGGGGATTTTCATGTTATGTTGAGCAATCTGTTGATTGAGTTGATTGGCTACCACTGGCAGTAAATCTACTGTTCTTACATTGAATCCTGCTTCTAGAAACTTGATTTTAGCCGGTGCGGCACCCATGAGACAGAATTGAGGTGACGCTTTGTTTAGTCTTAAGCGTATTTCCATACCATTGGGTAAATATTTATCTTGCATCATCAGATCCAAATGAAGCCGTCCACATAGTTCCACCACACGACTTTGATGGACACGAGCACGTCTCTCAATATAGCCCAGGTTACCCCCGTCATGTGCGTGGGTGTTCATATGACCAGGGGTGTCTTCACCCCATAACTCTAGCGCCTGAAGCTGAGTGTCTTTACAGCTTGAGGTGAAGGAGAGTAAATTTTCTATGTATGCCCGATAGGCATACGTGTCCGCATTGCTGGTGATCAGTTTATTATTCAGGTACACATCAATGCTTGAGAACATGCTGTGAAAGAAATTGTTGACGGTAGCAATTTCACTGTCGGCCACTAGGTCTGTACCATCTGCCTGTATAATTTTGAGTTTTAGGTACAGGTAAGATTGATTCAGATCTGTCCATTTTTCTGTCTGTGCAGGAATCACAAATTCAATCGGAGCATTATTGTCCAGAGCAGAAATGGGATAATGCTCAGTCCATTGACCTTCTTGCATGGCTGTCATGGTAGGTGGCACAACAGATACATCCAACTCTGTCTTACTACATTCACAGGAACCGTGTTGCATCATGATTAATCGAAAATATCAAGAGGTCTGGCCTGCTTAACTCGGCGATGATGAAGTTTCGAATGATGTCTTTTCTTGACTGGTTTGCTCTTTATACGTCTTTTAGGGCTGGCCACGGCATGTAGCAAGGATTCACCCACATCTTTTAATACAGAGGCTCCACGTTTTCGTATTACTTGTTTAGCGTTTGATCCTGTCAAGATATCTTTGATAGCGGCTTTTCCTTGCTGGAGTCCTTCTTTTTTCAAGGTGCGAACTCCAGATTTCACAAATGGATTTAGTAAAGGCATAATTCTTTTCATGGCTTTCTTAAACATGGATCCAAGTCCGTGTCCATATTGTCGAGGTTGACCTTGGTAAGTAGGTATCATTGTCTTTGACGTAGGTGTAGTTTCACCATAGACTTCCCATGAATAAACTGAATAGACTGGCCAGTGTCACCCCTTATATGGATAGTGATGGTGTCAAAGTCGGCTTTAGCCAGTGGTACATAGTGTAAATTCAAGAACTCGAAATGAATATGAGGGTTAGTTCCTGCTTTCGTTCTCGGATCAAATGGAGCTACACGTAAGATGGGGGCTTCTATGTTTCCCAAATAGGTATAAGACGCAAGGTCAGAATAAACAAACAAATGATTATGACCCATGTTAATATCTACGCCATGAGGAAACGGTTCCGGAGTGTCTTTAAAAAAGATGGTCGAAGAACTATCAGGGGCTCCACCCAGTTTAATAAACATGTGAGGATGAAACTGAATGCCTAGTTGATCCGAACTGTCCAGTTTTGCGCGTTTACTTTGTCCTGAAAAACCCATGGTAAATCGAAGGCCTTTCTGTTTAAATATTTTACCTAATTGATCTTTCACGGTAAAGTCAATCGTCTCGATCAAATGTTGGGGTGTGACATAAGTTCCTATAGGAATACAAAGTCGTACACCTTTTTCTTCTTTATTGGGGAGAGTACAATAGGTCTCAAAGTTTTCTAAGGCCTTACCCAGGACAGGATCATGTGTGACAATGTAGAAATGTCGCTCTTCTTCAGTGACATTAATGACCTGACTAGGAACAATCATTTCCACTAAGGCAATTTCCCAGTCTTGTTTATTGAGATGGATGGGTTTTGCCAGTTTGGTACGAAAACAACATTGCGTATTGTCTTGGAATAAATCCATAGAGCTATCACTCATGAGTGTGATGTAAAACGAACTCATGTTGATTTAGGTTTATTGAATTTCAAGGAGGGATTCGGTAGAATATAACCTAGAGAACTACTTAAAAGCAGAAGCCACAATTCTCGATCGGGTCGTTGAAAACACAAATTAAATAGCGATACGGTAATAATAATAAATACCACTACAATTTGTGCAAAAAAAGTGACCTTATTTTTGGGTTCACACAATTTGGTTTGCTCTGAGGCAGTCACTACCACACTGGCCGTATCGGTTTGAGACATGATGTATTTATTAACTAAACGAGATGGGATTCGGGAATCCAACTGTCAAATTTCGAAGGATAACCTTTCCAATGTACTTTAATTTCACGTCTTCCGTCTACCTTATTCTGGCGATGTGCGAGCACTGATTCAATTTCATAGATAGCATCATCTTTTATAACCTGTATTTCAGAGAAATAAAACGAACCTAATATGGGTTCTCCGTCTAAATCAGTCAATTTCACAGTAGCAGGAGAGGTCTTTTTGACTTGGATCACTTTAAACAGTTCAGTGGTCCAGTTGGGTAGATAACCTTTATCAAATGTACGTTTTGTTTTATTGATACGAACAATATCTCCCACATGAAGGGTCGTCGACGCTTTCTTTCTTGATTTTCCATACAAGGTCAAGGCCACTTGAGATTCGTTATTCTCATTTACGGATACGGGTGCCATTTGTATACTACGATGAACACGATGATTATAGGCATGCACGAGATCAGACAATACCTGAATATACCTTCGTGTTTTATGATGCGTAAAGTATTTCCACATGCGTGATTTTAAGGTCCGTTGAAAACGTTCCACTATACTAGCCTTAGTTTCTGGGTTTTCAGTCGTAAAATAATGAATCCCTACTTTGTCTAAAAACTGTTGAAACCTTTGATTCTTGAATTCTGTTCCTTTATCGGTTTGCAACGCTTTAGGTTGTCTCGTTTTAAGAATAGAGCGAAACGCTTCCACCAATGTGAGCCCCGTTTTATCCTTGAGGGGAACGACCCAAGCATATTTTGAAAACACGTCAATGACACACAACAAATATCGATAAGGGGTGTTGTACTGAGCCAAGGATTGCATGTCTGCCAAATCAGCTTGCCATTGATGATCAATACCACCCACAATTGTTTTCCGTCTCGAGAATACCCTACGGATAGGTTTGTGCAGGGTATAGGTCTTTTGTCCCTTCAACCAGGATCGCACTTGACTTGGCGTAATGGATTTCAGTTGAGTTCGAGCTGCTGTAGTAAGACGTTCTACCCCACCAAAACCAGCCGGATGATGGGGATCATAATAAATCTGATGTAACAGACTGTCTACCTTTTTGTTCATGTTGTCTAGTAGGCTTCCCACTTAGGTTCTGCTTTCATCTGTTTGACAGGTTTACTTATAGGTTCTGCTTTCATCCGTTTACTTATAGGTTCTGCTTTCATCCGTGAAGGTGAACGAGACTCAACAAAACTATCAAATTCATCATCTTCCTCCGAATCGTCTGCTTTTTGCATCCATGACCATCTCCGTTTATTTCCTATCACTTCTTGTGGTACATTGACATCTCTTAGTCCACTAGAAAACTGTTCCCATCCTCTAGGCTCCGACCCTTTTCTATGACGTATGACATCATTGACCAAATCAATAATGTTGGATCCTTGTATTGGTTTTCCATGGTATTCCAACATCCCTTGATCATTCCATGACATGTGGGGATGATTTTGTAGAAAGTGTAATAAAAGCTGAGTTTTTCGACGCATGGTAGTAGGAACACTTTCAAGAATCCGATCCGTCAATGTAGCAGGAGCCGCTTGTGCCCCTTGTGCACCTTGAGCAGCTGGAACAACCGGTGCAACTGGTGCAGCCAGAGTAGCCGGTTCACGTGCTTTTTGATGAGACAGTTGAAACTTTTGCAAGACTTGCCCATAGTGTTGTGCTTTTTCTGATTCAGACAACGATTCATTTTGTAATACGTCTCCCATTTGTTTCTGTAAATCGGATGTTTGACTGACTTGTGGGGGAGGAGGTAAACGTGGTCGTTGTTCTGTTTTCCATCGATTCATCTCTTCTAGCATTTTGAATGGGACGATAGCCATTTTCTTCATAGCTTTTTCACCAGTGTGGCAACACCTCCACTGAGTGCTCCTGCAGCAACAGCTTTAGCAATGATTGGAGCAAGAGCTAGTAATGGAAATAATCCTCCTTTTTGATTCAACACACGTTTCTTTTTTTGAATGGATACTCTTTTATCTGCTAAAGTGCGGAGATGTTGACGCTTGGACTTCAACCTTTGCTTTTGAGAGGGGGATAAGGCAACATTGCCTTTTAAAACATTCTGACAGCATTCTGACACACATTGAATCATTTCTTTAGATGCTCCATGTATCATCTTTCTTCTTAACCCATCTGGGGCTTGAGTTAAACCCAAAACCAGATGTCCGTATTTATGCAGGAGTGGTCTCTTTGGTGCCATTATGTCAAATAATACCTGTTTTTACTTCTTTACAGCTTTTATACTAAAGCATCAAAGGCTTGTCTTGAAGCTGGATTCATAGGGCCCTGTCTCATCAGGTGAATACGATGTCTCAAAAGGGGTTTCAAGACAGCCTGTCTTGATAAGGTAGATAAGGATAGGGGTGAAAAACGGCACAATGGAGTGTCTGGTGAACTTCTTGAACTGGGAGATGATCTGCTGGATGAACTCCTAGGTGTACTAAAACTACTTGACCCACTGGTTGAATAACTATTTGGCGAACTGAAGCTGCTTGGCCCACTTCTAGATGAACTGCTTGGCCCACTGCTTGAATAACTGCTTGGCCCACTGCTTGAATAACTACTTGGTGAACTTCTAGAATAACTTCTAGATAAACTGCTTGGCCCACTTCTAGATGAACTTCTTGAACTTCTAGATGAACTGCTTGGTCCACTTCTAGATGAACTTCTTAAACTTTTAGGTGTGCTAAAACTGTTTGATCCACTTCTAGAAGAATTTTGAGATGAGCTAAAGTTCAAACTACTCACAGGACTGATAGGAGACCATTGTAACTTACTGATTGGAGTTACAGCCATAGAGGGTGTTGAAGTGGTTTGCTTTCGACGACGGAGAGTAATAAAACGTTCATTGATCTTGGCAGGCGATTTTCTAGCTTTTTTAGCAGGCGATTTTCTTGCTCTTTTAGCTGGAGATTTTCTAGGTTTTCTAGCAGGCGATTTTCTTTTAGCTGGAGATTTTCTAGGTTTTCTAGCAGGCGCTTTTCTTTTAGCTGGAGCTTTTACAAATTTACGAATCGTCTTTTGACCATTCCATCGGAGTAAACTTCGTATCATGACTCCACCAAGAAATCCACCTCCTCCTGGTTTCAATATGAGTTGACGTTTAGTATCCATGTCCACTTGATCATCTCCCAGCTGCTCTAATTCATGCTGATGTTTTTGCATAAAGTTTTGTGTTTGTTTAGGTAGCACAATTTTCTTTTTTAAAATCACCTTTGCTGCTAAGGTGAACCACTTGAGCATTTCTTTTAATCCAGACCGTAGCATTTGCTCCCGTACAGTAGGGTCTCGTTCCTGACCCAAATGTTCTAACGATTGAGCTATGGCTGTGGCTGACATGATGACTGAATGATCTTATATGAGTAAACGATGTTTATATATACACAACTGGCCCACGTTTTTCTCCAGTGATCCAGTGATGAAAAATATCTGTTCTTAACCGATAACTGTCTGGTGTTTGAGGGTGAAAGTCAATCACTAAATACCCATGAGGTGTAGAGATAGCATCTTGATAAGCGGGTAACAAGTGTGGCAATTGAATTTGATTCGCCAACACTTTGATTTGTCCTTTATCTCTTGTGTTTTGAAATAAGATCATGTAATGTGCATTTAAACTCAGGGTACGACTGGCTTTCGATTGTTGAAACATGTTTTGTGTAATGTAGATCACACTAGCATTACGATGGTGACCTTTTCGTGTAAACCATATTTTGATTTTCTCTTCATCTTTATCACCAAGCATGTCATCAAATATAATTAAATGAGGAATGGATGTATCCTCTACTATCTCTTCATCCTCGTCAGGTATCCCCTGTATGAACCGAATACTAGGTTCTTGTTCTTGTAATTGTGCATAGGCTACTTGCCATTCTTTGTAACACCATACAATACGCTCAGGTACTACTTGAAACAAATCTGATTTGTATTCCAACACCTTTTTTACAAATTGTGTTTTACCAGAGCCACTAGGGCCTGCGATAAACATATTGCAAGGATGCTTAAAAAGTAAACTGGACTCCATGACGTGAAAATCACAACTAACACTATTGGAAGAAAAACATTTTATTTATTTGTGTAACAAGTTTATGTATGAGTACAAGAATAATCACAACAAGAACAACACATGTCATGTAAGGGTAACAACAGTTTGTCAGAAAATTCAAACACACATTCTGAATGTCCAAATTGACTCAGAAATGTTAACACAGAGTCATTGTTCACCACCTGTTTGAACCAATCCGTTTCACTCAAGTCCATGGGTACTGCTTGTTTATAAAATGAATTCATCACATGAAGTCCATGTTTCATTTCTTCAAACATGTCTGGTGTACTCAACTGTTGTCGAATCCATTCCAGAGAATGATGACCTTCAGGTATCTTCATACGATAAGCAAATACCAATGCTTTTCTCAACAGGGTATGGTTCATAATGTCAAACTGTTCCATTCTTGAATCGTGTGAATCACTCTATCGTTACATACATAAGTATTCCAATCGTCTCGATGGATAGCTTTCAAGTCTAAGTGTGCACTGATCATAGCATCACGAATCATCTGTCTAAATAGTTCAAACGTGTGAGGATTCAGAATCCACGCGCGAATGTCCTTGACCTTGACAAGGTCATCTTGTACAATACTGTATAACGTATCCGTATACAGCTCAAAGTCCAAAATGTAATATAAACTTATAAATCGTCTAGATGGTTTAACCATAATTGAATATTTCCTGAACAAATCACTATTCTAGGTCGATTCGCATGAACGGCTTCAATCTCGTCTTTGACTTCTCTTAAACGGTGCCTTAATTTATAGAACACGGCACGATACTGTAGAATATGAATAACATGAGTGAACGGTACCTGTCTCTTAAATACCATGATACCACGTATTTTAAACTGTGAATACGGACGCCATCCGGGGTGAGATCTCCCATTGTCCTCTTCAGCCATACTGAACCATATCACATTGGGGGTAGAACGAAAATTGTTAGCTAAGGCAGATACGTCGCTCAAATTAGCATCGTGGATTAAAAAATCCCATGTCGTAGATAACATACGATCTAAGCTTTGTTGTACCACATTCAGTTTTCGTAGAATCGGTAATTTTTGGTTGAATGACAAGTCCTGGCGATCACCTACATCCTTCAACAGTCTCTCTATCCGTCGATGATTTGTATGTTGTAAGCTATGTATAGCATTATGAGTAGCCCATGTGTGCACTAACTCCATCTTCCATGTTTTAGCGTTAGCCCATATGACATAACGATAAATTTTAAGTCTCAGCTCTATCGGTAGTAAGGGTATCCAATCCATGTCTTTATGAATAATGAATTTTAGATGACTTGTTCTAGGCCTCTAGCTCAAAGGTCAAGGTCAGTCATGTAGATAACCATAAGGCACAGTCATATGATTCTCGACCACAATACGTTTGGTATATACCGAACGAAATGTTTTGACTTGTTTCTCACTGGTCACGGTTCTGTCCTTATGACGTTTAATCCGAGAAGCATATTCAACTACGGTCGAATAATGATGTCTGTCTTTCACACAATCCACCATCGTATTGAAATTCACTTGTTGAGTGGCATTGTAGTCTAACGTAATGCCTTTCACTTTGCATTTTTGATGGAGTTCACCGTTTTCAATGTATTCATAGCCATAGTTCTTTGGACCTAAAGCGACATATCTCACAATACGACCCTTTGGTACCTCATCTGTCCATTTTCCCAATCGACTGGAGATAATAGGAACATTATAGCCATCAGGGTCATGAATGTACATACAACTGTCTGTGTCAAAATACAATACTCTCTTTCCTAGAGGTTCAAGCACTTTGTACAGTTCTAATCGAGCATAAGCCGTCACAAATGAAGCCACCACAGGATTGGCTGATGAATGAGGGTCTGCTTTGTCCGATTCATCAGTATAATTCATTAACATGAATTCATCATGATCAAAACACTCTGCATATTTCACAGACTTTTTAGGATCGTTCAGTATTCCGTAGAACTGGTCCAATCGATGAACATACTCTGTTTTAGGCAAGAGGTTAGTTTGAGCATTTTTACCCCAGAGACAATTCAGCATGGTTTTGGCAAAAGCTCGTTTTCCTGGATTTTTCTCCACCTGTTGCAAACGAATTCCTTCTGCTTCAAAATAATCCTGTTTAAATTTATCTTGAGCCTCTTCCGTATCCACCCCTGGAGGATATCCACTAGCCTCTTGTTTCATTTTCAAGTATTTATCAATGTATTGCCGATAGACGTCCGTACTCCATTCATCCCAGTGCCATACATGATACACTTTTGATACTTGATAGCCTAAAGCAATAGCTTTAGCCAATTCAACATGAGTCCATGTGCCATACAAGAACCGTTCATACGGGGAATGTGTACAATAATCCATCTCCTTCTCAGCACAAGTACGGCATAGCGTAAACACCATTTTGCTATTACAGTGTATGGGTAAGACAGGCATCCATAAATCTTGCGGGGGTAGAACACGGCATTTAATCAGTCCTTTGTATTTCTCAATATGCTGTTGATCAATTTGTTCTTGACTCATGATCACTGGATGGCCTATCGGATAAGACCTGTACTTGTTCACATACGGATAGAGAGAACAAATATCCACATATTTGATTTCTTGGTCGTTGTCTACTTCATGATACAGTCGAACGGCATTCGTACGACCTCCGAACAAAGCTTCCCTGGGTTGTATCGGTTCTTGACCATGATAGAATCGTTCCACTCTTGTCTTATAGGCAGGATCCTTTTGACAACGCTGATCAAATTCACATTCCCACATGACCACAACAGGATACCCCTGTTCTTTCAAAGACTCCAGTCGTTTATACGTATCGTGATAGGCCTGTTGCATGCTTCTCAAAGTATACGGATTAATGGTACTTCGGTTAGGAAAACAGGTGGGGCACCCATGGTACCAACATCCCATGAATTCATACACGGTGTTGGTCTCTTGACAATAGCCATCCACGTAATAAGGTCCAATTTTGACTTCGCCTTTGTTATTCAAGGCATGCCGAATATGTATCTCTTCGGTGACAGCCATCATTTGTAGCCAACGTATGCCTTTCATGGAATACCGGGTTTTATTGGGATACCCGGCATCCGAAATCACGGCTAAACTATGAGGTGGCATGGAATTTTTGCGCCAGGCTTTGTTACACACTTGAGCTAATGTGGTAGCTTCAGTAAATGGATCTATTTGATCACTTTCCAATAATTGTTGACGAAATTCTCCACACCCGCGTCTTAAAATGTCCACATCCGATTGACAGTATTTCTCCATTTCCTTTTGAAAATCAAATACGTCACCTTTTCTTTCATTGTACCAGGTTAAAAACTCTTCACGTCGCTCTGGTTTCATACTATCCGGCTTGTAAAAGTGTAGCGGCAAATAAGGTCCCACATAATCTTGATACTCTAGGGTGTTTGCATAGAATGGAAACCATCCTTTGGCTAACTCGGTCAGTCCAAATGTATTGGGAAAACCGGAGAGAGGCATACTCAGGAAACTGAGGGAGTCAATCATGCGTATTCCATGCACTCTCAATTGAATGATTTTACTACCATTCATAATCAACTGGGGTTTCGCCGTCCCCTGAGTAACCACATATCTAAGAATAAACTGAGCGTCATAACCTTGAGCATTGTGGGCTATCACTGTCGATCCTCGATGGGTAGGGAGGAATAGCCAAGTACAGAATTGTTGTAACGTATTTTCACCACGGAATGTCATTTGTCTGGCTTCATTCACCTCTTCACAATACTCACATGGAGCTTTCACTGACTTACACATACAGTCACCACAAGCACGTTGAGCCACACAAAAATTAGGGATATGTTCTCCAGAATCAAAACGACATTCAAAATCAAAAAAGATGAATGGTACTTCTGGTTGTTTTCTATCGGGTGGTTCATACGTTGGAATGTAACAGTCATGATCTGGTCCTACTATGGCTTTACAACACCTGCATTTCTTTGTCCCTGGGCAAACGTGACTCCGTTTCGTTTCAATCACCTTTTGCCCACATTTCTTACAATTCCATACGGATTCACAAATGGTTTTACGTTGTTTTCCCGTTTTTGTTTTATGATTGTCAAAACATGTCTGACTCTGGAATAGGCGACGACAATCTGGACATCTTATAGATTGTCCTGCTGGGCACAGGGTGTGAGCATAACACTGACAAATATGGCTACACTGGTGTCCTTCACGGTGATCATAACTGATATCGCACCATTCACAATAATAACTCCTTCCGAGAAATCCGGTAATGGATACGATACAGTCATAATGATTATCATGGTGAAAGATATGAATCACACGACTTTTTTCAGTCAGAGCAGGTGGTTTGAATAACAATTCACTTCCATAATGTTGTGGATGGATTTTAATCACGTAGCTGGGATAGAGATAGTCCTGTAGTTTTTGGTATTCTTCTATACCACACGACTGATCCGATGAAATACCCACTTGCTTTAATAATGCTTCAGCTTCGTATTTTTGAAGATTTTTCTTAGACTGGCGTATAAGATGCCATCGTTTTTTCCATTCTGGGGTTTGATTTTCATGTACTTTACACCGTCCTACCACAATCGATCTAGCTAAACACATAGAGTCCTTACTATTGTCAATACACACAACACTTGTCTTTGACTTCCGCATACTGAATAAGTTTGGTGCCTTGAATGTTTTCTTTCCGGTTCCCTGTGGCATAGCAATATGCGTAATTTCCATCTGTGCCGCCCCATCATGAATTTTAAATTGACGGTTACTTTGTGCCACACGTTCAATTTCATCCAACAATGTATCTCCACTAATACGAGATGCCCTATTAAACGGAACATGTATTCCAAAGTCCAAATCAGGATGTAGAATAGATACTCGAACTCGATCATTCGACTTCACTTCACATCTCTTGTAGAGCTGATCCATCATATCATTAAACAACCTGTTTGTAAATTCAAACGATTGATTATACGGCTGAAATGTCACATCATATACTCTAGATTGTGTCTTGAATTTTCTTGACTTTCTTTCCATGCGTGACTGTATGTCATAATAGTCGCGCACAGGCTCAAACTTACTTCGTTTAGTTGGAGGTTCATCCTCACCACTAGTACTGTCGGTATCTGACATGATTATGATCTTAGAACTTCTCCGCCGTTTTTTATAGTTCGGGTTCAAGGTCACAACGCGTGACACTCTATAAAAGACGTACGCTCCGTCCGTTTTTTATCATTTCAACATGAGCGATCCTAAAATGAACCAAGCTGAAGAGAACCGAGATCAAACTTTGATGTATTCATTAAAGAAAAAAATTAAAGAGCTTGACAACTTAGCGGATCAGCTCTGTGGACAGAAAAATGTAACATGGGATCATATCAAGTGTTATCGTTGTGGAAAGAAAGGACATTATTCTACAAGCTGTACGGAACCCTTCAACAATGAATGTTTTTATTGTCATGAACAAGGACATTTCATCGCAGACTGTCCTAAGAAACAAGGTGAACAGGTCGATCTACAGGACGCAGAACAGAGTAAGAAAAAACGTAAATACAAAAAGAATCCAACAAAAACTGTGAGTGACTTTGTGTAATCCAGACAATGTGTTGGACAATGTGTATAAATTGGAGACTAAGTGAGTTGTATTGTGTTGTACTTTGTTGTACTTTATAAATGTTTTCAAAAATAAAATGATAGACAATGTAATATGCTTTTGTCTTTGCTCGAGATATAAAACGAATCTAACACATATGGTGGCCCTAATAAGGGCCGTTGGGTAATTCATTGCATTTCTGCAAGAAATAGGTATCGCCAATAGTTGGCTCTCAAATCCTCATCATAAAAGACGGAAAGGTCAGGGTATAAATTACCCATCTTGACATCCATCTTCACTTCTACACATGCATCTTGGAATTCAGACAAGTCTGGGTACAAATTACCCATCTTGACCACCCAAACATCTTCTTGTTCAGGTTCATCAGAAGAACTTTTCAAGCAGTTGCCCATGTTGAATCATGAAACATAAATGAGCTATGGAACATGAGAAAAACACTGACCTAGAACAGACCAATGAAATGCCAGTAAAATAGACCAATGAAATACCGTTAAAAATAGACCAATGAAATACTGTTAAAATGGACCAATCAGAGTCCTTGTATCATATGAGAGTCAGTGACCTTGCCTTGATCTAATTTCATTCTGTATCAAGATGTCGCAACGCACGCTTAACATTATTAAGAGAAAGTATACAACCTTAGGGTTGTATATTGAACAACTGGAGATGCAGTTGGAAGAGTTGAGGTTGGAGGTGAAGACCCTGAGAGAGGGGAAACAGTTCGCAGAGGAGGTTGTGGTCAGCTCTGGGGAAGAGGACTGGGGGGATACCCCTCAAGAATCAACCCCAGAGAACTGGGAAGATGAACTGGTAGAGGTTCCGTCGAACCTCTACCAACCCACACCGGACCCCAAGGATGTCCAGAAATGGGACAAGTGGTGTCCCGCTTGTATGGGGAGATGCGGTCAACGCCATTAATCCCCATACAAGCACCAACGGTCCTTTTCAGGACCACCAACGGCCCTTTTCAGGGCCCCCATACAATTCAGAAAGAATCACTCTCATATTGTCAATATTTACAGTCCTATCTGATAACACCAAATACAAATAGACGGTGTGAGGTAAGTTAAACATTTCCTACAAATATAAGTGATAGTATGATGTGTACAATCATTTTCAACAAATATAAGTGCTGTGATGTACAAAGTATTTCCCCCACAAATATAAGTGTTAGTATGTGATGTACAATCATTTTCAACAAATGTCTGCAAAGTGCTGTGATAGTATAATGTGTACAGTATTCAAATTGCTGTGATAGTATTAAGTGTACAGTGTTCAAATTGCTGTGATAGTATTAAGTGTACAGTCTGCAAAGTGCTGTGGTAGTATAATGTGTACAGTATTCAAATTGCTGTGATAGTATTAAGTGTACAGTCTGCAAAGTGCTGTGGTAGTATAATGTGTACAGTATTCAAATTGCTGTGATAGTATTAAGTGTACAGTCTGCAAAGTGCTGTGGTAGTATAATGTGTACAGTATTCAAATTGCTGTGATAGTATTAAGTGTACAGTCTGCAAAGTGCTGTGGTAGTATAATGTGTACAGTATTCAAATTGCTGTGATAGTATTAAGTGTACAGTGTTCAAATTGCTGTGATAGTATAATGTGTACAGTATTCAAATTGCTGTGATAGTATTAAGTGTACAGTCTGCAAAGTGCTGTGGTAGTATAATGTGTACAGTATTCAAATTGCTGTGATAGTATTAAGTGTACAGTATTCAAATTGCTGTGATAGTATTAAGTGTACAGTGTTCAAATTGCTGTGATAGTATAATGTGTACAGTATTCAAATTGCTGTGATAGTATTAAGTGTACAGTCTGCAAAGTGCTGTGGTAGTATAATGTGTACAGTATTCAAATTGCTGTGATAGTATTAAGTGTACAGTGTTCAAATTGCTGTGATAGTATAATGTGTACAAAGCATATCTACAATATAACCTTGACCTTGACGTGTCAAACACTTGTTCAAAAAAAACTTGAAGTGTCACACTTGTAAAAACTTGAAGTGTCACACGTATTCAAAAAAACTTCTCACAATTGACCTTGACCTAATAGAACACTGGCGCGTGCAGGCAAAAAGTATAAATACCCCCGGCGCAGACACTATTTTTTCATTATCTAGCATGGAGTCCTTCAACATGCCATACGATATATTGAGAGAAGCACTAGAATCATCTGAGTTAATAGACCCGAATGCGGGTATGCATTACAACCAGCCGAAGTACAACCAGCCAAAGTACGGTCAACTACAGTATAGGCAGCCACAGTACAGCCAATACAGTCAACCACTGTACAACCAATACAGTCAACAGTCCATGGTAGATGTACAGCCTATGGTAGATGTACAGCCGATACAACCCATGGTAGATGTACAACCCACTATGACGAATACACAGCCTATGGTAGATGTACAACCCACTATGACGAATACACAGCCTATGGTAGATGTACAACCCCCTATGACGAATACACAGCCTATGGTAGATGTACAACCCACTATAACGAATACACAGCTTATGGCGAAAACACAGTCTAATACAAAGCCTACAGCGGGATTGTCTGTTCTACAAGGTATCAAGGAAGAAATGGTACAGATGAATCAAGTCATGCAAGAGATGGTCAGACTCATGAAAAATCAAGAAGTACGGTTTAAGCCACAAGAAATGATTGTACCTGTACAGTTTATGTATGATTCAAAGAAACGAAAACATGAGCATGAGAAAAAGAAACCGGAGCATGACAAAAAGAAACCGGAGATAACAGAAACGAAGAAACGAAAACATGATCTTGAGAAACAACCTCGGGGCAAGTATGGTAAAGAAATAAAGAAATAAAGATCCGACTAACAGCTACCAACCAACGGTCCTTTTCAGGACCACCAACGGCCCTTTTCAGGGCCACCAACGGCCCTTTTCAGGGCCACCATGTCTTTTCGAAAGAAAATTCTCTCATTGTCTTAGTCTATACACACACACACACACACAATGGTGCCAGAACATTCCTAAAATTCAATTCATGTTATTTTGGGTACCCAATATGGATTCCAATTTGTCCCAATTTGTCACAATTTTGTTTACTTCTGGCACCGACCTAATTCTATTTACTCTATATTTCTATATGGTGCCAGGAGGTAGGGTGCCAGGGTACCGCCTATTACTACTGTAGTACGTACAATTGCCGCATAAAAATGCATTAAAAAATGCGCTCTAAGCGAGTGAAGGCTATGGAATTTTAAAGGGAATTGTAAATTCTAATTCCATATCAGCGATGACAACAACACCAGTTCAATGATAATGTAAAAATTCCATTTAAATGTCGGACTGTTAGTCTGCTTCGTCGTTCAAGTTATCTCGTCTGATATTGTTTTTCGTCTACATTTCGGTAAAAATTTCATTTTGATCACCAAGTGAATCCGGATCGGATATAACCTGCGCGTAATTACACATTAGTTCTATATTATAACCATATCCTGTTAAACGAGAATAACAAATTAGCATGCTAAGGGTATGCGCCGGATTCTTCTGAGAATAGATTTACGTATCTTGATGCGGGCTTTGCATGTTAGACCTAATGTAGAATTATTCTCATTACCAATTCTATTTGTTAGACATGCATGATATGATATATAGGGGAAGATGTTGATGTGGAAACCAACTGTGAATCATATTGAATACAATAAAATCAGTCGCCATGATTTATTTATTTGTTCAAGTTAGATGAATCAAGATTATTATCGGGGAGTCATTAGAAACAAGCCATCTTAATTTGATTGCAAATGTATTCGAAATGAGAGTAAATTACTGTTTGATCGTAGCAACGCACTTAGGACCATGGTTACAAATTAGGCAGATTATGAGATATACGTCACGTGACTGAATTCTAATAGAAAAACATTCATGAAGCCTGATTCGACATTAATGATAAATGAGAAAAATAAAACCTGACCTTTAATAAAAAAAAATAACTCTACTAATAAGCACGCCACTAAACCTTACTAAACAACTTCGCCATACACGCGACATTAACGTTTTGGAATCAGTAAACAATTATAAAACTTCACAAAAATCACCGACTGTCTGCTACACGGGGCTTGAATGATAAATTGAGACACCCCCACTCGTCTGATAGATATTAGTTTGAATTAAAAACCAACCACAACTTTTGTATTATATTTCGCGTTAATCATTAGTTCATACACCATAGGACTAGACATTGTCACATCAAGGAATAAGTATAGTACATGCAAAGTTCGTAGATGAGTTTGTTTCTTTTCTATAAAGTACATCATTGAAGGTCTTCTCCGAAGACTTCAATAAATGGTTTAACTTTTACTTGGCCGATCCTATTTTTTGACGACAAACTTAAAGTACGAAAGTATTTGAGGACGAATCATAATTATGTCGGGATTTTCTTTTCACATAAAAATAATTAGAAAGAAATCTGAAAACGAAAGTTGTGTATCTTACTGCACTATTTTGTAAACCCTTAAACTGATCGACTATATAAAATTATATACGTTTCTCTAGTCTAAATATCTTATTTCTCCAGGACTTTATACTTGAAATACTTGTACTGTCAAAAGAGAGATTATCTGTTGGACCTCGAGTCAAGTCCATTAAATGATCATTCTTAGCCCTGGTTTTATCAGTGTATTTTTCATTCAGTTATTGGACTAGACTATAATCAGGAGTCATTATATCATAGATGACTTAAGTTTTTTATCTCTCTAACTTATGAAAACTCGTACCAGAGACATAGATAACAGAGACTATGTCTCTCCTCGTAGAACGAAGTTCATGAATAATACATAGATATGTACAGTAAAGCCTCGATTATCCGAAATCGTCGGGACCGGAACTATTATTTCGGATAATCCATGGTTTCGGATAGCACATGTATCCGATTAATCGATGTTATGTTATATTAAAATATATATGGAGAAATCGGGCCCGAAAATTCATTTCGGATAACACCAGCTAGGTTTTCGGATAATCCGAGTTCGGGTAATTGAGGTTTTACTGTATATATTACTAAGTAAAATCATGTCCTGTTCTGTTCAATGACAGATACATTGATTACTCCAGACGAGAGTATTACAGTATAATGGTACCCTGTTGTTTGTACATATAAATAAATAATCAGAAAGTAGATTCTGTATCTTAAATTTAATAACTTCTGCGACAAAATATCATTTAAGTGACATGATGGAATACAGTAACTTTGTAACAGCCCCTATTTGCATTCTTTGTCCTTGTTTCTTGTTATGCACCGGTATAACTGGATTTAATAACCCAATACGTATTACATGTTTCTAAATCCCTACATAAACATTACTTATTATGTCAATTACGGGGAAATTATTGTGTAACAGCAAAGTTTAAGGAAGTTCTGGGACAAGAAACAGTAATGACGTCACAGCTTCCAAACCAGTCCATAAGGTAGACTGGATAACCTACCACAGACACTGCGTGCGAAAATATAGACAATGAACCAACAGTTCAATAAACTATGAGCCAACAACAACACTTACCAAATACCACGCCAACATGATTCACTCGAAAGTTGAAGGACACAGTTTTAAAATCTGAAAAATTTACTGGAAAATATTTAGACATATCACTAACACGTTGACTTAGATTAATTACCAGGGTGTAGGTTGTTAACACACTATAAAATCCAAGCGGTATGCAACGAACAAGTTAGTACAATTCATTTCCTCGTCTTTCTAATAACTCCTCGGGTTCATCATTTATACATACTTTCGATTTCTACTGATCGAATAACTTCACGAAAAAAGCGTGCTTCTTGGCAACGATTTCAGACAGCTATTTATCAAATCCTGTTGACTTTAAGCTGAAAAGAATCACAGAATTTATCTTCTCCTGACAAAACATACTCAGGTTAACTAGACAAAGCAGAGCAAATATCATTTTAAGCACTAGACTTTAATGTAACCAATTAATTTAAATCTGTTTCATTCTTCTCTCTCTGTCCCGGCCGTAGTCTAGTGGTTAGTGCATTGGACTTGATACCGGTGCTCCCGGTTCGAATCCCCGTAACGGCAGATGATGCCCTTCTATAGAGGTTCGGCAAAATTGTCGCTTTTCCTCTATATATGATGAATTTGCCGGCTCATCGTGGAAGGGTAAGTTAAGTACTGGTAAGAATACAGTCCAGGAAAACTGATTTGGTGCACCGGCCGCCGCAAATATACTACGACGAATACAATATGTACTGCATGTTTCAACTACAAAGCGTGGATGGATCATGACTTTCAAGTATTTGATCAATGTCCTGAATTTATTTTGAGTCGTTTCTAAGATACAGTGGTCTATATCATTTCTATGTTGCTTGTTTCACACAACTGTCCAGGCTCATGAATTGAAAATTTGACCTTTTAAAGTTTTTTTATACCGTGACGAGCCTTCAGAATGTCAATTTTATTTCTTAAAAAGTACCATCTTGTATATCAGGTAACAGTTATAATACACATGATATATCAATCATTAGTACGATATTGGCATTTTATACTGCTGTAGTAGGAACTTTTTGTTTTCAAATTAGGTATTTATACGAACTAGGTTACATTGCACCATCATAAATCATTTACGCGTGACACGTAATGGCTTCACACAGCTCCATATATTCCAGTATTAGTAATTTCACTGTGTGATAAGAAATCTGAATAGTTTCAGAGTACATTACAACAAATCAAGAAATATCAAACTTTCAATCAATTGGGTGTTCAGTAAATGTTGCTGTTGTTTTTTGTTTATGATAATACCCGACAATAGAGACATGACAGAGTACTTAAAAGCACTCAAGCATTTCAAAGCTCAGGTGATATTACGATTATTTTCAAATTAGGAATATTAATATTCAGACATGCAATAGATGACAATGTACCACACAAGTACATTACCATAAAGAGAGATGGCAATAACTCACATTATAAATATTAAAATAAAAGTGTATGTTGAGAAAAATGGTACGTAGAGAACGCCATTTAGTAATACAGAACATAAGATAAAATGATAGTAAAATATAAGAAAATTAATATATCTTATTTCGCTCTAAAACAATATTAACCTTATTTTTTACAATATCATTGAAAGAATACTATGCTACATTTATATAATATATTTTTTATTATGTACTTCTAGATTAAAACAGGAAACATTTGGAAACTAATTGGGCTTTAACAAAACAGTATTTGTGTGAACTAATGAATAATTATTGGATACAAACTAAATATTAAATGAAATACAAAGAATAAATTCATAGCAAGCATGATTCATGAAAGGTATTGCAACGCAGTGGCTTCGTAGCCTTGTAACCGATCACGTGACATGGGGAGATCGTAAGTACAATGGTGTCTCTAACCCTTCCACTAATGCAGCCGAGTCTGGGTTATTTGACAATCTTTTTACGAAACATTATGTTTTTGTATCTGAATCATCCAGTCCATATAACGGGAACATAAGTGAATGAAATAACTCGTTTATGGTTACAGTTTTGGACCATGATTTGTTTTGAATAATGAGTTTTCGAATAACCTCTGTCTGGCAACATTACTTTAGTAGGAGACAAATACGGTGCAACTTTGTGAGACAAAGAATAATTATCTTATTCGTATAGTTCTAACATCGATTTGAACTAAATCAATTATAGTCTAGTGCTAAACGCCACTTGGCTGTTAATTTCAAAACTTATTTAACCCTATAAAAAGGACAAAATTGATAAAACATAGATTACATTTTATCTCCAGTTAAAAGGTCTTTATATATCTGTTTAACTGTACATGTATTTGTAACCCGACCAATCTACTAAGTCTCTAATAGCAAAATCCAAAGAACGAACATATTCGGGGACGAGTCGCACCTCCAAAGTACCAAAGGTATATGTTTAGAAAAAAATGAAAAGAAAAAAAATCGACCCAATCTGTTACGGCCAAATAACCGTAAAAAATATTTTTTGTGAGTCTGATCAAATATGTTTATTTAGATGAACACAATGATAAAAATACCATAACATACAATGATTAAGTAACATTCACAAAGTTTAACAAACACCGACAGACATCAGAACAAGACAACCAGTAGAAAATTAATTGTTCCTCAAGTAAGGATGAGATCAGGTTTTTTTTGTTTTCGTGGCAGATCATTTATTTTCTTCTGACAAATCCTGGATCGTTGATATAAAACACTTGGAGAGACAGAGTAATTTATCACTTGATTTATATAAGATAATGGCATTACAACAAAATTACTTTTTTCGTTTTTAGACATTAATAGGCTAGGCCCATCATCTAAGGAATCAAAAAAGCTGGTGAGTTGATAATGATTATTTGTCTTTATTTTATTGCCTCGTTTTGCGATCCAGTACAACCTCTCCTTCTCTTAAGCAACAACCTTACCTTAAACAATAGCTCGATTTTTCCCACTGCATGATTTAACTATTAATGTAACCTCTCTAGAGCAACAACCTCTCTGAACAACAACATAATTTAGCAACTCCCAAAGCGTGTTGCTGTATATACCTACAGTAAAACCTCCTTATAACAGCCACCAATGGGAAGGACAAAAATGGCTGTTGTAAAGAGGTGGGTGTTGTTGAGAGAGTGTAAATAGAGTCAATTTGGGTTGCTAGTATGCTAGTATATACTAGCTGACTCCACAGTTTATAATCGTGTCTTAATAGAAATGGTACCATTGGAAAGCAGACGCCACGAGTCTTTCGTTTGTACAACTTGCTAAACCGGTTTCAATGAAAGACGACATAAATTAAGCTAAATTGCTGAGACGTAGCTTTACTTGTTTAAAAATCTCCACGAAAAAAAAGTACATGATTTTTGTCCTTAAGCAATAGTTTCTTATTCATATTCTTTAATTTATTAATCGTATCTTTTCTACCTTTACTAAATGATATACTGTATCATCCATTCGACTTATTGTGCCATTCCATTTTGATTGCTTCAATTTCAGCAACATCTAGATGGGCCGAGTTAAACATACAATTAAAATCCCATTACGTTCATATAAATCATTAATTGTGAATGCAAGACATTGACAGAGCATTCAATTTTCATTTCATTTCGATTAAAAACGAATCAAAAGAATCGACAAAGGCATCAACTTGGCATTTCCAGGCCAAACATGTAAAACACAAATACAATACAACCTCCCTTACGACAGTCATCAGTGGGAAGGATAAATATGGCTGTTGTAAGGAGGTGGTTGTGTTGAGAGAGTGAAAATAGAAATAAAACATCAATTTGGGTTGCTAGTATACTGGCTGTAACGGGGAGGTGGCCGTTCATAGAGATTATAGTGTATTACGTGCAGCGGATAATAGCTGATCGGATGGATCGAAATCAGTTCTGGAATTCATCATACTTCGACCCGGGGCTGAGATTTTCGACAGATATCTTTAGCAAAATCATGATATTATTGAAACTGCGTCGCTTTAATGGATTTATAAGTACCTAACGCTAATTAGGTGCTTTATCTATATCATAAGGTTGCATTGTAAATTGATATATCGCTGTAATACAGTTATTAAATTCGTTTGATGTGTAAACTACGTTGAAACTTAGCATAAGCCATTTTCATCAAAGTCTGGTTAAAAGTTATCTATTTCTCTGGCTGACAATCATATTAATTGACTTAGCAAGAGGCAGTTTATAGTATACAGTGAAACCTCCGAACAACTGCCAACTGACGTTTTACTCTAATTTCACATTCTGAACAACAGTCACCTCCCTCTTCCAGCCGGTAAACTAGCAAGAAAAAATTACGTTTTATTCTATTTTCACTCTCTCAACAACAGCCACCTCAATGATATTGCAAAAAATAAAAGATGTGGCTAAAGAAAGACATTATGTAAATATTGTTTCGGAGCAAATAAAATATACATGTATTTCTTTATATTTTACAATAATTTAATCTATCGTTCTGTTTTACTAAATTCAAAAAGCTAATGGGCCTTTAAGCATTCCCCAGGTAATTGAACTATAAGCGTGTATTTATAAATGACGTTCAGTTAAACTCATTGACATTTCAAATCTCTCTTAATATGATATTTAATGCTGTCATTTGAACCTTCTTGGCATTTTGTTTTCACATTTATAGAACATCTTAATATTTGTATTTATTCCACAATACATGCGAAATAATTAATGAAATTCTAGCAGCCCACACCATTAGGTCAGTTTTATTATCGTATTCCTGTTTATGGTCAACCATAAATAAAACCATTATCAATTTATGCCCACACTCAATAATGTATCTGGTATTGCTTTTATAGAACGAATGCTTTATATGCGTCACAATATTTGATTTATTTAGTTATTTTCGCCGTATCAACAACGACACTGGTATGTCTTTGACATACATCACAATAAATCAGATTTTTATAGTGATGTTATGCCTGAAGGTCAGAGGCCCTATCATCTTACCAATACGTGCATAGATCATTAACAAGTTCGAAGATACATCATATCCGATATTTCCCGATACGTCATTATGATTATTGAAAACGCAAATGATCACCGGAAATGAAACAGCATTTTAGAAGCATCAATTTTCTGTAAAACATTTTAATACAATTCTAGATTGAAATCAATGTTTTACTCCGATTGTGTTTGCTATATCTGTATTTTGTCAAATGGATTACAACGTTCGCCATGGTGTCTTAATGTTGTTTCAACGTTTGAGCGTTTATTATGTTTGATTGAGTAATCGTGTTTTATTTATTTACTTACATGTATTTCGAATGGTAATAAGACGTACTTGCTAACTGAAATAAAGTACATGTATGTAATTATTGACTCATACCAGCACAAAACCTCCTTCCATAGAGATGGAAACCTTATTATTGCATGATAGTTTTCAACAGCAGTTGTTTGTTGGATTGAGGACCACGCACATCGTGCGTGTTTTTGGATGGGCCAGTGCAAATTATACCT
This sequence comes from Lutraria lutraria, assembly GCA_964023205.1. NCBI lineage: Eukaryota > Metazoa > Mollusca > Bivalvia > Venerida > Mactridae > Lutraria > Lutraria lutraria. The sequence goes on along the minus strand of OZ026851.1, from coordinate 1,938,828 downwards.
TTTATAGCGGTTGTTGTAAATAATAGGTATTAACAGAGGCCAAACATAAAATAAAACAATTCAAAATCAAAACTTGAATTCACTTTCTTCACATATGTAAGTGGTTGTTCGTAGCTTGTATACGTTTTAAGGTCCATTTTGATGTACCATATCTTGTACCATTTATTGTTTTGACGTTGTCTTACTATTTCTTTTTTATTATGTACAGTTTTCTTTAACATTCGCGCCAAATGAAAAATACACTGGCTTCCCGCTGTACCACTGTTTTGTGGCATTTGGTGCGAACGTTACAGAAAACCTTACAGAATTCAAAGACATGACAACTATACGTGGAAAATACACATTTTCCGATTAGAAAATTGAAATCGGAATATAATACTTACAGCTTCTATTCTCCTGGCTTCGTGCCAAAAAAAAGCTTCTCGCACTGTAACCCATTGGTGACGTCAAAAGTCACGTGAGTTATCCACACTATTACGCTTGTAATTTAAAGCATGTCATAGTTTCATTAGTTTCTGTGCCAACGTACTACATGGAACACATTAAACTAAATATATGATGCACATATATTGGGTCAACATAACATAATCTTTTATTCATGTCGACATATCTACAACTATAAAAGCATCATTAAGATACACGTGGGAGATATAAACATGACTAACATCGTATCTATGTGTTCAGATTGCTACTGTGGAATTACGGCTAGTCGTGTACGTTAACGATGTCGTAGACAACAAAATCCAAAATAAGTACGAACAAATTTGGAACCGAAGCATACCTCCAAGAAGCGAGAGGTTGCCGGAATTTGACACTGTGACATTGAACATGTAGCTTATTATAAGTATCGATATCATGATGCAGGAACTTCACGACCCCGAATTGTTGAAGTCGCCATACCCATGGAACTAATTTCTAACGGACAATGCAAAATCGCAACTTCTAAAGCGAAGCAGAAAATAATGTTAATTCCCGAAATATCCGCAATGATCACGTAACATAAACAAAACAGTGAGCGAGTTCGGTTATTCAATTATGTTACGACTTTAGTTCCTCGAATTGTTCATTGATAGAAAAAAATCATGAATATTATGATGTTGAAATGTTATGAAAAACATTATCTTTTCATGTTGTCATGAATGTACACGTCGTGAGTAAAATAAACCGTTTTGACGTCTTTTGTCTTGTAGATCTCGACTAGATTAGCACAGTTACATTTTTCTAACTTAAACATGCCATGGCATGAAAATCTTATTCTGTTGCTCTTGAAAGCGTGCGGAAAGATAAAAAGCGAGACTGTTGATGTACCGTTCGTATATGGACTAATAGAAAGTCTAAGACCGCAGGGGATTTTAAAGTTTGCTCGGGTGACCAGATGCATACATTTTTTATGCATAATGTATTATTACTTATAAATAGTAGCATCTGGAATGTAATCTTAAACTTTTTATTTAACGTTCGAACTTCTATTTCACATTCGCAGACGTTGGTAGAAAAAATTGGCAACGAAATAGTTTGATAAATTGAAATGTCACTTAAATCATAATTTGCAACTAATCTTCAGGAATTTCGATTCTATTACAGAAGTTTAGTTATGGAAGAGCGAGTAAGTACGCATTCGTCAAATGGTGACACGCTAATCCACTGGCATTTAGAATTTAAATGATCATCAATATATCAATAATAACAGAAGGAATCATAATACGAGCTTGCAATTTTCAATTTTCGCACACATGCATTACGTACCGTTCTTGTGTTTGTTTATCTTTAGTTTAACGGCCCGCTCGACAGCTTTGATCATTTCAGGGCCGCCCCCAGATAGAGGGGACATGAGAACAGGGCATCCCTACTCGTAATTCAAATAGTTTTAAGTATCGTGTCATGTGTAAAGCACCCATACACGCCTCACACATTTCCAGGGATTTTCGTAACACAGTATTTGGCTCGGTAGTTGTGATGGGGATCACTAACCTTGTATGACAGGTTCATGAATTATGATTATTCCATTCTTACGAATTGTCTTCTCCAATCTTGTATGTGAGTTGGTCTATTCGCATTTCTTACTCCTATCATTTCTGTGGTAGAAAATAATGATTTCATTGTTCAATTACAATGAACTGGGATATTGTGAAGACTCTGAAATATTACTTTTTCTCAAACACGCCCTTCTTTATCTTATTGCTACAGATGAAGATATAGGTTGGCGAATTTTCTCCACATGTAGAGAAGTTGCTGGCTTCTTGTGGAACGGTTAGTAGGCCTGAGTACTGGTTTGAATACAGTCCAGGAAAACTGGTTATACGAATCGGTCACCGTATATAACTAAAATATCATTGAAAAAACAGCGTTAAATCAACTAGAATGAAATGATCTGGTGATACATGGAAAAAAAGGAAGTAGATGTAATAATTCTGCTTCACAAGCAATCACCATAACCTTGTTCCGCCGTATTATGTATTGTACAGAATGATGTCCCACGCTGATTTGCCGTCGCGTTTACTACAACACCAGTGTGTGTCAGTTCCTTGGTTGGCTTGGTGATCGGTCTTGGACCGGAGAATATTTGTTTAAATGTCATTTGTTGATATCTGTACACCATACCTGTTTACGAATCACCCTTGTGTGTGTGTTTGCGATGATAGACATGGATGCGGCGTATATGACAACAGCAATTAATCTTAATTTATCTTGTTGATAATTAGGACAGGCTTGCACGCAAACTTGGCTGTCGTCATTGTCAAGTATTATATACATAGATTCGAATTTATCTTCCTTATTATAAATGTCTTGGATGTTTTTTTATGCCAATGTCATTGAAAATGATGTAGTGGTGTTCTTCTTTAAAAGCAACTTCCGTAATATTTAATATAACTGAAAACTGTTCTTGACCTTTTGACCTTCTCGATATATAGATTATCATTTTGACCTCTACATCGATGAACATTATCAATGAGGAGTAGGTTATATATATTTCGCACCTAAAGGGTGTCTCTTCTAGTATTAAGGGTTGGGGAGACCAATGACGTACTCCTGGGTAAAACGACCGACCTTCCGTAAGTTAGCTGAACAGATTCCTCACATGTAAAATTTGGTCGTGAACAGCGTGAACTCAAAGCTGTAAAAGGCTTGTGATTACTAATCAGGGACCATAACGGAGGTTCCTTGAAAATGCAATGTATTAATACCCGCTCCGAAAATAAGTTATCGCCAAGGTGATATGGTCGCGCTATAAAGGTTGTTGTTGTTTGAGATTTTACCGTAAATAGATCTTAAATCAAAGGCGATATGAGCTAGGCTTAAAAAGTCTCAAATTTAAGTAGATCTGTCGACATCCAACATTGCGCGAGAAGGGATTTAGCAACATGAACTTTCAGAAAGCTGGAAAAGTGGACACAACATAATTTTATGGCTGTGCAGACCGACATATAAGCCAATTCCCAGGTTAGTAAGATATTCTGAAGCTATGGTCGGATATGGTTGGACGGCTTAGATATTTCAGACTGGCGTAAAGCCTTGACTTAAATCTCACGTGACCTTCTCGCAGCGGTTAATTAATAATTAAAAATCACTTTTCGCTTAAGAAGACATGAAAATGCAAGGTCATGCTGGAATAAGACTCTATGGGGATATTTAATGTAATTACTAGGGTATTATATTGATACCATTATGTTGCATATTTCATTAAGCATACAGTCATGGTCATATTATAATGTCATTGTCTTCCAATAAAGGGAATTTCGACACTAATCCATTTAGATATCAGCTTAATTCAAATGAGTTGCGCAGGTTTTCAGTATCGTAGAATACATGTGGGAAGTCCAAGGGAATATAATTTGATAAGACAAATACGTATTCTTTCTCTTGGGCTTTACGATGCAACAACCGACATGGTCACCTAACGACTTTACCAGCTTTTACAATAGAGAAAGAAACGCCCGGAATATTTTAAATATGCAGTCACTCATTTGAATAAAGGCCACTCTTGATATAGACAAATCGTGGTCTTAATTAACAAAAGTGCTTTAATTGTTCTGAGGTCAGCTTGTTCTAGATAATCCAATAACTGTCAAAGAACAACCTTCATTCACCGGAAGATCCTTTTTCGGATAGGGCTGCAAACACAAGTTAGACCGTTAAATTGAAGTACTTTACATGTCACTGAATTTGTATTTAGTTGCAATAAAACATGAAACAAAATGTGTTTGCCACATTATTAGAGCTGTACCACCGCAATAGCGTTACCTGTCGACAACAAAGGACTTGAGCTAGTATCGAAAGTCACCGATATTTAAAAGAATGGCCTTTATTGACATAATCGCTTTTATTCGGAGGTGGCCACTAAACATGTTTTACTGTACTGAAGAGATGATTTTCCCGAGATGACCTTTACTAGTAATACACGTGTTTGTGGTTCATAAAGATGTTGTGCATCTATGTTTAAATCGCTCCATGGAAACAAGATTGTTGGCATTCCGTATCTTAATATCACGGAAAGTGTGATTAAGTACTGTAACTATTCCCGATCAAACTTTTAGTATATAAATTATACCAACTATTTCGAAAATCTGAATCTAATCGAATTTTATATTATTAATTTGTCTGGTTTATTACCGACTCTTAAAGAATAATGATCGACGTATATATTCTATTTTTTACGAGTATTCTGTGTTTCTGTAGAATTTGTAATCAAATATTGACCTATTACAAATCGTTTCGTTACTAGCAAAACAATTTGGACTCATGCTGGTTCATTACTTACAATATTGTGCGTTTAATTTGTCATAAATATATAGTTTATTCAGCAAAAATGCGATCATGTCAGAAATTGTGTATGATCCGTCTATTCAAATTTGATGTTACAAAGCATTATATTTATATCTAGTCTCTTATACAGTATAATTATGTATGCAAATATCTATTGTTTCTGTGTTGTTGTTTCAAAATAAATGTATTCACCATTATCAGTGTAAGGATTTATGATTTTTTTTTGTAAACCTTACAAGACTTATTCCGCCTTGGGCTATGTGCTAACACCATTAAAATGAATGACAAAACAATTGGAGCGATATGCGGTCATATAATAAAAAAATCGACAGTACATAACCTTTTATTTGGCCTTGAAAGTTCTTCGAGAAAAAAATAAATAATTACTTAATAAAATTAAATACAACATGATTTCGCAACTATCTACCAAACGCCATATGATCATATCCTATAAATTGATACCATGGGAATATGAAAAGCATTATTGCATTAATTTAAACATATCTGATAATGATTAAATACACTTTTATTTTCTTTGAAACTTGATTAGGTATACCCATAGGATCGGATAATTTATAATAGCGGGCGCCAGGGTCTTCTGTTTACACTTTAAGTATCCATTAAACGTTTTAATTGAGTTAAAATTTACACAGACAACAACTTTACACGCCGAGGCTGATGTTTGATGGTTTCAGCTTATGCACCTTTTTACCTCTTGCAATTCTACTGTTGCGAGTTTTACGGAGATCTGGATAAATCTGTTTGGTGTCATTATGATGAAAAATGAAGACTTGGGTTGGCGTTCGATGAATTTAAATTAATCACCACTGCTTGATGTAGAACGTTAAAAGACTGCTTCTGGATTTGCATTTGCATGTTTTGTGTTTTGTTTGATTTTATGCATTTTTTACGTGTTTCACGCTTTTGGTACTTCAAATTGAGATTTGATAGATTGATCGAACATTTGTGCATGAAGCATTCCCAAGACATCCCTCTGTTTGTTCTTGAAAGAATTGAAAGAATCCTAGCTTTTTTGCACAAAGCTCCCAGGCAATATATACATTCCCTCAAACAATTCAATTATTGTATTCGGATCCATAATAATGTATTTTGGAGCGCTGACTAAGAGTCTTATATCAAAACGCATTTTGCTAACGACGGCCGGCGAGTTTTAAGGAAAAAATGAGATTTTTGGGGCGTATGAGATCTCAATATTTCAAATCTCCATATCTTACGGCAGTGTTCCAGAATTTGCCGGGAGTCTCATAAATAAAGATCTCACACATACAGTGCAAGGTCCCTAAAGCTACACCCTTTGGAAGAAGCAAAATTATGTTGTTGTTGTTGATGGGTTGTTGCTATAGAGAGATTATATTAATAGTTAAATCGTGCAGTGGGACAATTCATGCTATTGTTGAAAGGTTGTTGCTCAAGAGAGCACCGCTCTGGAGTGGTAGCACTGTATAATAATATATTACTTATCAAACATAGTTAGAGATGTTTATTGTCTAATAGTATGTGCTGATTATTGAAAACACGCTTTTGATACACACTAGGGGGGCAATATACTTGTCATTAAATGCATGTCTTTATAGATTAATAGTATTGTATCAATTAAGTACTTTCACGGCTATACTATTATTATTTACCATATTTATACAGCACTCTTTTTATATCAAAAACTGTTCAAAGTACAAGCCCATGATATGATACATAATTAAAGCAGTGAGCTCCAGATGCCAACAGCTTCATATTCTTACGAATTCAATTGAAATAAAGGAACTTTTTTTCTCATCATTTAGAAACTGCGATAATTCAAAGTTAATGCCATGCAAAAAAAGTTAACCTTTTCAAAACCAAAAACTATCGCAACAAACACCTCAGCCCGCAGTGTGATTAAAATTGAGGAATTAGTGTCAGCTTCTGTTATCTTTAAGGAACTTTGTGATAAGAGTATAAATGAACAGGATGCATAAATCAAATCAAAGAATTTTAAAATCAGAGAGATGGGAAGATAATATAGTGAGATTTTTGTCCCAGATGTATGTCTGCTTAAATAGGCATAAACAAATGTTTGTTTCTGGTTTGAATTATGTGCTCATCATTTTTTTTGCTTTTTTTATTATTCTTGAAAGCATCTGTAATGACTTCACAGTGAGTTGTTTGATTTAATAAAGTCACAGTGAGTTATGTAATTTAATAAAGTAACAGTGAGTTATGAAATTTAATAAAGTCATTCTAGTGGGATGTCGATTGTGAGAAACATAAAAATTACGTAAGAAATAATTATATTGTAATTTCAATTGTAAGTTATGTACTCGTAAAAGTAATTCTAATGTGACGTCCATTGTGAGTAACTGTCATGTAAAAGTATTTCTAGTGTGACGTCCATTGTGAGTAACTGTCATGTAAAAGTAATTCTAGTGTGACGTACATTGTGAGTAACTGTCATGTAAAAGTAATTCTAGTGTGACGTACATTGTGAGTAACTGTCATGTAAAAGTAATTCTAATGTGACGTCCATTGTGAGTAACTGTCATGTAAAAGTAATTCTAGTGTGACGTCCATTGTGAGTAACTGTCATGTAAAAGTAATTCCAGTGAGATGTCCATTGTGAGTTATGTAAAAGTGATTATAGTGTGGCGTCCATTGTGGGTTATGTAAAAGTGATTCTAGCGTGACGTCCATTGTGAGTTATGTAAAATTAATTCTAGTGTGACGTCCAATGTGAGTTATGTAAAATTCATTCCAGTGTAACGTCCATTGTGAGTTATGTAAAAGTAATTCTAGTGTGACGTCCATTGTGAGTTATGTAAAAGTGATTCTAGCGTGACGTCCATTGTGAGTTATGTAAAAGTAATTATAGTGTGACGTCTATTGTGATTTATGTAAAAGTAATTATAGTGTGACGTCTATTGTGAGTTATGTAAAAGTAATTATAGTGTGACGTCTATTGTGATTTATGTAAAAGTAATTCTAGTGTGACGTCCATTGTGAGTTATGTAAAAGTAATTCTAGTGTGACGTCCATTGTGAGTTATGTAAAAGTAATTATAGTGTGACGTCCATTGTGATTTATGTAAAAGTAATTATAGTGTGACGTCAATTGTGAGTTATGTAAAAGTAATTATAGTGGGACGTCTATTGTGAGTTATGTAAAAGTAATTCTAGTGTGACGTCTATTGTGAGTTATGTAAAAGTAATTCTAGTGTGACGTCTATTGTGAGTTATGTAAAAGAAATTCCAGTGTGACGTCCATTGTGAGTTATGTAAAAGTAATTACAGTGTGATGGCCACATTATTTCGACACAGTCATGTATCCACATATACATTAAGAACTATAAGGTGAATATTCAAGTCTTCGTCCTTCAAAACCTAGCTAATGATATAAACATTTCAAATTTACAAACACAACCACTATTGTGAGAATGTCTGGCATTATGAGTTCATAAACAATTTTAAAATAAATTATAATCTTAAAAAACTTTAATGTATTATCAGACTTTAATTTAAGTTTCACTTAAGAAAGAAATTTCTAGTTATATTGTTCCGCCAATAGCTAACTAGATTAATGTGTTATTCTCTTCTCGGGCGCAAATATATTATGTGAATGTCTGGGATTTGGCAAACAAACCAAGATGTGAGAGATTAAATTATGAAATCCACGTATATCTCAAGATTTAAACTAAGATTTAGGACTCTTGAGAAATGAATATTATTTTTCAGATTTCCTTCCCCCGTGGGATGAAAATCTATTACTTTAAACTTAATTCCCAGAAAAAATGACTATTTCACATTCAGACAGCTCGTGAGAAATTTGAAATAAATTTTTTTTTAATTAATCTTTCCCTATTTTCTCAAACACAAGGCCATTTTAACCGACTGACGCTATTTTTGACTCTGATCCAAACATTCAAACAGCAATGTGCCAAATAAAATGCAAGCATTCGTGATATTACGAAATATTTGAAGAAGAATTGGTCACCAATCTACCGTAAACTTTACTATGTATTGACCAATACATTCAGATCAGAGATTGAAATACATTAAAAAAAACAAAATGTTTGTTGCTGGTTACACAAGCAACCCTATTTTTATTCCACAACCCTAGATTTTTGGGGGCCCAAAGAACAGTACAGCCATTGCCTGACTTGTCTATACCTCTTTCAGAAAGATTTCAAGAAGTTTAGGGGGGGGGGGGGGGGAAATGATCTTCCTTACCTAACCTGTTCTTATTGAGCAAACAACCTTGGGAACAAACATTTTATTAGTGATATTCCAATCAATCATTTATTCAACGAAACAATGACGAATGGTCATAGACGTGACGATGCTCCCATTTAATCAACGAAATCTTGATTTTGTACTGAGTTGTCGTTCTTGGATATAGAACTGCAGACCTTACACTTTGCTGAATGGGTTTGCACTTTAAATACCTAAATGATTGATTTGATAAGCTGTAGTGACTGGCGTAATGCTGTTCAAACGGTATTTGTAAAGGCAGCATAATTCTAGTTCAGCGTGTTTTTTACAGTAGAATTATATTTTCATGTTATTGAACTCGAACATCTTATAAAGTTAAGGCATTAAATTTTTCAATTTTTATTGATTTTGTGCTATTCATTTGGTGTAAGGGTTGTAAAGGTTATGTAGTCTTAACATTCTAAGTCATTTCTTATTTAATCAGTTTTAATTGATTAATCACTGACTTTTGCCTCTGACTAATCAACGAAATTTCCATGGACTGTTCACAATCACTACATTTTATACTACAAGAGAATCAAAGTACTGGAAGTACTCATGGAAACTGGAGTTACAATGACTTACACTTGCTGCAACATGTAACAGGAACTAATTTAACCATAATGTATGGCGAATGAAGAAAAACATTATACAAAAAAATGTAGTATTTTTATCTGCATCAAAATTCATGACTTGTGCACCGAATGAGTGACAACTATGGAAATCTGAACTACCGTTCGGTTTGCAACAATACCAGCAGACAAGATGCTACTTCATCTAGAAAATCTTGTTATGTAATCCATCCATGTTTCACTAACAACTTGAAACATAATCTATTCTACTTGAAATATGCTGAGCGCGGAACTAAACGTGTCTAAAAACCAATACATCTAAATTAATAACGCCTGTATAGTTAATGGCCTTTTTCAGGAAACGGTCTGATTTACACTGTTCAGCTAACAATCATGCTTAATAATCATTAAATTTTCTAGCAATCGTTTCATTTAATCCTCTCCCCCCACAAAAAAAACCCCCTTAATCAGTGATTAAAAGCAATATCATTCATATTCATGCATTGTATCATCAGTCAATATTTCATTGGATGCAATCATGATTACACCAGATTATATAGCTAGATGATTTGTGATGATTCTGCAAGTAATTTTCAGAATATATTCATCATGAGGATGTACTATAGGTTGTGCAAAATTATACTCATTTGTAAAGCATACAGTCATGTAGCGCAATATAATATACCCTTCGTGAGAAAGACATTAAAATGAAAAAAACACTTATTACACAAGATATACACCTTAAATAAAAGTTCGAGGGCTGAGCGCAACACTGTCGTAAGTTGTTCTTATTTCAATATGAGTTACTGTACTGTAGCGTTGAACCCTCAATAAGGTGTGTATCTTATGTAATAAGCAGTTTTTCATTTTAATGTCTTCCTCATGAAGAGTATTTTGCGCTACATGACTACGGTACAATTTACAAGGCAAATTATTCTTGGGTTTTTAGAAAAGGATTCCTAGACAATTTAATCAACCTTCCTGATAAAAAACAACAGCTCAGAAGTCTCCAAACACATGAAAACATACAAAGAATAGTAGAGAAACAAAGTACCAAGTCTCCAGGGGGGAGGGTCGTGTTTTGAACTTCAGCTAAGTAAACCCGACATGCTATGCAAATAACTCAGCATTATTTAAAACACCACATTGTGCATAATCCTTGTGTGAGAATGAAAAGTAATGCAAATGACTCGATCTTCATTATGAATGACACACTATGCAGATCACATTTTGTTAGGAACACAGAGTAATTTATATATTGTAAAGAAAGATACAGTGTAAATGACATACGTCTTTGTTGCTATGGTTACAAAATCTAGCGCTTTTTCTGTTTGAAAGCTCAGTTTGAAGTAAGTTTATTGTTGCAAGCCTAACACAAATAAGGCAAAAAACAACAGCTTACTCAAAGTACCTGTATAAATCTCGGAACTAATCTTTAGTCACATAAAGCAAGCATGCATAATAATTAAATCTATACACTGTAGACACAGATGACTATTTCTAACACCATCATAAGTTAAAATTCAGAATAATTATTATAGAATGCAAACAATTTTTTGTATGCTAGAATTAGTCAGAAAGTTATTAGATTTCATCCATTTTCAACAGAACTGCATATTAAATAAGATAAAAAATTCTGACAAGCCAGTATTAGAATTGCAATCATTGCTGAAAATTGTTAACGTAAAAATCCAATAACACTGCACCTTCAAGTGTTCATTTTGTAGTATTGACGCTTCCAGCTTCATTGTGAACTCCAAGTTAGTCAGTTTAAAGCGATGCTTAAGCTTTTCAAGGTTAAATCTTTTGTAACAGGCACTTTTTGTTAATACATTAATTTCTATGTTTAAAGGCCCATTAGCTTTTTGAATTTAGTAATACAAAACGATAGATAAAATTATTGTAAAATGTAAGAAATATATTTCATTTGCTCTAAAACAATATTTGCATTATGCCTTTCTTTAGCCACATCATGTAAACATGTTTTCAGACGCTTTTTCTCATTTTTTGCAATATCATTGAAAAAAATACTGTGCTATATTTTTATGTGTACTTAGTGGTTAAAAAGAAAATTTCAGATTGTTTTTGTTGCAAAGAAAAGCCATTTTCACTGATATTAAAGACATCTTTCTAGATAAATTAGACCTACTTTAATTTTAACATCCAAAAAGCTAATTTAATTCCCTTCTAAAATAATCTACCTTTCATCGGATTGTACGCCCCTTTTCAATAGTCTTGCAGAGCCATATGAGACAGACAGTTCACCAAACCATCATTCCTGGGAAAAACCAGTACTAGACTCCCACCCTCCGTAAGCAACTGCCTACTAGTCTTTTCATAATTAGTTTGAAGGCCCGACCCATAGCTCCTAGGGCTATCAAGCTAGCTCACAGATAGTAAGTGGCTCTACACAGGAATAAACCTTGAGTCTTTAACTACAGTTTAAACAGAAAATTCTTCAAATGACTCCAGTTGTTGGTGCAAAATTTAACCCATGTGAAGAAAAAACTGCTTTGCTGTACCTATATCTCTGTAAATCTATACCTCAACAATTTTGCTATGTAAAAAGAGCACCTTCAGCGGTGCTAATGCTCGTCTGTTCACCGCCTCAGTGAGATCTATCCACCTATAAAGTTTCATGTTGCTACCTCTTATAATTTCTGAGTTATGGACAACATTAAAGTTATTGCACTGATGCAGTGATCACAATAGATAGACTTTTTTTTCAAAAACAGCCGAGCATAAAAAAAACTACATATGTTCTCAACATAAGTCCATGATTAAATAACAAACAAATATGTGAGGTGGAAATAAAACATAACACAAAAATAATAATATTCTTAATTTATTTCAAATACTTATAATTCATAGCTGAGAATATATTCTTTAATACTAGTGCTTTTTCTACATAGATGTAAAAAGTCTATGTACTTAAATAACTAAAATTATAAAAATAATCACATGATATTGGATCACATTGTAACTAAAACAGGTGCTATAATCAATGGCTCAGAAAATTAAAATGCGTAGAGTAAAATATTATAAATTGTATCAATAATAAATCCAGGCAGTAAATTACTAATTTCAAAATCAAACATGATTATATAATTATTAGATATAAACTTATAAAATTTTTAGTAGCAACTTCAAATTTCAAAGCAACAATCAATGTGTATTTATTAACTGCGTACAGAATGAAAATTTGCGCAATATTTTCATAATTTTTTTATTTATAATAAAAGTCGTTTTCTTAAAAAAACAATAAAACGGTAATATTAAGTAGAGTATGAAGTACATCTCTAACATTTGACTGCACTTCAACTAATAAATAAACATTATTACTCTTAATGTTATTTTTTAAATATACTATTCATGTATGTATATACATGTATGATAATCCATATATTTTGTAAACATTGTTAATTATGAGGCTCACTGTGAGGGAAGAATGGGCAATGTCTGACTGTGTTGCCTCTATAAATTAAGTCTTTAAAATAATTATTATTATAATTCTGAATTGTGAAATTCGTAACCATGGAATTGAAAAAACTATATAATTATAATCATAGAAAAGGGAGACTACTAGAAAGTAATATAACCTCAATTTATGATATAAAGTCCAATATTTTTATTCATAGTCATTAAAAGTTTGTAATATGGTCCATTATCTTCAAATATATAGTGATCCATCAATTTCTTAACTTGTACGCATCACTTTATGTTTTATTCCAAATGTCTATATTTGATGTATACAATTTTTTACTGTTTCTTTTTTTTCTGAGTTTTTCCGTTCATCCACAGGTTTTATTACGCTTCTCTTTGTTGAGCATCTCTTGATCCTAAAATAAAATAAGAAATAATATTAAAGCTTGAAATAATTCATTCATTGATATTTTCTATGTAATTGTATATAAAGAAATTGATTAGTAAGGTTGGGATGGTCTCCGATCTATACACACCATGTGACATGGAAAATAAATGAGGTTGCCCTCTAGGGCCAGGAAGAATGATTGAAAAATCATTCATTCATTGTTGATTTTGTAGTTTTCTTATACAGATAACAGATTTCTCCTAATAAATGTCCATCTGGGAATAAATTTTGCAAAACGGGGCATTAAATTAAGGTTATAACTACATAAATATTGATTTTTTAAATTTTGGTTTTACAAATTTAGTATTCGTAACCATATCGGTCTTAAGTAATTTATTTTGGATTTCAGAAATTTATTCTTATTTATTTCCAATTCTTACAAATCTAAGCATTTTGATTGGTCAATAGAGGGAGTTTACACTTGGATAAACTCCTTTTCAATCGGAAACCTTTTGTTTCTGTACATTGTCGACGGACTACTTTTACCAGCTAAAGAGTTTTAGCGGTTCATGTCCGACATTTGTAAGAATTGAATAAAACAATTGAATTTAATTGGAAATAAAAGGATTAAACTTTCATTTCTGGTCGTTTATCGAAGTGTAAACTCCCTCAGACCTCATAACAAACATTTCACATAAAGACCTTTTTATTATGAGGTCTGAGGGAGTTTACACTTTGATAAACGACCAGAAATGAAAGTTTAATCCTATATACTACTAGAGCACTCACAAGGGTATATATATGATAAATGAATATCATTTTCCTGGTATTCACACAGAATGTTTCACAAAGAAGCAATTTAAATGGAAATAATATGCAATATAGCGCCTTAGCAAAACTAAATGACCCTTTTTAGAGTAGAGAACACAGGGTATTATAATCTGTGCACTGGGGATGTAGAAAAAGCCATTGGAATTAATTAATGGCCGAAAACGTAGACAAATTGCCTAGAATGAAAATCAGAATGATATCTGTAGTCAATTTTCTTCTAGAAATTGAAATTTCAAATTATGAAAAAATATTTTCACAAATGGAAAAAAAATGAAATTCGAGTACAAATCTTGAATTACAAATACAGAGATGTGCTGATGTGAACGTTGTTTTGCTTTTCACAGAAAATCTTCACATTCCCATGCAATAGTTTCGCTAGTTCCGCAGAAAAAAAATGCATATACATTATAGCTCAGGTCTTTTCCATAGTTAGCTGTATCGAATCAACTTGATGATGTGATATCAAGTATTAAAACCTTATGTTCAGCCTTAACAATGCTTTCTGATATTGGAGGAAAATGCTAATGTAGGGACCCTGTGTTAGGTTCATTAGCTTTACAAACAAATTCGCAGTAATGGCTTGTGACTGATACAGCTTTTTTCATAACTGCATGCATACAATCTAATAATGCCTACAACAATCACCTTCAGGTGAGTAAGATAGTGGTCTTTATTGGAGAAATTCTTTGCTCAGAAGTCAAAATAAACTTAGAAATACTTGGTTTGATAATATAAGTGCCAGTCTTTAAAGGACAGGGTGGCCTGTATTCTGAGGTGGGTATTAAACACAGGTGTAACTTAATGCCTCACTTACCTGTACTTCCTTTCTCTGACCTCTGTTCCTCTTGTTGTTGTTGTTGTTGCTGCTGTTGTTGTGGTTCAGGACTTTTATCTCTAGTGCTTTCACCTGTATCTACCCCAGTTTGTTCTGTAAGCAGAAAGTTAGAGGATTAATTTACTATAAAACCTAGCTCGACTAAGGCCATCCTAAAAAAATGTTTGTTTGGGGTACCCCTACCAGAGAATTTTCAGTGGGTAGGTAGATAGGGAATATTTCTTTTTACAATTTATTTTTTAATTGAACTCAAAATACTTGTCAAAATATTATTTATATATTAAAATAAATAAAAAATACCCAAGAGACACCAAACAAGGCTGGGTAGAGCTGTTTTTTGTGAGTAGGTAGCATTACCCCAAACAAAATATTTTTACAGATGACCTAGCTAGCTAGCTAGCTAAATATCGAATATCCAAGTACTGTTGAAACATTGCAAATGATTTCTTAAAGCACATAACAAGCAAGAAATAATATTGTAAAAGCAAGAGAATTATTACCTGTAATTCAAGAATTAAAATAATTGAATATTTTGTTTAATGGTGTACGCTCAATCATTACTACTATTTAGAATTAGCTTAAGTGCTATTAATGGTGTTAAAATAGGTTAAAAAAATAGAAATAATATTGTATTTAGACTATTGGTACATAATTTTTAAACCGGACAGAGAATCAAGTATAAGTTTTTAATAGTATTTCTTTTGCAACCACTTTCTTATTAATTAATTAACAATTAAGTCACACAAAAAGGTATCAATGTAATTGATTGAAATTTATGGCACAGAAATATCTGTTGAACACAATAGGAAAATCAACCAATCTTAAACACAATGAAAACAATTCTATAATAGAAATCTATAAATACAAACATGCATTCAAAAGTAGATCATCTATCTATAATCATACATAACATGCAAGAAAAACTTGTGCAAAAACATGAGGAGAATGAAGTCAAAACCTTATTCTTAATCCGAACAAACAAACAAACAGACAGTCAAACAAACAAACAGACAGTCAAAGTTCTTTTCAATATTTCAACACATTTACATGCACAAATCAAAACTGGTTCAAAACATGCTTTGTTTCTGATTTTAATAACTAACAAAATGATCGGGGAAATGAGCAATTATGGAACAATTAAACATATTTGTGGTCTCCCTGACTCATTTGTGAAGGGGTAAATGCTGAGTAATTGTATATAATATATATTATGGGATTACAAGTTATATTTATGTATTTATTTTGGTTTAACGCCATTTTTCAACAATTTTTCAGTTATATATGGCGGCCAATTCACCTAACCAGTTTTCCTGGACTGTATTCTAACCAGTACTAACTTACCCTTCCACAAGGAACCAGCAACGTCTCCAAATCACAGTGGAGTGAAATCAACATTTTTTGTCGAATTTTCATGGATAGGTATGACCAGCCGCTACTACATGTTCAAGTTGTCAGAAGAAGGTTGAGAAAATTTTGTAATAAAAAAGTTTTGGTCAAACCTGTGAAAAAAGGCTTTTTATAAATATCACAAAAAAATAATTTTTTTGTATTTCAAACCAGTTCAAAATTAAATTAACTTCACAGAATTTGATTAAGAAGAGAAGCTGTCAGGTCTGTGCAAAGTTTTCAGAAGTTAAAAAGAAAATTGTGGAATTATTCAAATTTAAGTGAAATTGATGTTTCACTTAAAAGTAAACAAAACTATTGTATTATCTGTAAAACACAACTATACACCATTTCATCAAATGTCAGAAATAATGCAATATAATCAGTCAAGATTCAATGAAATGTCAGAATTTTAGTAGATTTTTAAATTGATAGAATGAATTGCTGAGACATAAAATGACAAAAGACGAGTTTTATACAGAATGATAGACTATGAGGATGAATGGGTAAATTTGATTTAATACTCACAAATTGAGATTACAAAAAATCTATTACAAATTTTTGTTTCCATGGAAACATTGAAAAATAAACAAGGATGTGTAAACAAGAGAAAATCAAGATAAAGACTGCTAAATAAAATTCATGTTTCAGTGTTTAATGGTATGTCAAATTACGAAGATAATATTACCTCACTAGAACCTTCACAAAAAACTTTTTAAGCACTGGAGATTTGGTGCTGTGAAAACGCAAACTTTACTGGACCGAATGAACATTAAGTGGACCAAATTTGATATAATTGGGCTAAAAAATATTTTTAAGAGTGATTAAAAATCAATTTTTCTGGACCGATGTCCATTTTGGAAATATTTCGAGATTAATCCCCTCTGGTGAACATGTTGCTTGGTGTAAATTGAAAACCAGGGATTGAATCAAATTGTTTGTCAATTATGGCACATGGTGCACCAGCGAGCTTAAAAGTCGTATACAACATTTCTAGTTCACACATTGGTAAATACACTACCATGCAAAAATAAAAGCAACTTGAAAATCATGCTTGATTATATTGATATATGAATAAAACATGTATAGTTTAGAGAAAAAACAGTATATAAATATATACGTCATATCAATACACTCCAGTATACAATACAGCAATCAACTCTAGTGTCAAGAAAAAAGGGGTCAAAGGTCAAATACAAAAGTTCAAGGTCATATTGAGTTGAACCTGATTCTGAAACTGGTTGTTGTTGTTGCTGATCATCATCAGTAGAATCAGGCTGCTGCTGCCGCTGCTGCTGTAGTTGTTGTTGTTGTTGTTGTTGCTCAACCTCAGTTTGAGGCTCGGGGGAATTTTGTTTGGAATCTGTGTTTCAATAAGTATAAAGCTAATGATTTCAGGCAAAGACAACTAAAAAGATACCATTGACAGAAACACTGTTTTATCTCGTGACTAACAACATTATATAAGTTAATCTGAAATGACTAACAACATTATATAAATTTATCTTGAATGACTCACAACATTTATCACAATACAGTATACATGCAATCCTAAACAATTTCTTTTCAATTAAAATTTTAGATAAATGTAACCAAAGGCAGAATGTGTATATGAAACACTTATTCATATGCCACGTATGTGAGGCACTGTTAAACAGTATACATGCATAATATACACATGTACATTACAATACAGAGTGATCCAACAGCATCTAATATCAGGTAATTATGTCACTGGTATTTAACATTCAATAAGTGTTTTACCTTAAGCATTACACCTGACAAACAGGACAGGACATATTTGCTAATTACTGCTTCACAGAAGAAATTAAGGGAGCCAATAGAAAAAATTGTCAAAACCCTTAATGTGCCAGTGGAACATCATTGCTAATACAATGGTACAAGCACAATGGTAGAAGCATTATGGCAGAGGGAAACAAGTATGATTATGATGATAATAGAAGGCTTATAAATAACAAGGCTATTTCAGGAAAAGGAAACACAATGCATGGACAATGATAAAAGGGGGAAAATACATGAAAAAGGCAAACTTGGGGAATATTCAATATGCAAATTGAGGAAATATACCCGGTAATTATTATTTTTGGGAAAATATAGCTTATTGTCCAAGGGAATGATGTTGACTTCCAGTGCCACTTTGTCAGTAAATAAAAACTCTGTATTTATATAAACAAGATTAAGAAATGTTTTTTTTTATTAAAAATGAAAGGAAGTTTAGTGCTATATTCGTGAAATCCTAGACGAAACTCAACTATGAATGACATTAGTTTTTTCTTGGTTAAATAAATAGATGCCTTCAAGCAAGTTAGTACATGTATTAAAATTATTATATCAAAATCATTACAATAAAATAATATCATTAGAATAATTACTTTGAAATAATTATAATAAAATTATAATATTAAAATTATTATATTAAAGTTATGATATTAAAATTATTATATTAAAATTATGATATTAAAATTATAATATTAAAATTATGATAATAAATTTATGATATTAAAATTACTACATGAAAATAAAAAAATGATATTAAATTATTATTATATTAGATTTCTCATAATATTTTATGATATTATAATAATAATTTTATTAAAATCATAATGATAAAATTTGTTTTCAGAATTGCAGTAGATGAATATCTCTTACAGGCAAAATTGTTCTTCATCATGCAAAAAATTCACCCACTTTTAGAGACATTTTCAGGAGATCTTAATTTATGAAAAAAAATGGATACACCCACTTTTCATTTTTTGAAACTTATCCAAAGCATTGCATATCAGGTGAGATGGTGAGATTATAAAACCACAAAAAATACCTAAATTAAAATGTATATGATTTTCATTTAAAGCTTTGAAGGTAAAATTTCTATAAACATAAATAAATCACAAACAATATGTTAGGCATCAGATGTAGTAAGGTAATCATTGAAAGGTCAGAAAAAAAAAACTGTATAAAATATTATTATATATAAATGTAATATGCATCATATATTCAAGGAATTTCATTAGGAAATAGTTAGATATCATGCTAACTAGTGAAAACATGGATTATGTTATATGACATTATTTTGCCTTGAAAAGATGTTCAGTTAAGCCAATGATCGGAGGCCACTAAAAGGGAGAAAATGAGGTTTTCATAAGCAGTTGACCAGTATTCACAGTTGACCTTTACTTACAGTTGACCTTTATTTACACTTGACCTATATTCACAGTTGACCTTTACTTACAGTTGACCTATACTCACAGTTGACCTTTATTTACACTTGACCTATATTCACAGTTGACTTTTATTTTTACTTGACTTATATCCACAGTTGACCTATATATTCACACACATGACCTATATCCACAGTTGACCTTTATTCACACTTGACCTATATTCACACTTGACCTATATTCAAATTTGACCTTTAATTCACATTTAAAATGTAATAAGCAAGTAGACTTATAGTCATTATAGATATACACATGTGTAGTATCATTCTTATATGTTTTTTTTTTTTAAAGAAGCACAAAATGTCTGTGAGCATACAAATGGTTACTGGTCTGTTTTTCATAGAAACACCAACCTTTTAATTACTTGAATAGACAACAGAATGAAAATATCCAGTACTGTTAATTGACATTTGAGAAACACCAGATCAGTCGTGTCCAGTAAATTACCAGACACAAATCATTATAGAATTTGATTCCGAATCCTTTCATTGTTTTAGCAACCATCTACAACAACAGGCAGCACACTGGGTTAACAATTAGGCATAACTCAACATATATGTAACATTAGGCATAACTCAACATAATTATATGTAACATTAGGCATAACTCAACATAAATATAACATTAGGCATAACTCAACATAATTATATGTAATATTAGGCATAACTCAACATATATGTAACATTAGGTGTAACTCAATGTATATGACTTGTAACATACAAGTATAAACAATAAAATTACAGCCTTACTGATGTTTCAGTTATATACGTTGGCCGTTTCACCTAGCCAGTTTTCCTGGACTGTATTCTATATAACCAGTATTAACTTTAAGTCTTCTGAAAGGAATTGGCAACTTCTCCCAAAAACACTGACCAAGTGCAACCGAGTTTTAAACCCGGATGACCAGGTAACAAGTCCAGCGTACTAAAACCCTGGACTACGGCTAGGGCCTATTCCAATAGAACTTTAATCAGACATCTACACGTGTCCGATAAATAAGGTTAGTATGCCTATAATTAATGCATATTAAGGCCACTCAATCATTTAATATGAAAATGGAATGAAAAAGAAAAAAAGATGTTATGTAACAGAAAAAAAATAAGATGTAGTAATGGAAATATAAAAGAAAGAAAATGACAGATAAAGTAATAAAAATGGAGTCAAACCTGTTAATTAAGGCCGTCTAAGGGAAAGACAAAGAGTGGTCTCTATTGACAGAACTGATGGCCTTTATTTGGAGGTCATTATGTTCTATATCATATATGACCATTTTAAAAAGAATGGCATTTATTGGGAGGTGGTAGCTAAGACAGGTTTGACTGTGTATTAGAATTTCAAGCTGTCCAATAGCTTTCTTATTATATTATTCAACATTATTAAGACAGTGGATAAAAAAATGTTATGTCAAGGTCACATAAGTTACAACAGATAGAAAATCTTGTCAAATTGTCAAATGTTAAATAATACAAAAAAGTGGGTGGGGTACAACATGGATATCTACCTTTTCCATCTTCCGATTTTGCATTGTCAGCTGCATCGTCTTCTGTTAAAAATGATATAATGATGTGAAATTATGAAAAAAGTTCAAAAGCTTTAAGAAGCAATTTATTATAAATGAAAGCAGGCATGCACAAAGCAGATGTCCAGATTTAAAAATATTCAATGACGTAAAACATGACTCATGATCAAAGAATGAAAAATAATGTCAAAAACTAAAACTCATTTCTGTAAAAAGTATTTCCATAGCTTCTTAAATTCTTAAAGAAAAAAAGATATTTTGCTGGTACTTTGTATAAAAAGTTCCACTATAGCTGTTTATCAGGGCAGCATCAAATAGTCTGGTTCCCGGACGTGCTCTACTGATAACATAGTGTAAGGGATTAAGCATCAAACTGTTACAAGCTGGCAAATCAATATCCTGTTAATCACTCAATTACCCTAGTTTAGATCCCCAAAAGCAATGACATTTAACAGACTTTTTTTCTATTTGTTAAATTATTGCTTGTACTAATTTGGACAAACTTCTAAAGGAACATTGTGACATTTATGATGATTAATTTTTTTTCTGATTATGAAGGATTCATGAGGGGAGAGGTTGGCAATAATTCAGGGGCATTAATAAGGGGAGGGGCATTAAATAGGGGAGGGGCATTAATTAATGGAATAGCATTAATTAGGGGAGGGGCACTGATAGAGGCACTGATAAGGGGAGTTGTATCAATTAGGAGAAGGGCATTGATAAGGGGAGGGGCATTAATTAGGGTGGGAGGGGCAATAATTCACAGAGTGGCATTAATTAGGGGGAATGGCAATAATTCACAGAGTGGCATTAATTAGGGAGGAGGGGCAATAATTAACAGAGTGGCATTAATTAGTGGAGTGGCATTAAATTAGTGGAGTGGCCTTAATTAGTGGAGTGGCATTAATTAGGGGAGTGGCTTTAAATGAGTGAAGGGGCATTGATGAAGGGAGTGGCATTGGAAAGGGGAGGGTGGTGTCTGGCACTGATGAGAGGAAAGTCATTGATACGGGACTGGGACATCAATTAAGGGACATTCAGTATATATATTAGTTTACCAGCTTCAGATGTCATACAAGTTTACCTATTTTCAATATGAAAATGATAAGTGTATAATGCTTCAATACATGTGTTCAAAAATATATGTAAAAAGTATATTTCACTTATACAAGGCTTATACAGTCATGAAAAGAAATCCAATATAATGATACATGAACAAGCATATCAAAACATATCATAGGGTATGTGCATGCCTAGATGGAAACATGCATAGAATATAATAATAATTATATAATATATCATGTTAATATGCCAGAATGATTATGTTGACCTAATTGTAAGGTCAGAAAAAAAGTAGTGACGTCTTTGGTCACCTGACCATTTTTAATTTGGTGCCGACCCTGAAGTATCTATAACAACAAAATCCGAAGTACAGTAAGTTCACAAAAGTTTTATTGAAAAAAGATTTAGAAAAGAAGTTTTTGGAGCAGCCTATACCTTATTTTCTTTGGCCATGCTTGCAAGTAAATATTTTTACCCAAATTGAACTGACTTAATTATGTAGTTAATTGGCCCTTGCAATGCATTGTAAAGCTATACTAAATAAATATTGTGCGATTTTATCAATAAAATAAAAAAATAATTTCATTTAATAGATTTTGATAAACCAACAAATGGTTTATAAGGTGATTCATAAAACTAAATGAAATTAAACAGCAAAAAGTTATGGTTAATTATAAAACCAACTAAAACTAATTAAAGAATTATCAATTACAATAAAACATTAGTCCTTGAGTTACAGATTAAACACAAATATAAGTGTGAAAATCAAGTTAAAACACATTCACATGATTTTATACACTAACAAAATTATAGCCAGGATCTTTCAATTAGTTTCTAACTAAAAATTCTTTATTTCCTAATTCAATTATTCATTTAATAACCTGGTGACCAATTTAAGTCTGCAGTACCAAAAAAATGACTGACACATTATTTTATAAAACTTCTATCTTCTAAGAACATGCATAAATAAGCATGCATATCACTTAAATGTTGGAATGGGATATTTTCTGCTAGACTGATACCTCTGAATATGGTCTGGTTACAATACTGTGTAATTTTTTCGTCCTTCAAGTCAATATAAACTTTTTACCATTCTGGACATAAGTCATATTAACCATTAAATTCTACACCAGTCTAGGTGTTCTAAAAATGTATGGACTATGGAACAGTTTGGACATACATGCATTAGCACTGGAGCAGTCTGTGTACACTAAAATGTGAACATTGGACCAGTCTTGGTACACAAAAAATGTGAACATTGAACCAGTCTGTGTACACTACAAATGTGAACATTGAATCAGTCTGTGTACACTAAAAATGTGAACATTGGACCAGTCTGTGAACATTAAAAATATTAACATTGGACCAGTCTGTGTACACTAAAAATGTGAACACTGAATTATTCTGTGTACACTAAAAATGTGAACATTGAATCAGTCTGTGTACACTAAATATGTGAACATTGAATCAGTCTGTGTACACTAAAAATGTGAACATTGAATCAGTCTGTGTACACTAAAAATGTGAACATTGAATCAGTCTGTGTACACTAAAATGTGAACATTGGACCAGTCTTGGTACACAAAAAATGTGAACATTGAACCAGTCTGTGTACACTACAAATGTGAACATTGAATCAGTCTGTGTACACTAAAAATGTGAACATTGGACCAGTCTGTGAACATTAAAAATATTAACATTGGACCAGTCTGTGTACACTAAAAATGTGAACACTGAATTATTCTGTGTACACTAAAAATGTGAACATTGAATCAGTCTGTGTACACTAAATATGTGAACATTGAATCAGTCTGTGTACACTAAAAATGTGAACATTGAATCAGTCTGTGTACACTAAAAATGTGAACATTGAATCAGTCTGTGTACACTAAAAATATGAACATTGAATCAGTCTGTGTACACTAAAAATATGAACATTGAATCAGTCTGTGTACACTAAAAATGTGAACATTGAATCAGTCTGTGTATACTAAAAATGTGAACATTTGACCAGTCTTGACATATAAACACAGGACCAGTCAAGAAACAGAATAAATTGTATTTTAGATATGGAGTTCAGGTTTTACACATCATGAAGTTTTCACAACTCAGCACCTACGTATGCCTTGAATGTTTTAATAGACCCAAACTAACTAAGGACTTGAATTTTGAACCTATCAAGTAATATGATATTCTAAAACTTTGTCTGTGTATAGTTGAAGTACATAATACATTTAGCTTAATATATGTTATACATTACACAGCAGATACAATTATCATTCAATCACTCAGACAGACACACGCACGAACACACACGAGGATTATTAAATCATGGTTATTATTTCAAGCAGACATTCATTTATTGACCTTCAACGTCCTCTCGTATAGAAACCGACTTCTTTCTCGGTGGAGTCGGTTCTCTCTCCGGCTCAGGAGATGGTTCCTTCGGTGGCGGAGGTGGTGGCGGTGATGGTGAAGGTGTTTTTGATTTGGTCACTTGTTCTGTTCGAGAAGCATACAATACTTTACTATACAATGACAACAACAATAGTGCAGTTCATACCAGTGAACTACCCAATACTAAATATATTCATGTCTTAATATCAGTACAACATAGTGAGCTAAAGGGAGACACTCCTATAGTTGATGTGTTAAAGGGAGGCTACTTATCATTTTACTGGCTTAGTAGCCAATAAATTATCAGTTTGTTTTATTATCAAATAGTTTGTTGATTCAGTTATTGAATACTGGATGTTTAAGCTTTGATTAACAGACACTTTCATACAGAGATTGTTTATAGTTTTCAGACTTACAAGATAAGCATCTGATTGGTTGTTTATATCTTCAAATAGACCAATCACAATGCAGTATACATACACATGGTATAAATGCCATAACACAGAGTTCAAGTTGACCAATCACAAGGCATGGTTTAAGGGCCAAAATTCAGAAAAATGGAATGATCAAAATATATTATAAACATCCAGTCTCCAACATTTTGTGTTAAAAATCAGATAAACTAAAATGTGTACTGTTCAAGGAACTGAAATGAAATCAAAATTATGTTCTGAAATAGAAAATTTTACCTAAAATATATTCTGTATTTGGCAAATTCTATACTAAATTATAGAAAAATACTCATTTAGGGTGAGTTTGAACAAGTGACATAATGTTAACAGATTCACCTGCCAAAAGTCAGTATCATACAAGAAAAGTAACAGCAATCAGCATATTAGCATGCTCTTTGTTGTCAGTGGGTACAAACGACCAATCAAGATGATTATTTATGAATCTGTAACTATATATTAATGCAACAAAATTGATAAATAACTTCTTCATCTTATATGGTCTGCAGTTTAGGTGAAATTAACTCATTTTAGAGTTTACTTAAAAAAATAAATAAAAATTAAAAAAGATTAATTCCCAGAAACTCTTAAAATCACATCAGTCAGAAAGAAAATGTCATTTTTAATAATAATTATGAATAAATGTACTTAATTATGTATTATAAGTAAAACATGTATAAAAAATGTTAGTATTTATTTATCTGTTGTCTTACAACCCATTCGATAGCTACGGTCATTTCAGAGCCGCCCCATGTTAGTAAGGAGAGAATTAATTAGTATTCAAGTATCTAAGAGATACGTACATAGATTTATACATAAAGATATTCAGAAAATGAAAAGTACCATAAATTTACAATTAAAATACTAGGAAATGGTAGAAGTTTTAATGAGTTAGTTTTTAAAATCTCTTTTTTTTTCAGTCATTTTCAAGATCCAATCAGCTGATTGGTTATTTCTGAAGACAGTATTGAAATTGACCAATCACAAGGCTTCATAATCTTTGATGCAGCTTAATAAGCCAATATCATGAAAATAACATTTAAGGATCACATGAGTATAAAAATTATTTTATAATATATGACAGTTCTAAACCATATCATTTAATGTTGTTGTTTTTTCTCAAACTAATGGAGTCTAATATCAATTTAACTAAAAACATCACAACATTCATAAGATTTATTCTATTTCTGAAACAAAACATGAACTACTAATGCCTGTGAGAGACACATATTTCAGGCTATTAGAGACATATAATAATCCTATGACAAATTAACATATCTAACACATCCAGGCAAAATTACTTCCTAACATAAAATTATGAGAAAAAAAAACATTTGTCAAGTAACATTGTTCATCCAAATTGACGGAAACTCTGAATAGACTTGAGATAAAACATGATTTCTGATAATCCATTTTTGAACCGTAACTATGGAGATAGTCCAAATTTGCAATACTATGAAAAAATAATTTAATCAGTACTATAAAAATATCTTATGTTAGTAATGCATGAATTTCAGACCATTCTTGCATCACTATTCTACATAATTTGATCATTCATATGTGTCGCTAAGCAACAAGAATTAAAAATATCAAAACAATTTCTTATTGCACTATATGTCTCCAATTAAATCTAAAATTCCAATACAATAAGCCTTTGAGTAATAATTTTAACAGTCTATTGGCAGTTAGAGAAACTGTATACGTTAGACAGCTATCACCTGTGGCAGAGGGCGGCACATTGATTTTTTTTAATGTTCATATAATCTATTTATATTATTTGATAACTTTTCTAATTTTTTACATGCATCTTATAAACAGTACTGGTGCTACCTATGCACAAGCAATTACGGTAATCAACAACAAAATGATCAAATGAAAAATGCTAACGATTTTGACTGAAATTAGTGACAGATATAGTGGAAGTAACAATGAGTACAGGTGACATTCTTACACAACACATGAGAGTGATCTCAAACATGAAATAATTAGTGAGATTTCAGACGAATCTTAAAATTTGTTATAAAGAATGAAAGAAAGAAGGCCAGGCCTATCACCGGTACACCTACATTAAACAAAATGTTATAAATATCATGCACAGAAACTATCATCCCCGGAGAACAAAATGTGAAGAACAAAAATGACAGGTATAAGGTTACATACAGTAATTGGGTACGGTATAAATTATTTACCTTTGTCTGTCTCAAAATCGTCATCATACTTGTCATTGGCTTCAAGTGACAAATTATACATAAGCAATCGATTTAAAATTACATATAAATTTTCAAAAACTAATCTATCTTATACTTGATGGCCACTATATCATATTCAACCAATAATGGTATTTCATATAATACAAAATCAAAACCACAACAATTATGCATAAGTTTTAAAAAAATAGTCATGTTTAGAGGTAGTTCACCAAAGAATAGGGTAGTAACGTCTACGCATCTTTTCTAAGCATACTATAAGGTACTATTGACCCCTACATATTGTCGTCCTTTGAATTTTGTTTTAAAAATTAGGGTCTGTATGTAAACTATAAACATGACTATCTTTTTAAACAGGCCTCACTGTTTACTATATTCATAATACGCTGTAGTATTGACATCCAACATTCAGCAGAGTACAGTAAAACAATAATTTCAAGGAATAAAATGTTATGTAGCCTTTTAAGCAGTACAATAACTATACACTGCATATACAGTCAAACCTGTGAACAAAGGCCAACATTGTGAAAGATAAAATATGGCCTTTATTTAGAACTCGTTAAGTTCCAAAATATCATTGAAGGTTTTTTCGAACCTAAACAATAGTTCAGCTTTCCATAGCTGTCACTTGCTCGGCGCCCATGAATCTTGATGCAGACTTAAGTTCTACATTTTTCTTCTTCATCCGCCTTGCAATTGTTAAACTAATTCCTGACCCATGTTGCAGTTCCAGTCTATGTAAGTTCATTTTACATAAGTAAACTTTCAGTACTTTGATATATGTTATTAAATTAATGACCTTTTTTCATAGGATGGCCTAAATTTATTCGAAGGCAGCCATTTACACAGGTTCGACCATGCAGCAAAAAAAAAAACATTTCAAGCACACAGAATAATCTCAAGATTTCTATCCTCTGGCCAAGTCAAAAAAAAAATTCAATTTAACAAAAAGGCTCACCTTCATCATCCCCTTCTCCGTCTTTCACACCTTTCACTATTTTTTCATTAACTTCATCAAGAGCTTTAGTTATGGCCTGTTCTGCTGCATCGTCATTTTGTCTTTTTGCCAGCTCTAGAGATTTCTCAAACGAATCGGCTGCAGCTTGGTAATCTCCGAGTTTGACTAGAAACAATTTTTTTATAATCATTCAAAGATTTAACAATCAAAAAAATTTTTTACTGAAAATAATGAAATAATTTTTTTTGATGGAAATATTTTTTTAACTAGAAAGTTTTAGCTATCATTTGTTTGGAAATGAACCTATCATAGGAATCTAGCTTCTGTCAGCAAAAAATAAGATGGTCCTTTTCTTTATATAAAAAACGACATTTTCACAGAGTGCTGTTTTATTAAGTAAAGGAACTTAGAATTTATAAATGTTGATCTAAAAGTAAACATCAAAACTGAATGCTTCATAAAAATTATAGTTGAATGTTAAAACAAACTTGATGACAGATACCGAGGGCTCAGCGCAACACTGACGTAACTTGTTCTTATTTCAATATGAGTTATGACACTGTTGCGTTGAACCCTCGATATTACACAAACAACAGATGAACAGAACAGAATGATTTGTCTTAAAGCATGATCCAAACATTTATTTCCGTCTTACCTTCTGACTGTGCAACCAGCACGCTAGCATGTAACTGCCAGCCGCAATCATCAGCCTCACGTGCCGCCATTAATGACTTCTCACCGTAATCTCGTGCATCAGAGTTTTTGCCCATTTCCAAGTAGCACCGACCAATTTCGTGGTATAACCAGGTACTCTCCAGTGGGGACTTGCTAGCTGGTATTTTTTCTTTCCATCTGAAAATTATAACCAAGTCATGTCAAATGAAGAAAGATATTAAAAGAAAATACGCTTCTGATTGTTGTCCAAATTTGTGATTGTTTTATGCATCACTGTGTAAATTGATGATTTTCTTAAAGCTCATATCACAATATTAAACGAAAACCACCAAGGTAGGGACACTGACCGTTCAAAGATACAATCTTTTCAATGGGTTAAATGCTGTTTTTTAATGAAATTTCAGCAAGTTCGCCTCACTAGTTTTTCCTGGACTGCACTAACCAGTACAAACTTACCCTTTGACTAGGAGTCAGCAATTTCTCCTCTATTCCTAAATTGTCAATAAAAAATATGGTCTTTACTACCAAAAGACCTCTAAAAATATTTTTCTCAATGTCAAATTGCTGGTGGCCATACTCACAGGTAACTGAATCATGAATAGATTATAAATAGATATAATATGAAAAAAAAAAATGTAAAAAAAAATATTTTTTACTATATTAATATAGTAATAAATATTTTTTTTTTGTATTTTTTTTTTTATTTTTTTTTTTCATATTTTTATAATCTATTCATGATACAGTTACATGTGGCCATACTAGGAGATATGGTCAAATTTTTGTCTACATTTAAAGCTAGAAACATGAGGACATCCTGGATATTAGCACTTGAGTGTTCTCAGTGTTTTAAAGTACAGTACAACCTCTCCAGAGCGACCCTCTGTAGAGCAACAACCTCTCTATAACAACACCTTCAAAATTTCCCTTTGTTGATGTTCACTATAAATTTAACCTCTGTAGAGCAACAACCTCTCTATAACAACAGCTTCAAAATTTCCCTATGTTGATATTCACTATAAATTTAACCTCTGTAGAGCAACAACCTCTCTATAACAACACCTTCAAAATTTCCCTATGTTGATATTCACTATAAATTTAACCTCTGTAGAGCAAAAACCTCTCTATAACAACACCTTCAAAATTTCCCTATGTTGATATTCACTATAGATTTAACCTCTGTAGAGCAACAAACTCTCTATAACAACAGCTTCAAAATTTCCCTATGTTGATATTCACTATAAATTTAACCTCTGTAGAGCAACAAACTCTCTATAACAACACCTTCAAAATTTCCCTATGTTGATATTCACTATAAATTTAACCTCTGTAGAGCAAAAACCTCTCTATAACAACACCTTCAAAATTTCCCTATGTTGATATTCACTATAGATTTAACCTCTGTAGAGCAACAAACTCTCTATAACAACAGCTTCAAAATTTCCCTATGTTGATATTCACTATAAATTTAACCTCTGTAGAGCAACAACCTCTCTATAACAACACCTTCAAAATTTCCCTATGTTGATATTCACTATAAATTTAACCTCTGTAGAGCAACAACCTCTAAACAATGGCCAATATTTGCATCTTCCATAGGATGTTGTTCTACAGAGGTTGTAGTGTATGACACAAAATAAATGTATCTGTTATGTTTTTCAAAACTGAATCATGATAATTTTAGACCAATCCTTTGTATGACTTACACTTCTATTGCTTTGTCAAAATCTCCCTTCCTTGCGTAAACTCTTCCTAAGTTGTCTAAGGCTCGAGATTTGGCATCTTCAAAACCACTGCGAAAAAAACACAAAGCAAGAAATATAAGTACCATCACATGATATATTTTGATTATTCAATTACCGTACATCTGGGAAATTATATGTAGGATAGAAATTCTGGTAAAGAGAGAAATAATTGAGAAAGCTAGTAAGTTATATTGTTTAATTATTCCAGCGTCAAGTGCTTGAATTTTGGTAATTATAAATGTATGCAAGTTTTGTCATGAGTTAAATCATATATATCAAATAAAAAATTCAACTCTTCCATTGGCTGGTTCCTCAAGAGTTCATTGTGTCATTTGGGTGAAAATATAATATGTGTATCATAAAAAAAATATTCTTGAAACGTTGTAAAGTTTTTTTATTCCACAAGGACTTGTTTTTACAACTAGAACTTACACAATTAGCATTGACAATTTTTGTAAAATAAATCATTAATTTATACACAATGCACTTTTGCTGTTTTAATAATGTAGAACAAGTTATAGGCTGTGTATGTACTGGTATCCGTCAGTCATCAGAAAGTTACCATTTAATACTTATGGCTGTACTGCACCACGGTTATGATTTCTGTTTTTTTTTATTAAGTTTTCAACTTTCATCAATGATATATTATCATAGATGAAAGTTTAAAATTAAAAAAAAACGGATTCTGATAATGCTAATATCACTATAATAACTTTCCTACATTTCTTTGTAAAATAATAAATTATTTTTAACACCAAATTAACCGACTTTCTGACGTATTCCAAAATAGCTGCTTTGGATTTATGACAGTTGTGATTTAATCAGTGTATATATAAATCTGAGGCAGAATAAAACAATATCAAGGTTAATTTTAATCAAAGTACTGAAAGTTCTTTGTTTTGTTTATATAGAGTTTTACGCCCCTTTTCAACAGTCAGAGTCATATGAGGTGGACAGTTCACCTAACCATTGTTCCTGGGAAGAACCAGTACTAGACTCCCATCCTCCGTAAGCAACTGCCTACTTTCTCACATAAAGAGATATGGTCGGTAGCGGAGCTCAAACCTAAAACCCTCTATCAGTGAGAGGTTACAGTGATTTGAAGTCATCAACCTTAACCACTTGACAACGGAAGCGG
This sequence comes from Lutraria lutraria, assembly GCA_964023205.1. Taxonomy (NCBI): domain Eukaryota; kingdom Metazoa; phylum Mollusca; class Bivalvia; order Venerida; family Mactridae; genus Lutraria; species Lutraria lutraria. The sequence continues at coordinate 1,907,002 of OZ026851.1, read as the reverse complement.
GTTACTGAAAGTTATCATGGAAACTGAACTTACATAGTCCAGTTTAACAATTGCGTGGCAGATATAGATTACCATTGCACGGTAGATATAGATTACCATTGCACGGTAGATATAGATTACCATTGCACGGTAGATATAGATTAACATTGCACGGTAGATATAGATTACCATTGCACGGTAGATATAGATTAACATTGCACGGTAGATATAGATTAACATTGCACGGTAGATATAGATTAACATTGCACGGTAGATATAGATTACCATTGCACGGTAGATATAGATTAACATTGCACGGTAGATATAGATTAACATTGCACGGTAGATATAGATTAACATTGCACGGTAGATATAGATTAACATTGCACGGTAGATATAGATTAACATTGCACGGTAGATATAGATTAACATTGCACGGTAGATATAGATTAACATTGCACGGTAGATATAGATTAACATTGCACGGTAGATATAGATTAACATTGCACGGTAGATATAGATTAACATTGCACGGTAGATATAGATTACCATTGCACGGTAGATATAGATTAACATTGCACGGTAGATATAGATTAACATTGCACGGTAGATATAGATTAACATTGCACGGTAGATATAAATTAACAAAGTACTTAGGTCCTAATAAAAATTCATGCGCCAAGCGAGTAACAGAAACTTAAATAGAGAACCTTAGTATTAACTCAGTAGGAAAACTGGATGGGTTCATATTCGTAAAACACAGAGTCACCATGGATACCAGAACTAAAAAAAACCTTATTCACGCACCAAAAAAATAACTTACCAATCTCTAGCAATGTCCAAATCTCTGCTATGGTACTCCAAGGCTTGGTTGAGCTTTCCAAGTTCCAAATAAGCATTACCAATGCTACTGTTAAGACTGGCTCTGAGTTCATCTCTGTTTTGTATTCCATCATTGTTATCAGCCTCCACGATTTTAAGGGTCTTTTTGGCCATCTCAAGACTTTCTAGGTACCTGCCTTCAGTTTGAGCTGAAAGAATTCAACTCGGTTAAAATTTCGACACAAGAAAGTAAATCAAGCAGACCACTTATAAATCAATGGAACAATGAGCCTTTACACCCATATCATTGACCTTATCAACATTAATAAAATGCACTGAGTTAACCTTTCATACTTATGACTATAAATGTGTCCAGAGAACACAATTGCCCCCCCCCCCCATGAGAGCTAAGTCAAAGAAGGGCCGTAACTCTGGTGAAAATGTTTGGATCTTAACGGAAATCCAACTTCACCTATATTTTATTATTATATACCTTCATGGAAAATATGTAACCAATCCATGAAATAGTTCTTGAGTATAATCGCTCGAAAACCAGAATATGAATGGACGGACAGGGTTAGCATTTTAAGAACTTCTTCCGCCATTTCAAATGGTGGGGGCATAAAAAATGGGGGCTAGGGTATTTTTTACTGAGTCAGTAGCTTAATTGAAAATCAAGGATGTCCTCAGCGATATAGACAGACAAGAAATGAAAGAAAATCATGGCGGTCAACTAATGACAAAAAGTACAAAGTATTTGTTTTATACAATGAAGTAACTTGAATTAGTACTAAGTCAAAAATTAGTTGTTACAAAATCAGTCACAAAGCACAACATTCTTATACAAAACATTTTAGTACACTTTCATTAAATATGTTAAATTTGCTATAATAAATCTTCAAAAGATCCATCTTTCAAAACTGATCATGCAGTTATTGTGCTAAAGGTTACACATTATTTTTCAGTATTTAAAACTTAGTCACGTCATATTGCATGCAAAGTAATTCCTACATAATTAAAATTAAAGAAAAAAATAACTCAAAATTAGAAAATAATGGTAAATATTTGGAGTATCTTTATGAGTTAAAATTACGATTAAATGTTAAATATCTTTTATCTAGATGTTTGATGTCTTGAGGTGAGCACAGTACTTTACCTATTTCTACGTTGATCAAGGCTGGAGTTGAACAAAAGCTGTGTCAAATGTGTCATCAATAATCTTAATACCGGGGGTACATATGATTAAATAAACCAAGCATCTTATTTAGTGTTATATGGTAAAACGAACCAGTCTGAAGTCTAGCGTTTCATTAGAATGTTATGAAGCTTATTTCTATTAAAATATTTTTATATCCATATGTGTCTTAGACTGCAAAACACTTTTAAATCATAGGTTACCCATTAAATGGAACTTCATCCTGAATAAGCTCGGTTAATATTTTGCAACACTACATGAATCAAGCACATATTGCAAAAAAAACATCAACAACTGAACAATATTCTTACAAACAGAGACTTGGAGTTTATCCATTTATCAGCTTAATTGCATAAACATTTGACGTTTAACTTTAGGGACCAGTGTTTCTTTTTCATCTTCAGGGGAACGGTGGTGGGGCACTTAGAAATGGGGAAATATTGCATCTTCATGGGAAAGAGGATCGAAACTATAACATGACAATGTATACATTATCCTCCCAACATTTAATTATCAATAAATTATAACCTAGATGGTTACAACAAACCAAGAGCTATCTGACAGGTTAATTTAATGATATTTTTTCCAAAACATTTTTCAAGAAAATTTTTATACTTTTCAGACAGGGGGGAATCGGGCAAAAAAACACTGGAGGCTGTATACAGTACAACCTCTGTAGGACAACACCCTGTGGGAGCTGCAAATATTGACCATTGTTAAGAGGTTGTTGCTCTACAGAGGTTAAATTTATAGTAAATATCAGCTTAGGGAAATTTTGAAGGTGTTGTTATAGAGGTTGTTGCTCTACAGAGGGCCGCTCCAGCAGAGGTTGTACTGTATCATTAAAAGCGTAATAGAATACTAAGTAAAGACAAACCTTCATCAATTTCCTCCAAATTCCTGAGAACAGCATCCATTGAACCCTTTCCACCTCTCTTTGATTTCTTCCATTCTTCACGCTTGCGGGCCTGGTCACGTTTACGTGCATACATTGGTTTCTGCTGTCTCCAGAATTCGGTACGACCATGCAAATATTCCAGACCATCGACAACTTTATCTTTAATCTCTCTACTCATGTCATCTGGCTTTGATTTACCAATGAGACCTGAGAGGAAGAAGAAATAAATGCAGATGAACAAACAATGAAAGTACATGTAGGGAACAAATCTGTGAAAATTTCAATTACAGTCAAACCTGTGTTTGCGGCCATCTTTGAATAAAGGTCACCCAATGAATAATTAAGGTTATAAAAGAATAGCCTTTATTCAAATGGTGGCCTTTATTCGGAGGCCGCAATTACAGGTTTGACTGTACACAACTTCTGGGCCAATCCTCCTACACTAGTTGCTTACATTTCTGCTTCCAATTAGTATCATTTATATAACCAATGATTTTTCTTTTAAAGGAGACTATAAGCAGGCAATTTATTTACATCCACAAATTATAAACGAGATTCTAGGGAAAGTGAATTTAGAAATAAAACAAGAAGTGTTTGTGAAACATTGATGCCCCCAAAGGCCAACTGGATAGTAAGACCTTGACCTTTGACCTAGTGACCTCAAAATCAATAGGTATCATCTACATGTGATGACCAACCTCCCAATCAAATCTGAAGAGCTTTGGCCAAATATTTCTCTTGTTATTGCTCAGACAAGGTTTGGATACGGACAGACGGTATGTACAAAGCAATATACCCCCTTTTCTGCAAAAGGGGCGTAACAAAAGCTAGGGACACTTGCGGTCAAGCATTTATGTCCTCTGACAGTTTTGCAAGAATATGGATTGTAATAATGCTGCATTCAATTCTTACTTTGATCCTTCAACAATTTTTCTAGATATTCTTTGTCCCCATAGAGTTCCCCAAGAAGTTGTTTAACTGTTTTAGCATCAGCTGTCCCCTTAGGAGCCTCTCGTTCCTTCCGTTCCTGTTTTTTGGCTGTAGGTTTCTGGTAAGAGCCTTTCTGTTGTTTTTTCGCCTGCGAAAATATATAAATAATGAAAGCCTTGATGATCAATTCAACAAAAGACTTAATTCAGTAAAAGAAAATTCATAAAAAAATATCTTCAAACTGAACGTATCAATTTGAAAAATGTGAAAGTCATTGATATATCAGGGTTGATCTTAAAACATTTGGAACAGCCCGTATGAAGACTACATTTATTTAGGTCAGCTGAAAATGATATAAATTTCGTGAAAATAAAATGCTTATATAGTCAATTAATGATCATTTAATATGGACACAAGTAAAAATTTCTTTGTCAATAAAATATAGTAAAATTAAATGTCCAAATATTTGTTTAACTTAAAGAAAAAAATGGTGTTCATCCTATTATTTCTACAATGCATATATTGTAATTAGATGGCATTACTCATTAAGTCTATCTATGTATTAAATTCAAGCTTTTGTATTTATTAAAAAAGCATTAATTTCTGTAACTTGTAAGCCTATAAAAAAATCAACTACATTTGTAAAATTAAAAGTACCGGTATATAAACTAAATTATTATGTTAAATAACATTATTTAACGCATGCATTCTGTAAGCATGCATTTCAAAATACGAAATTCAAAGCCCATAAGTGGATACATCCATTCACAAAATGTGATCTAAATTAATTACTACTACATGTATAACAAATTTTTGTGAGATAACAAATTATAAAATAAGTAAACAAATATTTGATTTAAAGTTTGTTCATCACCTATAATTTCATAAAAAATTAATACATGTAGATGTGAGACATCAACATTTTATCAATATCACAAAAAATGATATTTTGCAATATTCATTTACAATCTAAAATTGAAATAAAAATCAATCGGTTAAATGAACATACAATGTATCGTTTCATGTCTTTGAGGTTTTGTTTTTTATTATCATAATCACAGACCAACTCGCAAACCTCTGAATAAAAATTAATAGAAGTCCGACTTCATACTTAGTCAGCCTATAGTAAGAAGTGTATTTTTATTGACTCAAGAGCGATTTTTTATTTATTTGTTAATTAACGGCCCATTCAACAACTATGGTCAATTCAGAGCCGCCCCAGAGAGAGTGGAGATAAGATACAGGAGAACCGGGCATTAAAATTTTATATCCCTACTCTTTTCGAATAGTTTTTCCTGGTTCTCTATCAGCCCGGTGTAAAACAGCGATACACACCTTGATCTTTTTTCCTGTGATTTCTTAGTCACAATACTTGGCTCATGCAGTAGTTGGGCAGGGGACACTGAAAAAATGTCCCTGAGTAATTCGAAAGACGGTGTTGAGGACTAAACCCATGACCTTTCAGTCAGTAGTCCAGCACGTTACCACAAGACCGCCGAGCATTCCACAGCTAGGAGAGATAAGAGTGACAAATGGTCACACAGCGGTCTTCATTCGTAGGTGACCGCTAACACAATCACTGTATAACCAAGCATTTAGCCTTTTAAACTTTCCTGCACCATTTGAATTGCTCATTACCAAGTGCAGATAACTCTTTATTATTACACACATGCTCAGATAGTGCCACAATTCCTCACATGAACAGAAATAAAGAGATCCTGTTTTCTAAAGCTTATTGCAAAATGCCTAGATACTGATTTTACTTATAAGCTTTGCAGATAGTATAACATAATGTAGCCTAAACATACAAGTTTTAAGTAAAGATATTGTGTAACCAATAGGTTGTAGCTATGGGAAAACTGTATCAAAGGGGGCATCAGTGTTCTGTAGGTATATTTGTACATGTATGTATATACCCCGTACATGGTAAATATGTTTTCTGATCTAGGTGGCCATTTTAGCCCCAAATTCATCACTACACGATTTCTATCAGTGAATTACCTCCCTTTGATATTATGAATGTAACCATATTCATAGAAAAACTTAAATCAGAGATATCAGACATCACTAGTCTTGCCATTGGTCAATTTTTAAATTATTCTCCAAATCAACCAATCAGAGCTTATCATTTATAGACTGGTACCCAGAATTTATTGTACTACAACCTGAAGGTTACAGAATAATAACCTAAAAAACTATAGTATACATAAGTAATAATCTGTACTATATGTAAATAGTAAAACTTATACATATACGTCAATATTGTAGAGTAAATTCAGATTAGATAATTCTACGCCATACTGTATTTTTTATTCCTAATGATGCGACTGGTTCTAAAATATTCATTGTAAAATCCGTTACCCCTAGCAGCGATAGATAAATGAATAAAAAAGCGGTTGCAGACTACATTTATAATTGAACGTGCTGAAAAAAAAAACAATCAAGTGCAGACGTTTTTTGTGCGTGCTGGCACCTCCTGCTGATCAGATTTTTTGTCTTTTTCGCGTTCTTTCTTCTCTTTTTGTTGCAGTTTTTCTAATTCCTGTAAGAGTAATAAATGCTGTAACCAAGGAAACCGATGTATTAGACATCTTGTAAGACAAAATACTTACCGTCGATTAAATGCTGAATTATGACGAGCCAATTTTTTTGGTTATTGAACTTGTTCCTTTCATTTTTTTTTCATTACAGTGCAACCTTCCTACAACAGCCACCAATGGGAAGGACAAAAATGGCTGTTGTAAGGAGGTAGCTGTTGTTGAGAGAGTGAATATAGAGTAATACATCAATTTGGGTTGCTAGTATACTGACTGTAACAGGGAGGTGGCTGATGTTCAGAGTTATGCTGTACTTCATAAACAAAATAAATCATTCTTGTATCATCAAATGGATTAGTAGTTCTATTATCACTACTTAAGCGTAACGTGAAGAAATATTAATCACCAAATTAAACATTTCCTTCAGAGTTCATTGATAAGAAAAATTATAGATGAAATCATTAAACCCATATGGGTATTGACAACAGATAAGAGAAAAGATTACTGGTACTGCCATCTATTTCAAGAATAAAATACAACAATATAACAACACAATATGTAGGCATAAAATACCAGATAGGAATCTATTTAATCATTAATCATGATTCGGAATTTCGGAATATGAAATCTGATATTTAACGAACAATCAGTACAATATGTAGATATATAAAGTCATAGGATTCAATAATCCTGATTCAAATTAACAAGAACTGATTGTGATATTTTTCCAGCTGTGGCACCTAGAGGATGAATACATGTAACACTACATTAATTTTTTTTCATTAGTACCATGTTAAAAAATTGTTTATCATGTATTGTAAACTTTAAATATAATTTTTCCCCCATGTCCAAATTTTTTGGAAGCAAAATCATGAGATACAAAAAATGGCCTAAGCACTTCAGATAAAATCTGTTACAATGTTGAGTGAAAAATTAAAATCATTAACCAAGCTTGGGACACTGTGAGCATAATATTCTGACAACACTGTCTTGACCTGATAATTATATTCAACACTAAGTGGCGTCTCCCTTCGAGTTGACCTTGATCTCTGAACAATAAGCACATGTATACATTATAAAAGAATATTTCATTAAATATATCATAATTATGTTAAAAATATCATGAATTGAAATAATGATAGATTAGTTAATAGAAGCGTACATAAAGAAAATGCAATATGTACTAACTGCACAAATGTAAAAATAGGAGAAAAAGACTTTAAGATTAATATTCATGAAATTATAGTATTTAACATAAATGAGGGGTGTTCATAAAGTCTGTAGACTTTCATTCTATATTTTAGATATCTACATCAATTTCATGCAAACTTTGTACAAATGTATTTCGTAGAATCAGGAATATCATGTCAATTAATGAATACATTTCTTATGTTAATGTATCATAATATCAATTAAGATACATGAACTGGCAAAAGTCCAGAAACTTTCTGATCACCCCTCATATGTAATCACATCATAATTATATTCTTAAATCTATAGTAAATATAGTGAATTATTATTACTGTGAAGTATCAGATATATATTTTATATATTAGTGAGTTATGCTTGTTAGTAATCATAATTTTATGCGTAAAAAAACATGTATGCTTTTTTGAATGTGTCTAATTTTCACAGTATGAAAAATTTTGTGAGTCAAAAAATCATGAAAAAATATACTAGATAAACATGAAATTGTTATCATTAATGAAAAGAAACATATTTCATCATACATTCTGAAAACTGGATCACAAAAAAATCGATTTCGATTCCAATAGAGAAATTTTAACTATCTGTAAAAAATAAAAGCCAATTTATGATTCATCGGGCATGATTATTTAAAAGGTGAATGTTAATTAATTCATTGATATAACAAATGCAAACGATGTGATATAAAATATTAAAACGGGTGAGAGGCAGTTAGTCATGAAATAGGTTTTTTAAAACAAATTTTAATCAAATCTTTTTTTAAAGTAAAAAATATAGTTTTATCACATTATGGGGAGTTACAATTCAATAAAATGAGTGTTTTCAAGTCAAATCAGGTGATAATTTCAACATATACAATACCTTAATGAATTAAAGCATAACTGTGTCTTTCTTAAATTTATCTGTGAACTATATAATATATTCTCAAAAATGTGACATACTGGCCTTTTTTTAATAACAGTATATTTCAGACAATTAGTACACTTGATATGAGAAGTGTACGTCTCCAATCTTTTTCTGTGATAGATTCCTTATAATAACTATATCTACATAATTCTAGAATTTAGAATTGTAGAACTACCCGGTAAGATTGTCTACCCACATCAGATAAAAAAATACCTAAAAGTTTCAGTGAGACACAACTATGATGAAATATACCCGCACTGAATATAAAGACTATGGAAATTAGAACTTATAAACTTAAAAAAAAAAAGAATTAAAATGCTTAAAAAAGTACTTTAAGTCGAAATTACATAAACAAGTTCTGATCTACCCTTTGCTTTACATTCTGAAGAAGTAGACAGTTTGAGTATATTAGATTTTGATTTTCATCAAATCGGCACTTTTTTTCTACACAAACTTACTGACAGGTATGATAACTGTGACCAACTTATCTGGCTTCCTGATTTGAATATGAATCAAAGAAGTAAGTTTTTATGACAAAATTTGACTTATCACCCAGACTTGAAGATTAATTAAATGTCAGTTTTTCGCTGTTTTTAAACTGATATAGTAAAGTACATGTAAATCAATAGGCTTCTAGGACAAATATATTTAATTATCCAGATTTTTTAGAGCTTTCTTCCCATCAAAGTTAACATGAAATGAGTAGTTTTTTATCATTCAATACTAAGAAGTTCTTTTAAAAAATGGAATGATTTGATAAATCATTTTAGCATTAGGAAATCTAATTTCTGACAAAACCAAGGGAGATAACTAATCTACCTCTATCTAATGGATGAGTTGTCTTTCTTTGTGTTGAGTTTAAGTAGAATTTTAAGAAAAACTTCTATCAGTAAGTACCAGATTAACCCAGGAAAGGTCAGTAGGTTAGTTTACTACCTAAATAGATGCAAAAGGGAAGCCTGCATCCTTCCTAAACAGTAAGCATGACATTTCCTTCAGTTACTACATAGCTAATTTATTTATGCTATCATTTGATGTATTTTAGTTAAGAATATTCCTGAATTGTTGCACAAAAACAATGTAAAAGATATTCTGAGAACTGATATTCTGTTAAAGACCAGTAACAATATAGTAGTACATGACAATTTGTTTAACATCTGATTAATCTTTAAAAAAACAACTAAAATGTCTTACTGGAAATGATATCTACGCAAATTTGTTTGAAACTTAAAGTTTGTTTATTTTCTATATCAAGGTGAGCTATAGAATTACAGGTGAGAATTGTAGAAAATTATAAACTATATTCACTGTGATACTACAGATAATTGTACCTTAGCTTTCTGTTCCTAAATATTAAAAAAATCAAAATAAATCATAAATAATCAATCACAATATCTAGGTAAGAATATACTGGCAGTAATAATTCACTGCTTACAACGTAATGGAAACAATGTGTACTTGATTTTAATGCAAATCTCCCTGGCCATGCTTTTTAAGTAAAACATAAATCAGCATATATTTAAGTTGAGGGAACTTTGACATAAACCAAAAGAAATCATTTAATTAAATATGATAGTTATATTCATATTTCTTGAAAACAGCTCCAAGTAGCAAAAGCAGGTAGTCTAGTCTCTGATAGAAATTTCAGAAAATAAAAAAATGACATAATTCAGACTTGAGTTTTTCCAATTAGGTATAACTGGATTTCAATTATATAAAAGATATAACATTATTTATAACATATTTCACAATCTAATAACAATAAAATCAAGCACACAATTAAAAATATAAACATTGGTAACTATATATAATTTTATGCACTTAAATACATTTAAACCCAATATGCATGAGATATGTTTTTACAAGTCTGCTACTACGATATCTTTCAAGAACCCAGTCATACAATACCTAATAATTAAACATATCGAGGGCTCAGCGCAACACTGTCGTAACTTGTTCTTATTTCAGTATGAGTTACGACACTGTTGCGTTGAACCCTCGATATACAATTAAACCTGTGAACAAAGACCATCCTTTGGATAAACATAATGTGGCCTCTATTGACAGGTGACCCTTACTCTGCAGCTGAGGTAATTTTGTTCTTAATAATCAATTATGTTTAAAGAATGGCCTTTATTCACAGGATGGCCTTTCTACAGAGGTGAACTTCAAGAAATTTGATTCAGTGTTCATGCAAAAGAAGGAAATACTTAGAATCAATGATATGTGTTAGGAACTTAATACAAAACTATCATCAAATCTTGTTACAAATTTACTTTAGCAGTATTTATACTGTAGTTTTTTTTCTAAATAAATATCAGTATTTAGTCAAATTTATTTCAAGCAGTCACGTAAAAAAGCATGCTTTTGATGAACTTTGTACAAAATGCATTCCTGTAAGTTTACTTTTCAAAATGCATGCTATTGTTATATTAAATTTGGAGCCATGTTATGTATATGCCAAACTCTATCTAATGGTATTTCATCTGTTATACCCGCAGTCTAAAAGCTGGAGAAGGGATAGGTCTCCACTAAATTGAACACAAATAAAAACATCTTACTTTAAAATTTCAAATTAATAACATCACCAATGTCTCATAAACACATTTCTTAAATTCATAAAATATATCATAGTACATGATCAGTCAAACCTGTGAACAAAGGCCACCCTTGGGAAAGACAAAATGTGACATACATTGACAGGTGGCCTTTATTCAGAGGTCATTTTGCTCTAAATAATTAATGATGAATTTCTGAAAGAATGGCATTTATTCACAGGATGGCCTTTATTTGAAAGTGACCACTAGCACAGGTTTGACTGTACATGTAGTCCAGGTGAAATAATTAAAAAATATAATTATGTCATTCAGAGCAGGCAGATCTATAGAATGATATCTTATTGATTTTTAATAATATTCATCCATTTGGTATAGTTGAAGTAGGCTATACAATTGCTTTATTTATTCATTTATTGAAGTTCAAGAAACTGTCATTTTGATTTAAATAAATAATTGATTCAAAATAAAATAATAAAAATAATAGATTACTCTGAGTATTATGCAATACAGAACAACAAATTATATAGTACTAGAAGAATGTTCATACATGTACATATAGTATTATCTAACTATCTGAACACAAAATATATCATTGGTATTTCACAAGGTAAAATATCAAAGGTTACATGGGAAAAAAAGCAGACAATTTCCACATCAAACCAACCCAGGTACATAATAAATCCGCTCTTTGAAGATTTAATGTATACATGGGAATTCAAATACTTGGAAACTGGCAAAAAAAAGTACAAATGTATATAATCCGAAACATATTTCAATAGCTAGGTAATACAATTAAATACTCACCTCTTCTTGTTTGTAGAAATATGTCATGTCCCCTTTGTTTGCCTCCAGCTTCACCGAGTCTGGAGCTGAAAAAAGGGGGTTGTATGATAACAGTGATTTCACATCATGGGGATATGAATTCTACACATATGTTATAAAGCATATTGACTTAAAAAATTTTAGAAATTAAAGCGAGACCACTTTGTGTTTGATTCCCAAATAGGACCAAAAAATTCCAGGTAAGAGTTTTTAATTCATGCACTGGCGTTTGGTGGTCCTAAGCAAAATAACGGCAACATAAAAAAGGCAAGTAAGGCTGAAAATAAAGTTTGTTTGGAGTGCTCCTACCAACTCATGAAAATCCTAGCACATAAACAAATAGGGGGGGGGGGGGGGGGGGGGGGGATTTTTAAAACTTTTTTTGTATGTAGCAAAAAAGATAAAATCCCTACCTACCTACCCAGTGCAAAAATCCTGGGGTCAGAGCACTCCAAATGAACTTATTTTTATTTTCAGCCTAACAAAATCTTAGTAATGAAAGGGCTCTATTACATGATAGTTCAATATAAAATTGCAGAATAATTATACATATATAGCAGAAATAATCCAACATAAGATACATAAGCCACAACAAAGGTCCACTGGGTTAGTGAGCCTGACTTGTAACCAGTCACAGCAAGACACACCCTTCTATGAAAATATGACAAACATGTTGATTTTCCTCTAAATCATATGTGAAGAAGTTGCCGACTCCTTTTTTGGAAGGGTGGGATAGTACTGGTAAGAAAACAGTCAAGGAATTTGGTTAAAATGTGAATCAGAGCAACCTTATATAACTAAAATATTACAGTGATAAACCCACTGAAACAAAATAAGACACTAATATATAAGATTCTTACTTCCAATACTGTTATTAATTGCTTCCTGAGATTTCTGTATTCCAAGTCTGAACTCCTGTAATTCAGGCCTCAGTCTGTGTCCTCTGTGATAAAACATTAAGGCAGTCTCAAAGTCACCCTTTTGGTACAGTGCTTCTGCTTTTTGAAAAAAGCCCTGAAAAAAGTGAATGCCAATGTTGATTCGTAGAAATTATAAGGTAAAAGTGATCAATTAAAAATGTTTGAATGATAAAAACAAAGAAGCAGTTTTTACTCCATTATAATGTAAATTTCTTGCACTAAGATATTAGAAACAAAATTTGGGCTACTTGAATACACCATGGAAACACAGGAAACAGGTGAGGCAGGTTTCAGTGCTTTAAACCAGGCATGATGAAGAATCAGGAAAAACTATTTGAAAAGAGTAGGGATATAAATGCCTGGTTCGAATTCTCCTGTATCTTCTCTCCTCTCTGTCTGGGGCGGCTCTGAAATGACCATAGCTGGAGAATGGGTTGCAGCAGCTATATAAATAAATAAAGGTGTCATATCTTACCTTAATAAGTTTATCATTTTCTTTTAATGCCATTTCTGCATCTACCAAGGAGGCTTCGGCATTTCCAACTTGTAAATAGCATTTTGATCTTGTAACTAGACAATTCTGATCATCTGGTTTCAACTCCAGAGCCTGGAATAAAAAAATTATCAAAAAAATAATTACATGTGAATGACCAGACAAAGGTTGGTGTGGCAATATTCAAGGAAGCAGACACAATTTCTGACAAATTTTCATACTGCATGCGGACAAATAGATAAAGATCAATAAATTTATACTCAAGAAAATTATCTAAGTATGCCTACTTTATGTTGTCACCTATTTGAAGTTAATTGCAATCTTCATTAAGTACGACATCCAGGTCTGTATAAGTGTTCAACCAAAATTGAATCATTTTCAATAGTTACCCAACCAAATAAGTTTTACCCGCAACCCTTGACTTTTTATTAGTCACGAGGAACGGAAAATCCTCTTTCTCACCTTATTCCATTTCCACACACTTTCGAGAGCAAAAAAGCTGGACTATGCACCTATATAGGTATAACCACCCGGGACCCTATATATTCAATAATTAAGCAATTATAACCAGAAACAAACATTTTTTGTCTATGAAAATGACTCAAAACAAGCAAACACTTTCAACAAACAATTTATGTGTGAATTTAACACATTGGTTTAAGCTCAGATCAAGGATTAACTCTATCATAATAAGATTAAGAGATTTATAAGTCAATCAATTATAATCCAATTAGAGGATTTGAAAGTTTCTTAATCCTTATGCCTTGACACAAATAGAATCATAGCAGTCTTCATTAAAATTGAAGCTGCAGCGTTGATCTAATTGCAATAAGGTGACAAAGAACTAATGGCATGCTAGATGCAAGTCTTGGACTTGCATTTTCCCCACCCACATTTTTACCTTGGTAAAGCTCTCAATGGCTCTGTGAAACTGTTGAACGTGTTGAAAATGGAGAGCCTCATCTCTGTATGTTTCAAAGGATACAGCTCCTTCCTGATTCTCTGAGCCGTTTTCGTCGTGTCGACCCATGTTCGCTTTTTTAACTGTCTTCTAAATTGGACAGGTGAGTTTATTTACTTTCGTTTCGTTTCTAGGTTAAACTACCGATAGAGGGCGACAAACAAACTCTTGCAGGTGCGCGTTGCTATGAAGGTCGCCGAGTTTCGCTAATGTATAATGTGTACAAAGTAAATTACATTTGCCTAATAATTGATGTTGCATTATTAGATAAAAAAAGAAGTAACTTATTTAAGACAAAACGTCCATTTATTTTAATTCGAAACTACACTTGATATATGTGTATTCTTCGGCCTTAACACCGTGAATAAGTAAAATTTGCACTTCAAAGTTTCTCAAATTTTTTAGTGAGGTCTTCATCTTAAATCTGATATATAATTTATATATGGTTTATACAAATCGGTTTAAAATGAAAACCTAGGACCGTGAAATCAATTTACTTTTTTTCAATTTTTTATACACATAGAGCCGGGGAATACACATTGTCTATTATCAACAAATCCGAAGTATTCCGATGATTGGATTGTTTACAAATGGCTGACAAAAGTTCACGAGTTACTGGAGGTGGTAACAAAAGTGGAGGCCAGGATGGGGATGGAGGCGAGAACAATCTAGAGGACTTTGTAACGGGTCATTATAGGAAACAGAGGGTAAATTTTCATTAATTTTAAAAAGTCATTCGTTTGAAAGACACTTGGTGGTTTCGTTTGTGATATGAAATATTTGGGGAGCGCATCTTTTCAATACCTGGCTAACTAGGCATACTTGCGGTGTCAGACCACTAAATCATTTTTATCTACAGGAATTTTAAGGTATATTCAGTGTGGCCATGGCATACCCTAACTCTGTGTTAGCTGGTGTCTAAGTGCATCTAAGGCTTCATAAATAGTGTGGTATTCGTCTACGACAATGCATTAATTAGTGGTTTGATACCTCAGGTATTGCTGGAAATGCTTGAGTACAGCTTTGTGGTGTACATATAACCAAAAACTTCTTTTATACATATATAATTTCATGTCATAACTCACTGTAAGTCTTTTATTGTGTGAAATCACGTGTAGAGGTATACAGATAAGATTGGAACGACAGATAATTTTACTCTTTAATAAAGACTTCACTGTTCTATCATACTGTTGTAGGAAGCTGGCAGTATGGACTCCACTGATGAACAGAGGACGGATGACTTCTTTGCTAGAGCTATAGGAGAGAGTAGAAGGTATTGACGATGTACGGTATTTGAAATAAGAATTTATACCACTTTTGTTCTACTTTGTGGATAAAAAAAAGAAAACTGTTGGAATATAGACACCATCTAAAGTCAAATAATAAAAACAACTTTAAGGATAATAATTATTATCATTCAAATTGAACATGTTTAATTAGAAACTTTGGATACATTGACTCCATGTAATTTTCTTTAGATATGCAGGGTTCTCAATAAGTTTGTGGCCAACAGGCCCAAAAGCTAGACTAACAGGCCTGCTAGGGGGGGCCCGGACATTTTCTAGCAATATTTTATTAACTTTTGAGATTCCTAACCGGCCCAAACACATTTCTAAGCGGCTGAATTGGCCTACAGCCTGCTGCTATTGAGAACCCTGGATATGGTCATTAAATTAGGCCTGGCCTAAAAAATTGCATGTTCATTCGGGGCCTTTTTTCACTTGAAAGCTTATGGAAAAGAAAAACACAAGAGTAGGTTGGGTAACCAGAGACCAATATTTTTCTGTATTTCAGGATGAATGCTGAAGTAAACAAATCCAATAAGAAACTTGATGCTCTTCATACAGAATTTGGTTTAGATATGGTCAATGCTTGGCAAGCAGAACATTCATCAGAAGTCCTGGCGCCACATGAACAGCAATTAGTTAAGAACGCCCAATATCAGAGCCCTAATGCTGGACGCTGAGTGAGAGCTTTAAGTAGAATCTAACTGATGGATTTTCCATTTTAAATCTTGAGTTGCTATTGTGTTTAGTATGGCAACGGTGTGGTGCAATGGCTCCCAATGACAATTAAGTGCAGATTTTGTTAAGTAATGTTAACCATTATCGAAGTTTAGGCTACCATCAGGAAAAAAAATATTAAAAATGTTCAGTGACTATTGTGGTTTCTGGTATCCAACAATGACCAAAAATATTACCTGTTCTTCTGAGTTAAATGTCCTGGATAAATGAGATATGCAAGACTTAGAAATATTATTTTTAACCAAAGAATTTTAGATAGATCTAGACTATTCAAAGCTTATGAAGCTTGTATTTACTTTGGTAAGGCACTCATTTTTTAATTTCAGGTTGAAATAAGAGATATATTCACAATTGCTCATTTTTTTTTTTTTCAGTTTTATGTACATAACCTCTGAAGTCTATAAATATTTTTAGTTTCACTGATATTTGCTACCATATCTCGTAATATGTTTCATTGTTTGATGATATTAGAACATGATTTAATACTTTTCGTACAGTGTACAAATTCAAGTCATTAAATTTCTAATAATTACCAAATACTTTATCTGGTCATCATTTCTTTGGGATGGGCATTCATTGTACTTGTATATCAATATTTATTCATATAGCATCTTATTTTATAAAATTCATCACCTGTTTATTTGTGTAAAGTATTTATTTTTCATGTGTGTAAATTCTTAAAGTGACTTTGTTCGTGTTGTCTGAAACTTCTACAGCATTTTATGTAGTATAATAAATTTTATTTTGTATCATCAGTTTTCTTTGTCTTCAAAATATTGTTCTGTATTGTACATACTGTGGAATCATTTATTTTTTTGTTGGGAATTTAATTTCGTGGATTTCGTGGGTCGACTCATCCACGAAATCAAACCCCCACGAATTTAAATGCAGAGATAAGGCATTTCTTTTCAAAAATCAAAATCCACGAATTTATGTCCCCACGAAAGCCATTTTAGTAAAAACCACGAAAATTGAACCCGACGAAAATAAATGAAAATACAGTAATTATACATAAGTTTTGATGATGAGTCATTGAAGATCTCCACAAAGATTGTAAAAAGAACAAACAAGAAATTAGAGTTTTTATACATTCTTTTTCCATCAAACGTTATCTGGGTTACAATAATACAAATGTACCTAAAAGCAGGGTACAAAATACATTTAGCGTAACAAGTTTTCTAATCATCAACAGAAAGTCTTGACAATGTTTGACTGGTACACGAGAAAATTTGTACAAATCTGTATTTCGTAGAGTGTAGTATTCAACAAAACATGCAAACTCTACAAGATAACTGGTTACAGAGTGGTGAAAACTAACTGTATACCAACTAAATATTGCCAAAGAATATATCCAAGAATTCTGACAATAAAAAACTTTACGAAATACACAGTTCTCCCTCATTCAGAATTTTTGGTAGTTACAGCAAATATATTAACTGTTTCATGTAACAGTTGCTGATAAGAGTCAATTAAATTGCAAATCATATCAGAATCAATTAACAGTCTTGCTATTACCTGTATGCTTCAGATTTTAATTTCACATTGCTCCCTTCGTTTTGTATCACCTCTTATGAACTTTATGTTAAAATACATGCTGACATTAACATGACTAGATGTTTAAAAGAATTTCAAGGTTCAGAGTATACCAGTAAGCCAATGAAAAAGGAAGAAAGAGTGAAACACATAAAGTACTATCTACAGATTGACAATCTGAACAGTTACATGTAAGTCTCTGACAGAAATAATACACATGTAGCTAAATGTGAACAATAAAAGTTCACATGAAATAAGCACTAGCAACATAAATAATCAAACAAGCATTATATACCTAGTTTAACAATTGTAAAGATAACTAATAACTGAATTCATACAAATGATGCAACAAAACAATCAATTATAGTTATACTAATGTGTATACATGTATATAGACATCAATGAAGTATTGTACGTAAGTATTGCACAGCAATACAACCATTTCCTAGAACAATAAATGAACTACATCATTAGTCAGAAAGTGTGTTCTTTTCTGTATAATCATACCTTACAGCTCACCTGATAACTGTGGTAAACCTAGAACCAGTCTGGCAAAAGATTGCTAATGGTATATAGGGTATAAACCATTCAAAAATTATCAAAATCGTGTCACTTCCCTTGTCAATATAAATGACAGATCTTCGTACATCTATATAGCTAAAATAATATGAGTGCTAACAAGCAAGTTCTGTAATGGTCTATATTCTGTGAAATCCATAAAAATATGTAAATAAGCAACAACAGCATAACAAAATACATCAGCATTTTATGGGTCTACAGATGGGGCATTTTATATGTTGAAATATATCAATACATAATCATACAATACTTACATGTGGATTGTACAAAAAGCGTCATATTTCATGTATCGATGAGCAAGAGAGGTTCAATATGTTTCTATATGGAGGGAAAATTATGCAGTTGGCACTTGAGCTAATTCGAGTGTATAAGATTAAAAAAATCTAGCATATACAGCATTTATCACAATTTACTATCTGTTACAATGTAATTCAAATTAACTGGACATGCTATTCTTTTTAAAGACTAAACTAAATTCTATTAGTCTTAACCTATGACATGGAGCAGAAATCAAACAAATTCACAAGTTCTTGTATTCAAATATCAATGTGTCATAAAAATACTGGTTAAGTGACATCTTTATGCAACCATAAATAGAAAAAATGCCCAAATTGAATGTCAAGACTTTATATTCTAAATCTTGAAAGTTGATAACTATCTTAAAGAACACAACTAAATACTACAAAAACACACACAAAACAAGAATCAGCTCCAAGAAATGACCCAAACCCAATAGAAAAACAATAAGAAGAAATAAGGTGATCAGATGATTTATGAACTCCGAAAATGGGTTAATAAAATTTTCCCAGAAGTAAAATCTAGATTAGATATTTTCCGTACACATAAAGAAACAGTAACAAATGTGCATATAACACTATGACTAAGATCAGGTGAAAATTAACCTTCATACACCGAAAGACAAGACTGAGACAATGACCAATACTGGTGCATCAAAAATATGCGGTTATAAAGCGCTTTAAACAGTATTCTTATGTACCAATGAATAGACTGTATAGATTATTTGATAGTATAACAAAAAGTTAATCTTAAAGATTACATATTCCTTATACTGGCAATGTTATGGCGATACGAGTCAAAACCAACAACTAGATTTTTGTAAGTTTGTGTACGAAGTAGATATTATAGCCTTATAGCTTGAACAGCATAATTCATGTATTAGAACAGTCTTTCAGGTGAGTGAAGAAATGTAAGACTGAGATCTAATCTTTCAAGAAATAATTAACAAGAACTTAGTAAAATATTTTATACAGAAGTTCTAGTCATGATAAAATTATAATAGTGCTATTGGAAAATTCGGTCCTAGATGCATTGGATAATTCGGTCCTAGGCAGGAAAGGAAAATTCGGTCCAAGGTGGGATTGGGACTCACAGTTATCAGGGACTAGCAGTTACTAGTCAGAGACCATTACTACTCCACTACAAGACCCCTTAAAACGATGTCAAGATGTGTATCATAAATCAAAAGCATAACTCATTACACTGGAAGAACAAATAGATGAGTTTTTTTAATAATTCATTGCACTGAGAGGTAACAAATAAATAAGGGAAAATGAATTTTTACAAACTTTTAAACTTATCTGTACAAAAAATAACACAAAAACAACAACACAACAAAGATAGAACAAAGAGCAAATACAACAAAACAGTTACTATGACAACACACTAGGAAATTTACAACAAGGAGTATTGAAGGGAAATAACAAAATCACACACATTTTTATCTACAAAGAAGCAGTAATCTACAAATATTCAAATGAACAAATAAATACTTAATTTCTATTTCAATTATTTCTCATTAAGTATGTCACTTTTAGTATCAACATCATATAACTTCAGCATTTATCAAAAATATCTCATCATGTCAATACATTTTTATCCAGAAAAAAATAGCACAGGATTTTTTAAAAACTATACATCTATACACACAAACAGTACAACATTAACACCTATATATTGTATCTAACAACAAGATGAGCAACATACTCATGTATGAATAAATCATGGCACAAGATCTTCGAGCATTCGGTTCAAAAGATGGATGGGAAATTTTGAAATTACATAAATTGCAGCCATTTTCTTTTTTTGGATCATAAAAACATGGTTACTGTATAAGGAAAAAAATGTATTTTTTGTAAATAGAAAAAAATAATTATGTACCTATTACATGAATAAAGATTTGAAAAAAGGACTATCTACAAAAAAGATCAAAACAATAATGCTACCTACTCTACTATTATAAAGGGAATAAAAAATTAGGTATTTACGGGGAAATAAAACAAAATATGAACAAATGAAAGACTCTTGGGGCACAGAATAAAAAAGTTAAAGGGTAAGTACATTTGAACACTTCATTTATATAAGATTTACTGTAGTTTTTATTAATTTCTGTCAACAGAAGAAAATAAAGCATATATTATCTGTCATTCTCTACCTCATAAAGAGCTTGCATTTTAAAATCACTATAGTGTAGTATATCTAAAATTATACTATCAGACAAAACTAAAAAAAATGATATTTTTCTGTTTCATGACCCAAACTTTTAGCAGTGGATGGGTAGGTAAGTATTTTTTATCAGTTTATGCTTTACACTGAAAATAAAAAGCTGGAACAAAAAAAAAAGAAAAAAAATCTTCTGTCAAAATTACTAACATTTTGGGGTTGCTATTTTCTAAGATGAGTTTATTGTGTACTTAGTAACTATAAACCAAAACTGTCTTAAGGAAAGGCCTCAATATCACAGCATAAGATTGCTTTTACCTTGTGTCAGTTATCAGTGAAAGCAAAACAGGATCATGATTGAAGAATCTATCAATGACAAGGATCATTATAAACGAAAGTAACACTATTGATTAATCTGGTTATAATCAGACTTAACACTCTTTTATTACCAGCGATACCAGCGTCCATTGTGTACGCCCAATAGTGTGCACATGCATAGATAACTGAAACTATTTTTGAGCTTAAATCAACACAGAGATACTTAATTATCATGGTAATGCAAGAAGACTCAGTAACAATAGTAGTCTAGAAGTTGAGAAATGTAAATTATGAGTAAGTTCTATGAACATGGGGAATTTTCTGAAAATTCTATTTATGAAAAATTTAATGGTACATTGGTCCAACTAACGGAAAAGACAAATAAAGGAAACAGAATGGACATTTAACTGATGTTGATTAAATGGATTTTTCTTGAAATGAAATTCTGTGAGTACAGATTATCAGCAGATTTATAAGAAAATAAAAAGATACCAGCCAACAATACTTCAGCGTCAATAAACAGACTTCTGGCAGCAGAAAATAGAAGCAAAGTTGCCACATGACAGTTAATGGTGAAAGAAAAATAGTTTACATTTTATTTTTGCTAAGGTAACAACTTAAAAACATTACTTAGTATCTACAGAAAGGTGGGATGTTTTGTGTATGCTTTTTTTCTAAGAATCTTTTTCTTAACAATGGTTGATTGACATCTAATCAGCGCTGCATATTTAGATACATGACTCTGGAAATTGTAACTCACAAAATAAATGGGTGACAAAAAATAGCATGACAACAAAAGCAACAAGTTTGTTAAACAACAATCACAGATACAAGTTCTATCATGGTATTAAATGATTCTAGGGGTTTTCCCTTTTTGTGACTCAATAAAAAACTCACATTGCATAAACAGACAATATAAAAAAAAAAAAACTCTAAAAATGCATAGATTTTAAAAATAAACAAAAACTGCTCGTTTCTCAATACACAACATTGAACAAAACATTCCCTTATACAATTTACAACCTTTTAAATTATATCTCATCTCACTCAGCAGTTTTTTTATCAATATTAATATTGAAATTATTACAATATTTATTTCATTTCAAACCTTGATACAAGAAATCTGAAATCCAGGCACACAACTTGATAACTTCATTAACATCAAAACATGTTGATACATCTATACAAACTTTCTATTCTAATTCATCAATAAAAAAAATGAACAGATAGAATATTATATTTGTTTGTTTGTTTGAGTTTTACGCCCCTTTTCAACAGTCAAATGAGGAGGACAGTTGATCTAACCATCATTCCTGGGAAGAACCAGTACTAGACTCCCATCCTCCGTAAGCAACTGTCTACTTTCTCACATAAAGAGACATGGTCGGTAGCTGGGCTTGAACCCATGACCCACTATCAGTGAGAGGTTACAGTGATTTGAAGTCAGCGACCTTAACCACTCAACCATGGAGGCAGGTCATTTCATGGAGTAACCTACCCTGTCAAAAACACCCGCAAGAACATTATATGAAAGAAACTTCAATCAAAATATACTTTCAACCCTATTTGAAGTATCTGAACACAAGTTGCAAAATTACGTATAAAACTGTTACTTTGACAACACTATATGAATGCAATGATGTTAATTTAAACTTGAGGTCGATTTTTTGATGTAAGAAAAAAGTTCCACAAGAAAATAAAACCATGCACAGTATACTGGTACTATATATGTCATGTGTGTATTTAGTTAGATATGTAAGTAAATATATCTCTATAAATCAGTAGCCAGTAATGTTGTCCATGTTCTCCGAGATTTGACATAGATACGGAGAGATTGTAAAGTTTATATCTTCAAATAAAACATGAGGCCATCATGAGGTATCACAATAAGATAATTACACAATCATCTAGCAGAAAGAACTGTGCACAATTATATTGATATATAATAATTCAAGTCTATAAAGCACCATCTCTACGTAATTGTGTAAGTGCCCCGATCACCCCACCAGCAGTTTTACGATTCAAAATAGATGACAAATGTGACTTCATTGGCGTAGATGATGACACAGGTTCAGAAGGTAAATCACCTGCTCTAACAGATACTGTAGCAATGGCAGGTGCACTACTTGTTACCATGGAAACAGAGTTTAAACCCAAATTTGAAGCACTTGTTTCTGAAACACTAGTAGAGGTCAATGGTAAAGTTCTAGGTCTTGAAATCTCTGTATTATCAGTACTTGCGCCTTCTACACTAGTGCCAGCAACACCAATGCCCCCTATGCAAGGGCCACCTACACCAGCGCCACCTACAGCTCCGCCAGTTAAATAGCCAAACAAAGATACGCCAGTGTTCCGTAACTTGTTAATTACACTTAAAGCATTATTGTCACCATTTCCTGAATCAGTTGATTTGGCATCCTGGGTTTTGATTTGATAATTCTGAGACAAACTTTCACTATTAAAAGAATTTGTATAACTTGAATGTTGTGACCTTGACCCCAAGAGGTCAAGGCCTCTATCATGTGACCTTGGCGGTAGAGTAGACGGGGAAGGTATTAGATTATAAGAGTTGGTAGGCAATGTCAAGGTAGTTGAAGGAGATGAAATATTTCCTTGAGTAAACTGTGTCTCGGCTACTAGACTAGGAAATCTTGCAGGGTTTGAACAATGTGAACTCAGTACAGAAGACGCTGAATTTTCAAGTTTATTCTCCGCTGGTTCCGTCTGTAAATCACGTTCGTTAAGTAGAGATGCTAGACCGAGTGACATACTATATGTACTGGTTCCGAAAGTTTCTGTTTGTCCGCCGACAGCCATGCGAGGTGAGGAAGACGAGAATGATGTCATAACTCTGAAAAAATTGAAAAATATTTAATAAAAAATTTGGAAAAATAACTCCAATCAAGCCTTGTAGTAATATACAAGTAATAAAAAAAATACCATGACAACACATATTATTAAATAGATGCTTCTGTTCATACAAGTTATGCACATTTCTGCATGATTTCAGTTTTCCTACTAACACTAGTATGATACCCCAGTATCTGGGACACCCACAGCAGCTGACAAATAATCTCAGGATTTAAGTAAGTAAGCAACTGTATTAAACTGTTTATAGTTTTCCAAGCATTTTTAATTTTTTTCTCATGAAATCAGAAGATTTTTTTTTTAAAAAAAGAAGAAATAATTCAAGAAATTATGAACAACTTAAACAACACATGAAAAACTTTTTGAAAATAAA
The DNA here is from genome assembly GCA_964023205.1 of Lutraria lutraria. Lineage (NCBI taxonomy): Eukaryota > Metazoa > Mollusca > Bivalvia > Venerida > Mactridae > Lutraria > Lutraria lutraria. Next base: position 1,882,620 of record OZ026851.1, on the reverse strand, counting down.
CAATATAACTGCACAAAATTACTGCAACCTATAGTACTATTTATACGAATATGCCAAGCCTAGCGTCTAAAAGAAGCATAAACCACAGTTTATACAGAACTTTAATTAAGAACCAATTATGATTGTAATGAACTTAAAGCTGAATGCTCTTTTAACTAATACATCGTACCAAAACATAATTTCATTTTCAATCTTTAATTAAGAAAAAAAGTTTTATTCAAACCGAGCAGATAAATGGTACTTATGTGTTGCTTTAACCAATATCATTTAATTCTTGAAATTTAAGGAAATCACAGTAACCTCCCTTGGTCTGTTCAACTTCCAATCTCAATATTGACATTAGAAAATATTAAATTCATGATTTTGGTATTATGTCAATTGCCAAACTCTGGGGAATGTTCCATTTTAAAATCTGAATTCATTAAAATATTCTTCCAATTAGTAACATCACCCAACCAGCTCGTGTAAGTTCTAAAGAGCAAGCAGTTACCAATGTAGTACAAGGTTTAAGCCAAAAAGCATGTTTGGTGAGTAGAAAAGCAATCTTAAAAAAGTACTTTTATAAGCTGTAAAAAGCCTTGAATTAATAACACAGTTTCCTTTGAACAATGCTGTACCGTGTACATGCAACATTCAATATGAGTTGCCTATTAATTAGTTTTTGTAGTCATTGCATTTTTATATACAGTCAAACTTGTGTTAGATGGTCACCTCCAAATTAAGTACATTGATTATTTAGAACAAAACGACTTCTAAACTAAAGGGTGGCCATTGCTCATGGGTTTGACAGTATCTTGAAGCATGTCTATAGTTTTCTCTTTGCTGAGGTCCAAGAAGAAGACTGGTGTAACTCCAAAATATAAGTCTTTGTCATTCATATTTAATTGTATTTGACTTCAACTTTATCATTTTAATAGAAATAAACTACTCTGAAAGCAGTGTTGAATTGTTCTCAATCATGTACTAGATATTGAACTTTCTAGGGTGTGAAATTGTTTCCAGTTTACAATCATCACAACTGAATGTAAAACATCTGACAAATTTTAACAAGCAATTAGTTTTTGTAGATATAAACTTGAGTCTCTATCTTGTCATGTTAATGTTACTATAGTGATTAAGGAATGGATTGTGAGAAATGAGGGTAATTGAAAAACTACACACTCATGTAATACACAACAATGTGATGATTATGATAAGTTTGTTTGTTTGTTTATATCAAGTTTTACGCCCCTTTTCAACAGTCAGAGTCATATGGGGTGGACGGTTCACTTAAACATTGTTCCTGGGAAGAACCAGTACTAGACTCCCATCCTCCGTAAGCAACTGCCTACTTTCTCACATAAAGAGACAAGGTTGGTAGCTGGGCTTTAACCTATGACGCTCTATCAGTGAGATGTTAAAGTGATTTGAAGTCAGTGACCTTAACCACTCGACCACGGAGGCGGGTCTGGATTATGATAATGTGAATTAGAACTCTTCTGATAATAGCAAATATTCGTTTTAATGTCATTAGAAATAAAGCCAGAATGAAGAGAGGAAGGCAGTGCTCTAACAGATTAAATCAACTTAAAAAAAGACTATCAAAATTCAAGTATTATTATAAATGGATTGCTTAAAAAAGATTTTGAAAAACCACTTTCTGTCACAAAAATGACTTCCTTATCCCTTACACATCATGGCAAATATGAAAAGCTTATACATGATGTACAAGCAGGTCCCCTAAGTATCCAAAGCTTTTTATCATTGATTACAACGCATGATATGAAATTAGCGAGACTGACATATAACTAAAACAAACCAGAAATAAAACACTAAGGCATTCTGGGGGAAAGTATGAGGTAAAACACTCTAGCATGCTTACTCCTGGTCTTCTAGTGTAGAAACAGAATCCGTTTCCATGTCAACGTCACTGTTAACAATCACATGATATAAGATTCAGTATAATAATATAATAAATGCTGTTAGAAAAAAATAAAAAATAAATCAAGCCAGAAAAATACTGTAAAATATATTGAATATATTACTAGACAGTAGCAACAGACCTGGGATGTCATTTTCTGAGACAATTTGTTTCATTTCAGGTCATTTGGGGTTAAATGAAGGTGATTTCAATAGAATTATCACAATTTTACCATCACAAGTCCATTACTACAGCCTGAGCATGCTACCACAATGAAATAAAGTTTGCAGTCATGCAAATTAACCAAAAGATTACTGAAACAGTATGAATTTATAAGAGACTGTGAACAGAAGATACTGGATACAAGAAGGCACGTGGATTCATAAAATATCACAGAAAAATATACAGAAAGTCATTCACTAACCTAGCGGCCTCTGAAGGGTGTTTCACCCGCGAATCTGTGAGAGTGAACACACCAGAACTTTCCTGGAACCTTGTCGGGTAATTAATCAGCTCATCTGTTAGCAATAAACACAAAATGTTACTGTTAGAACAATAAATACAGACATAGTGAATTCTGTACCAAATGAATCAGAACTAGAAATGAGGACATGAATGCCCGCGCTGAGAGCTAAGTAAAAAAGGAGCCATAACTCCTGTGAAAATCTTTGGATTTTAACAAAAATCAAACTTGACCTGTATTTCATTTTTATACACCTTTGTGTAAAATAAGAAACAGATACATGAATATTTCTTGAGTTATTGCTCGGAAACCAAAATTTGAACCGACGGACACCAAACTTTGAACCGAGGGATGGACAGGAGTAACAAATTTCTAGGTTTCATACCATCTTCTTCATAATCACTCAGAGTGTAGTCTTCAGTGGCTTCTGTTCCAAGTGTAAGCTTAGCTTCACCTTTCATTCTCACACCTGGTCTAGTTTCAAATATCCCCCCCAGGTGTGGTGTAGCCAGTCTCTGCCACTGTCTTAATGTTATAGACCCTGAAAATATACACACGTTTGAGTTAAGATGATAAATCTAATTGATAGACAGTGCAGCCTCTCAAAAGCAACACCCTTTGGGAGTAGCAAAATTATATTGTTGTTGAGAAGTTGTTGCTCTAGAGAGGTTAAATTAATAGTTAAATCATGCTGTGGGAAAAATCATGCTGTTGTTGAAGGGAGGTTGTTGCACAAGAGAGGGCCATTCTAGAGAGGTTGTGCTGTAGATTCATTTTCAAATACAGACAAACCTGTGAACAAAGGTCACCCTTGGGAATGACAAAATGTGGTCTTATTGACAGGTTGCCTTTATTCCAAAGTCCTTGCATTAAGACCTTGCATGATGAATAAACATCACATATTAAAAATATTTACATCACAGAAGTAAGTCTGTATCTAATTAAACTCTCATTTTAATCTGTAAATTCAAAGAAAACTTTCGAAAAAAAAAGAGTTTTGACATAAGGTTAAACAAGAGTGCTGCAAGCAGTGCCAACACTCGTCTGTTCACCGCCTCAGTGAGATCTAGCCACCAATGAAATTTCATGTTGCTACATCTTATAGTTTCTGTGCCATGAGCTACATTAAAGTTTTGTATGACTCTGAGGATGAAGTGACCACAATAGCTTGACTTTTTCTTCGAAAACAGCCAAGCTAATTAAGATAAGTGCCTGGTCGAGTGAAAATCATTTAAATTACCTTCAAGTGGTTTTACAATCCTCAGTTTCTCTGGCATTTTATAATAAGGGTTTCCACTGCTGCCCGTCATGGACAGGTAACCACTGTTAGCGGATATTGTACTCTCAGGGGAGTGACATCTACCAGCCGCCTGCGACTCGGTTTCGCTTCTTTCTGACATCTCACTCATACTTCTATACAAACAAAAGTATATCACAGATAATATTATCTAAAATTATTTCACAGATAATATAATATCGTTTGATATCATTCAGAAAAAAATAAAATTGCATATAAAATAATTTCACAGAAAATAAAATGTCATAATTTTCATAAAATTATTTCACAGAAAATAAAATGTCATACAATAAATATAACACAGAAAAAATAATATCACATTTAAACGATACATTTTATATAACCAGTAACTAAATCTGAATTTTGTTGTTTCGAATATAATGATATTTAGTAAATTATATCATCAAATCATTGAGATTGTTTTTAAGAAAAACATTTATTTCAAATCATAATTACATTAACATGGACAAATAAAGGGACATAACTCTGAAATACAATGAAATAGGTTTTTATCCAAAAAGGTAAATTTTATGCAAAAGAGAGCACTATGAAATAGTTATTAATTCCAACATAAAACGTAGACAAGGTAGCAAAAAGGATAAATACTGAATATTGTCGCCTTAGAATTAAAAGGGCCTATCTGCCTCTTTAAATTAATACTGGTCAGATAGGACCTTTTAATCCTAATGTGACGATATACACTCAGTATAATTTATTGCATAGAAAACAAACTTTACAAACCTTTCACGACTCATTTCTTCTCTGCTTTGTCTTTCACGTTCTTCTTTAGCGTAATCCATTTCATTAAGCTCATTTGCCCGCCTCATTGAGAGACGACGTAGAGCTCGTTGTAGATCGCTAGATCCTGGTACGCCGGGACGACCGAGTCTTGTAGACCCACCGTATAAAGAGTCAAGGTCACCGGGACAACCTTCACTCACACCAGACTCAGTGTCACTAAAGTACATAGAGCTTCTTTGTGATACAGATCGTGAGTCATCATTTTCTGTAAGACTTGAACCCAGCATGCTTGCACTGCAGGAACCAGCAGATGTGTTACGACCAGGAGATTTTGCAGCTTTGGCAGTTTCGAAAATTTTCCACGTATGTTTTCTGCAAATTGTTTGACATAAATTCTTAAACTACATAAAAAGAGCAAAACAAAATATCAGTAGAAACAAAATGGATTTAAATAATACTTGGATCAATTTGATAAACTGCACTTTCTATCAATATTTGCATGACAACAAAAGAATGTGTCTTATTTCACGGTTAATTATTCATATCATGTTGCTACAGATTTATTACATTTCAAATGTTCAGACATTTCATGCACTTTATAAATACAATAATAGCATTTCAGATTATAAACATCAACACCTGGGTTCACTCAAATGAGAACAATATCTCACCACAATAGCAAAACATTCAAGTTAATATTTAGTACGAAACTTAAACCAAAAACAAATTCTGTTTTTATTAGGGATGTCAACCGGAGTCCGGATATCCGAACGTTCGGATCCCGTTCCGAAGTTCGGATCCGATTTTTAGATCCGGATGTTCGTATCAAAATACTACTGTCGTCTAAAATACGTATAAATGTTGCTGAAATCGACTGTCATAAAATATAATCAAAATGTCGAACACACGGGGTGCAATTAAGTCGACGTCGTCATGGTGATGACACATAGTATATGCTAGGCCTACAATATACACCGGTGACACTACTGACATCGCACATCAACATTTTACTTAAAGTACGGTATATTGCGATTTTATTTAAATGTTAAAAATGAATAATAGTAATGACGATTAATTTTTCACACGTCTTATTATAATGAAAGATTGTCATTTGATGATTGAATGTTGATAATTAAAGACTTATTATCAAGTTTCAAAGTTTATTTAGTGATACCGCTTAATCCTAGACCGATCTGAGTAGCATAAAACGACTTTAAAAAATCGGTCCATAAAAGTTTCATAAAATTCGGTCCATCGCTAAACCTGTACGTGCATAATGTCACAAACCTTGCTGTATGTTGTTCGCGCCATTCTCAATATCCCAATTATTAAAACACGTCGGGGTAATAATGCAATCGCGCGGAGCGTTCATTTGTTAATCCCATCAAATCGATGTTGATTGTAATTAGTCCCAACACGTGGTAGATAAGAGTAAAACAATTAATGCACTGATATTTTGCGTTAAGTGATGTGTTTGCACAAAGTTAGCGATTTCAATTGTTTAACACAAATTATGCTGCATATAATTATATGTTAAGTTTGAGTTAAAGAATTCAAACGTCGTTCCGAACGCAGATTCCGTACAGTCACAGCCTGTTTCCCCCATTTTAGTAGCATTTCGGTTTAATCAAAGGCGGTGAATTGTTTTAGAAGTTGGTATCAAAGAAAAATTAGTTACAGCAAAAGGACGCCGACATTCTTTGGTCCAGTTTTAGCGACAATTCGCTAACTCGACCATTACGATTTAGTAAATAACCCGTGTAACTTAAGATACGCGTCATAATCAAACTGGCAGGTATAGAGACATGATGGGTTTACGGCATGATGACGTACGCAATCTTTACAATAACTTTGAATTCCGGAATGTTCCTTCTGGACTAAAATAGAAACATGGCAGTGAATCTTTGAAATGGTTCACGTGCACCGGTTTGAGTAAAATACGTGCGGAGTTTGATTGTATTGTGCGTATTTGTTTTTCATTATTATTCGTTTTTTAGTCAATATTGAATATAACATTAATTCAAAATAAATGAAATTAGCGATGAACAGATGATCGCGAAAACTGGTTACGATAAAACAGTAAAAACTAAATAACTGTGTAAAGATCGATCCGAACATCCGGATGTATCCGGATGTCTGATCCGGATATCCGGATACTTGATTAGGTCAATTTTGACATCCCTAGTTTTTATCCCAGCAATCTTAACACTATTGCGGAAAAGAGATGGAAAACATCTCAGCCATAATTAAACTAGAAATGTGTCCAGAGCGCTAAGTCAAAAAGGGGCCATAACTCCTGTAAAAATGTTTCGATTTTACCGGAAATCGAACTACGTATTCGTATTTTATTATTATACACCTTCATGTAAAATATGAAACCAATCCATGAAATATTTCTTGAGTTATCGCTCCGAACCCAAAATTTGAACAGACAAACAGGGGTAACACATTATATCAGTAAAGTAATCTTAGCTAAACCTACTTTCTCTCCACTGAAGAGTATCCCTTTGGATAGTCAACCTCACTACGCATAGAATTCTCAAGTTCAGACGCCAGAGATTCCCCTGTGGTGTTATGAAGGGAAGGTAGGTAACTATGTCGCATTGCCCCTGGTCGCTCACGACTTCGGAATTTTCTTAATTCTTCTTGTGTTTCTTCCAGAATGGCTAACAGTTCTTCATTCTTCTCTTTAAGATCAGCAATCTACAGTAAATTTTGAAAAATGATTTTAACAGACACAAACAGGTTATTTGTCAACTCCAGCAACCTCCATAAAAAGGTTCTTAAATTGTACTCTGACCAGTGGTCAATTCTTAATCTCAAAGAATGAATGAATTATTTGTCATTTATATTCCCCTTCTCTTACAATAAAAAAGATGTAAGTAACTGAACTCTGCCTAATGGTCAATTTTACAAAATATCAATAGTTAATTCAACTATGTTTGGAAGGTAACAAATAAACTGAATTGTATTGTCAATTTGAGCTATTATGCTATTGTGTGTTGTGTCGTGTTGTTGTGTCATGCCATTTGCTGTTTTTTGTTGTGTCATGCCGTGTCATGTTGTATTACCTCTCTACTCAGATAATTCTGAGAATCATAAGCAGCTTCTAACGTCTTCTGTAACTCCATGTTGTCTGCAGTAAGCTGAAATTAGATACAAGGATAGCATTCAAAACAGCTCAGAAAAACATAAAACTTATGTTTGTGTAACACTGCTTCAAGTCAAAATCTACCAATAAAATATGTGATATTTCCATAACTTCAAGGACTGAGGATACAAACTAACTTCATTAAAAAAAATAACTTCATTTATTACACAATACTTTGGAGTTTGGAGCAGAAAACCTTGATATTATACAAACATTAAAGATAATAATTGGCAGAATTTCAGGTAAAGAATACTGCACAAAAGGGTAATTTCTAAACAGGACTTTTTCACCAACTTTTAAATCAAAGGCTGAGAATTCAAGGCTCTCATTTTGACCTCTAACATTTGACATCTTTTGAGCACTCAGTGAGATAGTAGCAGAGTCGACTTACAGCCCGCAGTTTTTTCTGTACTGTAACAAGCTGGTGTAATAAGTTTGTATTCTCTTCCTTCAGATTCGAACATTCTTCTGTTTTATCAGAACATTCTTTATAAATATTGTCTCTCTCTTTGTGGACATCCTCTGTAATATTAATTAAATATGAAGAAGAATTGGAAACATTTTATTTCTAAAAGGCTAAAAAGCCCATAAAGATATAGCGCAATTTTATTAAACTGTCAAAGCTGAATAATTACTGAATGCGTTTATTTTTAGTGTCTTACGACATAGATAGTTTTGGTTTATTTTACGGTAAGTAATGTATGTACATGTATGTTGTTGTAAAATCAATGGAAGTTTCATATTCATTCAAGATATTATAAAACATAAGGAAAATAAACAAGAGTATATCACATACAATATGAAATAGCGAACATTATCATGCACGGAAAAGGTCCAAAATTTACATATTATGAAGACTATTTATGTATGTTACATATCGAGGGTTCATCGCAACAGTGTCGTAACTCATATTGAAATAAGAACAAGTTACGACTGTGTTGCGCTGAGCCCTCGATATGACTAATTAGCATGAAGTTTTACATTATGACACTAATGACGTATGGTTATTACATGAAATCAATTCTTGTATGTATATAGCTTGACCATGTTTTTTTAGCCATGACGGAAGACTACACTAAATCAACTGGGGTATATATAGTAGTTGAGCATGTTACATCTATCTTATCAATATGATTCAGTCAGATTTGTTCTGAATATCCATACAGGGGTGTGACTGCTCCAAGAGCAAAAAGGCTGAAATACCCTAACCCCACCCCCTTCATGCTAGCAAAAACATCATTTTTGAGTAGATCGGTCTGAATCTGGACCCTTTTGTTTCAAAGATTTTAGGACAAAAAAGAGGAAATCAGCTGAAAGGAGGAAGAATCACACCCCTGCCATATCCCCTGTTTGGCTTAGTGGATTATTCTGAATAATTTCGTCACGGCTCAAAAAACATATTCAGACTGATTAACAAATATTAAATCTGATCTGGTCCAGGGTAAGATTTGAACTCAAAGCAGGGAGGGGTTAGTGATAACTAGTCAGAGACCATGATCAATTGACCATGGAGGCCCAATTTAACAATCAACATCAAATATGTAAGATAAAACAGGACAGAATAGGACACATTCTAGGGGATTTGACACAGGGTGACCACAGAAATCAAAAAGAAAAATTCACTGATCTTTCCCTGACTTCTCCCTGCAGGGAATTTGATTTCATCTTTTTCCCTTTTTTCCAGAGTCCGTAGCCACCATGTAACAGTATGTTAATTACTTTCAGCAAGGAGATAATGAGATATTTCCCTAACAATTCTCACTATAGCTTGAAATATGAAATAAGAGATTTGTCTCTCTGTACTCAATCAATGTTTGATCAAACAATGAATAAACCACATGTATATAAAATCTGTCTACTGATAAGGTAATGATCCCATGTCAACTAAACAGGATATACCTGGTAAAAAAAATAACGCCCCACTTTATTAACTAAACAATCTAAAAATAAATATGCAGAATGTAAACAACAAGCCCGGGCATTGCACTACATTGTACCCTGTAAAACATACCTTGCAAAAAGGATGCATGACAACAATATTATTTAGAAAAACAAAAAATCTGATAAAAAATCCAAAGAACCGTAAATGTTAGTTGCATTTGATAAACAATATTCAGTCAGATTTTACCAAATTTTCATGAAGTTTTAAGTTGACTGTTTATAATAAATTCTAAGTCAAAATTTTATGAAATTTTTCAGATATGAAACTCTATGATCACAGGTATCCTGTGTATATCGCAAATAAAATAATATCCAACCATAGATTGTGCTTCAACTTAATACACTGTAAAATCCATTAGTGGAAATTAAAGAATAAATAAACCAATCTATCCATTAAAGGACATTGTAAAACTATGAATATTTCAATCAATAACCTGACAGCAAATTAAATACAAGAGAACACAAACAGACCAGAATCTGGAGACAAAAGTCAACATGATGCTGATTTAGAAATTAACTGATGATTGATGGTTATTGATTGGATATAATCAGCTGATTCATTTATTCATCTACTAATTGATTCATTTACTATCACAGTGGCTGATCTATTGATTTATTCATTTTCTTATTGATTGATTTACTTATTGACTGATACACTGATTGATACACTGATTGATACACTGATTGATACACTGATTGATTGATTGATTGATTGATTGATTGATTGATTGATTGATTTACTTATTGCCTGGTTGATTGATTGATTTATTGATCTACTAATTGATTTATTTACTTATTGCCTGGTTGATATATTGATTGATTGATTACTAATAGATTGACTGATTAATTGATTGATTTATTACTTGACTAGCTGACCTACTGATTGACTGACTGATCTTCTGATTGATCAATTGATTGATCAATGAACCAACTGACAGACTGACTTGTTGAATACCAACAGATCTATCACTGTTACGACTCTCAATTCACCAACTTCATTCAGTTTCAATGTATTGCTCCATCGTTAAGCTGATTTGGAATTGAATGATTTAATAATTGATTGACTGATTGATTTTTCGAGACAAGCAGATTCAGCAGTATTTGAGCACCAGATCTGGTTTTTTTTTAACAAAATCACCTCTCAGACAGGCTTCCATCACAGTCAACTGACAGTTAAGTACCTAGATCCCCATGGGATACATTTCAAGAGCTCATAAAATAACAATTCTCTCCATTTATGACTACTAGGCCAGGAACTTTTTTTTAATTAAATCTGTCAAAAGCTCTTATCTATAGACTTATTCTACGAAATATTAAGTAGAGCATGGTCTGCAGACACCTATTCACAGAGATATTTTTAATATAGTTTTTTTAAAGCGTGAACTATGTCCATTGAATAATAACTGGAGCTAGGGAAATTAATTCTTGACAAGTGAAAATTAATATAATTGCACTATAAGAATAAGGTTAAATGCTAGCATAATGCATGTACATAAAGACGCAATAAAGCATTAAGTCATATGTGAAAAGATGTACTGGTAGATATGTTTACAGACAAGCTATGGCTAGAAAAATCCTGAAAATCATATGTGGCCAATAATTTTGCCAAACAAGAGGTCATAAACCACAGGTAACTGTATCATGAATAGATTATAAAAATATGAAAAAAAAAATTTTTTTTAAATATTTATTAATATGTTAACATATAAATAAATATTTTTTTTAAATTTGTTTTTTTCATATTTTTATAATCTATTCATGATACGGTTACCTGTGTCATAAACCACATTGTTTCCATATTTAACTCAGTTTGCATCAAAGAAAATTCTTAAAAGCAGATTAAATTGACCACAACTTTGCCAAATCTCTATTTCATTTTTTCTAAAATTTCATCTATTGACTTCTACTTTGATAAAAAAATTCCGGATATATACAGAATATGGTCATCTCTGTTTATTAAGTTCTATAGGCATACCTTTAAATGAAGGAGGATTTAATGTGATGGACATCTTGGCATTAAAATTTTACATAACAAAATATAAAGAAAAACAAGGCAATCACTATAATAAACCCCCGCATCATTAATTAGAAGAACATGCCATCTATTCGTTAGGGACGTGAATTTTAAATTTCGACAAATTATTTTTGCAAATCACAGAAAAAGAAAAACAACCATACCTAACTGTTGAATGCAATCAGTGACAAGTTTCTGTTCTTTATCCTCTAATTCTTGTGTCATCAACTTCAGTTTTGATGTCTCAACATGCAGGTCTAAATTCTCATCCTCTAACGACCTAATTTTTTTCTCCAACGATGGAACATGACATGAACCGGCACCCAGTGTGTCCGGCGAGCTAAGATCACTGCCCTCATAGTTTTGAGTATAGATCTTTAGTAGCTCCTCTTTCATGGACAGGTCATGCTTCAGCTGGCTTAGTTTCTCATTAGCTTGACTAAGCGCCTGTTCCAGTTCTTCATTTTTTTCCTCAAAGAATTTGTTCTTCTCGAGGAGAGTTTGCCCAATCTTCGCCGCTAATTCTAAATCTCTTTCTTTCTGCAAAAAGAGAATTTTAACCAAATATAACTACTAAACACTGAATGCCTTATAACAATAGCAAAATTTTTGATGAAAGATTTAATAATTTATTTCAAATGAAAAGTCTTGTATTTCAACACAAGGAAAAGTACATAAACCTACTAGTGCATACAACATGGCAAGCAATAATGGACCATTTCAGTTCTTCCCAGACAGCCCATGTCTGCCATGTATGTATACATGCATTCAGTACAAAGTTCAGAAAAATGCACAACAACAAGGGTTGACCTACTAAAATGACATCTCATTGGCTGTCTACACCAAACATAGCTTATCAGTTCATTCTAACCGAGGCTTTAAAGTAATAATTTCAGTGTTTGTAACACATATTATGCTTTGATTGGCTGAAAATGATCACATGACTGATCATGTGATTGAATTTAGCCAATGGCAAGACTTCATCATGAGACTGGGGCATCAAAACTCAGGACTCAGAGAGCTCTGCAAACCATATCAAGAAACATTAAAATAGTAAAATAAATTGAAGAAGAACTAACACTTTCAATCGCAGATTCCAGAAAATATTTCTCCAGTAATTTCAAATCCACAGACGGCATAATACATGCCAAATTAACACAAGGTAGTAAATAAATCCAACAAAACAAACATCTAGCTGGCAAAATATATTAAAACTTCCATCCAGAACTGAGAACTTAAGAGCTTTCAAACTTATATATATAAATATATAAAATATATAAACGTAATCTCATAAAATGTTGACTTTTCGAAATCTCAACATTTCACAACCAAATTTATGATGAATTTTTTAATTGAATAACACAACATCTGAATTCCAACAGCCAAACTTTTAAGGTGAATTTGAAACAAATCGTTTAAATGAATATTTTAACACAATAAAAAGGAAGCACTGGTTTAAATTAAGATATTCATCACAAATATAACAAACTAGTCGAGAAGTAGATGAGCAATAGAGTGTCTATACATATCCTGCATGATCAATCAAAACTGCATTTTAAAGAAAACCTCAAAAATAGTAAAATAAACTTGCTAGATTTTTGTTCCCATTCAGAGGGTGACTCTATGTGTCAGTTATTATCTATAAGTCTACATTTATCAGTGACAAACACGGATTCAAACTGTGGTATACATCACAGGTAAACACTGAACAAAGTAATATGTAATAACAAGGCCAGCAACATATACACCAAATATTCCCTATTAAGCGTGTCTCTCCACTGCTCGACAAATAGACCGCTCATCCACTCGTAACTAACAGATGTTTGTTTGTTTGTTTCATTGAGTTTTACGCCCCTTTGAAACAGTCAGAGTCATGTGAGGTGGACAGTTCACCTAACCATCTATCCTGGGAAGAACCAGTACTAGACTACCATCCTCCATAAGCAACTGCCTACTTTCTCATATAAAGAGACATGGTCGGTAGCAGGGCTCGAACCCACAACCCTTTATCAGTGAGAGGTTACAGTGATTTAAAGTCAGCGACATTAACCACTCGACCATGGAGGTAGGTCTCGTAACTTACAGAAGAAATTGACCCAGGACAAGTTGAAATTCCTGTAGAACTAGATAAAATTCTAATCTTGTCATTCAGCATGACATAAGTAGCCTGGAAAAGATTTGTCGAGCCCTACTCTCCTATACATAGTTCCCACATCTACAATATTTACCTCCCTAGGCGGCCATCTTGTTAGGCAAATTCAACAAGCATAAACAGAAGATATTTAATTTTATATTTTTGTTTTGATAATTCTAAATCATTAAAAATATTTCAGTTATCACTTAAAACATACCCAATATGATTAAATGCTGTTTAAGTTAAAATGTGACAAACAGAAACAAGTTTAAGAGTAATAGAAATGCTATGAGGGGCATTCATTAAGAGATACCTGGTATTTTATGTCCTCATAAAAATACAAGCCAACTCTGGTATACAATACAGTCACTTGGAGGAAGAAATATGTCTGTTATGATATCAATCTATTTGAAAGACAGGTTTCGTCCTTGTATCTATTTATCATACACTAAATGAAAAACTTTTTTTACCCTACATCTTGACAAAGAATCAGACTTCCTAAAAATTTATTATTTACATAACTTTTTACTACTTAATTTATCAACTTATAGACCATTCAAAATACCTACAATGGCAACAATATTATTACTTGTTCTATTCTTCCATTAATGGACACTGAATGATAGTTCAGCTTTCAATAGCTGTCACTCACCCGGTGCGCATGAATTTTAATTTTCATCAAATACTTGATGATTAGATAGACTGTATTAACAAATACATAATATATGCTTCAATGGACATCATTTGTTTCATATTTTGTACACTTGCATACGATGCTTGAATGCCAATTTTGATCATTAAAGGGGCATGCCCAAACGATGCTTGAATGCCAATTTTGATCATTAAAGGGGCATGCCCAGGAACTGCTGTGTCTTTTTTTTCGCACTACAAAAATGTGTTTGTCACTTGTAAAACAAATTATTACCGAAAAGTCAAAGAAGAATGTGCGTTAAAAAATGACCCTATAACGCGCACGTCGGTATTTGTATGTCAGTTTGAATAAAAGGCTGTCAGCCTTTTATTGACAACAACTATATATCCGATACATCTGAGAGTTTAACTGAGCATTAGCGCTGCCTTTCAAGTGAACATAACATGAGCAATACTTACCATTTCAGTTTGTTGACATTTTTTTCCGCGATATTTCGGTTTTGACAGATACAGAAAGGGTTGAGTTGTGAAAATGAAGAATAATTTCTGAAGGCCAAAATCGGCAGGTTTGGTAAATCTTGAAATGAGTATTTTGAGTAAACTAGCGGGATATTCTGTAAATATTTTACAGTGCTTTCATTAATTGATTTAGGCATTAAAATGATATCAATTTAATTGCTATTCGAGATGCTTCAGTTCCGGGCATGCCCCTTTAACATAATCAACAATAGAATTAAAATTATGATGAAAGAAATCACCACAAACAATACTGCAAGAGATCCCAATTTTAAAAAGTATATATTGAAAAGTAAGTGATATTTAGTAAGTGATCCTTATTAAAGTTTGAGAAGTATGGAAAGTTTATTAACACTGACTTCATACAAGGAGAGCACAATTGATAAACAAAAGATTTTTTTGTCATTAGCCAACTTGGTTAAGATAAAAGTAATACCAGCAGGTAGAGTATGTCAACCAACTTCATCATCATTAAACACATACTATCATTATGTAAACATGATCCTGACATGACGTACACCAGTGTCATCGTTAGTGCAAGGATATTAAAACATTGTGAGACGTATGTTATTCTTTAAAAATTAAACACTTGGTGCACGAGATGCATCCAGGGTAGTAGGTCAAAGATGTTTGATAAGAAAGCAAAACACTGAGATATAAATCTGATTTTTGAACTTCTTCAACTACTAACCATTCGTATAAAATATTTTGTTTGGGTTTAAGCTTCCTACCCACCAAATGCCCCTACCCAAATTTTTTTCGGGGCTTCTCTGTAATTTTTTTTCAATACATAATTTGCATTTTGACAGGTATTTTGGATTCAATGTAAAAATAATTTGTAAAAAACATATTTCCTACCTACCTACCAACTGAAAATTCTCTGGAAAGGGATACCCCAAACGAACATTTTTTTAAATGGCCCTACTTACGTCACTGTTTTATCAGGTATCCATATGACAGTGCTATTTGATTAATCTATACGCAATTAAATCATTTTTACTTCAGTACTTCAAATATTATACTAACATTAATAAATTATATTAAAATCAGCTAATGGGCGGAGCTTCATAAAATGATAAGAAACAATGAATTGCAGACCAAAGATAATTTTTTTTTAATGCAATAACAGTAATGTTTTACATGCAACTTTGATAAACATGATCGTTATATCATATTATGTCATGATACTATCTATATTCTTATTTTACCGTGTGGTACATATCATTATATGTTCTAAATAAGTAAGTATGTAAATATTTAGAGAGATAGTACATTGTAATTGTTGTTTATAGGTTTTTGTAAGGTCAAAATTAGGTCAAACACAATAGTGCATATAATGATAAAATATTTAGATCACTATTTTGACACAGAGATTACTATCAGTCGAACTTGTATAAAATACAAAATATTTATTTTTTATTATTATCTATCATTATTCCTTGTAAATGTTTGGCATCTTACAAAAGAATTCCTTTCTTACTATTGGTTATAAATCTGATTTCATAAACATTAATTTTCTTAAACAATCATTTGATTGGTTGAATCTTAGCAATGTTAATATTCTGACCAATCAGAATGCTGCACTTAAAAAACTATAAGAAAATGGTGCCCAAGAGACATAACATAGCATCCTCAGCACTGACCTATATCAACCATTTTTAATTAACAATATTTATGCTTCAATCAATATTGTAACAATACCAGCGGCCCTAAATAACTTAGTTTAAGACAGAAAGATCAAAGAACTGTCAGTAACAATGTATTGATGATATCATATTTATAGCTTTTCAATATTGGTCTATCAATTTATATCCAGTCAAAGATGCTTTGATCTGTTTAATGTTATCATGGATATTGACCACTGGAATTGTGATAGCTAGGCCAACGTTAAAAAAAAATATTTTGTTTGTGGTAATCACCCTTACGGTTACCCAACCTTTTGTGGGGCCCTCAGGTAATTTTTTTTTAAATAATAAATAGCATTTTGACATCTATTTTGGGTTCAATTTTTTACCTAAGAGACCAAAAATAGTTGGGTAGGACCGCTTTTGGTGAGAAGATTGTGTACCCGTTAACAAAATATTTTTTAAGAATGGCCTAATGTACAATTCACTTTAAGTAGGCAGCCACCTAGGTAGAAAGACAATATCTAATCACTCATCTCCTTATGGAGAGATAAACTCAACTGTATGTAGATGACTTTAATATGTACAGGTTGACTCACTTAAGTCATAATTTATATAAGTCAAATTTGAACAGCGTTTTATTGACAGTCCCTACCACATAAAAAGTAAAACATTGATTTGAAACTTTATCCAATTCTTTATGGTGCGAACCTAGAAGACTGTATGTATGAATCAATTCATTACGGAAAAACAATGTTAAACAATATCCATTTTACTTAAAAAATCATCCATTTCACATAAAAGATCATTACCTTCCAAGACTAAAAACTGGTATTGAATGTTGAAAGTTGAACAAAAGTTCATGGCCAGCCCAAGATTACTGCCATGAAATAAAAACTTAAAGTTGAAGGCAGCCAAATGAATTGACCAATCAGGTACTTGAGCTTTAAGGCCAGTCTCAATAAATTAACCAATCAGGGACATGAGACTTGAGGTCAGTCTCAATGAATTTATCAATCAGGGCTTTGAGATTTGAGGCCGGTCATAAACCCAACATTTCCAACCCCAGGCCTTGCAAAACTTGTTAAAACTTCTCTGTATAAGTTCAAATAATGATTATTTTACAAATCTATTTAAATCATCAATCAGGAGACTAAAGAATGAGACAAGAATCTAAAACAAAGTACTGAAAGTACTCATGGAAACTACTGTCCAGTTTCCAAAAATGGAAAAAAAGAAACTCACCTCTTCCAGTAATCGTGAAACAGCTTCTATGTCATTGTACGTTTTAGTCATCTGTGTTAGACGATCACCGCATAATACTGAAAGTAGACATTTAACACACAGTTAGTTATAACTATCAGTGAGATAATGTAACAATAATTTATGATATCTAACTCATTTAAGATGCATACAGTGTGTCAATATGCCAATCAAGACAACAGTGAAAAGGCTCTACCTGGATTGTGAATAATCATAATCAAGCACATTGGTTTGTCTGACGTTGATTTGTCAACATGTATTTAATGAAGGTGACTGATGGTTTGATTACCAAACAAGTCCAGCCTTCAATTTATTTCCCTCAAAAAAGCTCATCCAATCATCTATAGATGTTGTGGTTATATGACTGTAAATTACACATAAATAACATACCACACACATCAAGGTTGTGTACCGGAAGTACATTTTTTAATAAACATGTATCTTTGATTCATTCGGTATGAATGTTTTAGTTAACTTATCTAAGATCATAAAACCAAGTATTAACTATCATTCATTTATTTATTTCTTTGGATTTAACACCATTTTCAACATTTTTTCAGTTATACCATGGCGGGCAGCTATCCTAACCAGCTTTCCTGGACTTCATATAGGCTTAAACAGTACTAACCACATTTTATTTGCAAGCTACTGCCAAGCTACCCCACATAAGTCAGAGGTGGAGGGCAATTTAACATAAGATGTAATATCTTCAGACAAATTTGTAACATAGAGTGGGAG
Organism: Lutraria lutraria; assembly: GCA_964023205.1. Classification (NCBI taxonomy): domain Eukaryota; kingdom Metazoa; phylum Mollusca; class Bivalvia; order Venerida; family Mactridae; genus Lutraria; species Lutraria lutraria. The sequence goes on along the minus strand of OZ026851.1, from coordinate 1,864,186 downwards.
CCTCACTCGGGGTTCGAACTCACAACATCTTGATCAGTAGACCAACACTCTAACCACTGAGCTAGCCAGGCAGGCTAGTATTGACTCTTAATTTGGACATTCATATAAAATCAACACAATACTTTACATGATAATTTCACTGAAAACTTAAGTTGACTCAATATTTCATCTTTTATTACTTCCTGCTATGACAAAATTTGTTTACAATAAAAAATAAACAAACAATTTAATTATTTATTTATTACAAACTGTACCTCCGGGTCTTCTACGGAAACATTCTCCAAATATCAAAGACATGAATGAAAGATTAATGCTAATCCACAAATATAAACTATGAGCTAATCTAATTTAAGAATTAGCATAATCCAACAAGAACTCCTATAGAGGATTATGCCCATATTTGGCTCCACAAATATAGAACTACTAAACACATAATCCATGAAGGCTGGTAAAATGGTAACTTCTATGTCCACAACAATTGAAAGGAATGTAAACTATTCCTGTCAGTCTAAAACAAAACTTTATTCAACTGAACACTGTAGGCTAAATACAACTAAATTCAACATAACCAGAAATTTAGTCACATTTTATCAAATACGCTTAAAACAGATATTCAGCACATTCGGACTTTAGTTCCAAACTGAATGGTTTCCACAACAATCAATTAAGCAAAGTCTGAGATAAAAAGCAGGAAACGAAACAAGTTCTGGAAAAATATTTTTCAAGTTCATTCTGACATTGTCTTATGCAATATTTCTTGGAGTGTGAATCACACAGAGAGAACAGTGAATAAGCAAACTGGTAGTACCAAACTTTAGTATTTCCAATACTCAAAAATAAGTACACGAAACTAGATGGAAACCATATATATAAGACAGACACAAGAAGTGTTAAATATTTAAGATTAATTATTTAATTGAACCAGAATATATTTGGTAATGTACAAACTAACACATATACAGTACAACCTCTTCAGAGCGGCACTATCTTGAGCAACAACCTCCCTTGAACAACAAAATACTATAAATTTAACCTCTGTAGAGCAATAACATCTATACAACGGCCAATGTTTGTAGCTCCAACAGGGTGTTGCTCTACAGAGGTTGCACTGTATTTATAAATGATATCTGGCATAAAAATTATGAGTTAATTTTTTCTTATTGAAAACAGAACTCTCTATGACCTAATTCAGTTAAAAGCAAATATTTGGACACACCACCAAAAAAGTCCAATTTTAAAATTAGTTTATCAAGCAGGTTTCTGTGCATTGCGAACAAACATCTCAGACATAACAAGAAATATCAATAGTTCTGTCGATAATCTCCATGACCCTTCAAATGCTTTCAGCTTTGAAATTATTCAAAACTTAAAATATCTACCAGTATTTTGCCAATACAAATAAATTTTGCAGGCTGACTGACATGCAGACAGATAGAGTGTATTGGTACCAATTACTTTACAGTGAAAAACAATTCAAAATACATCCAAACAACATTAATGTAGTGGAATTTAATAATTAAATATTCTGCAGGAGTGTTACTAATACAATCACTCGAGTAAACAATAAAACAACCTATCAGCATTACATAATTAATGCATTTATAGTTTTATAATAGCAATATACGTATAATCAAAATGTAATAATAACATTGTGCAATTTTACAACTTATGCAGCAGAACTAAAAGGCGGGGGAGAGGGCTCTATTTGTCAAGCAGTTATGGTCTCTGACTAGTAATCACTAGCCCCTCAGCTCTCTGACTAGTAATCACTAGCCCCTCATCTCTCTGACTAGTAATCACTAGCCCCTCAGCTCTCTGATAAGTAATCACTAGCCCCTCAGCTCTCTGACTAGTAATCACTAGCCCCTCAGCTCTCTGACTAGTAATCACTAGCCCCTCATCTCTCTGACTAGTAATCACTAGCCCCTCAGCTCTCTGATAAGTAATCACTAGCCCCTCAGCTCTCTGACTAGTAATCACTAGCCCCCTCACCTCTCTGACTAGTAATCACTAGCCCCTCACCTCTCTGAGTTTAAATCCCACCTGTAACCAAATTTTGCATAATAATAAGTCCAGGGGGCTTAGATAAGGTAGGTGGTCCTTATCCTAGGGTCATCTTCCGACGTTAAGACTGGAAAACTTGCAAAATGACCCTGGCTGTTGTAATGGTGATAAACCCCAGTGAAGAAAAAAATATTTTTAAAACATGACATCCATATTGACAGCTCCAGCAGTGTTTTTTTTAATAAGAGGCCAGAGGCCAAATTTGACTGCTAAGAAACGAAAATCCAGTTGGCCGTCTAGAAATCCCAAATATATCATTTATGATGTTGAAAATTAGCTTGGAAAGCCTTACATGAAAATTTAATGAAAACCCTTTCCAGGTTGCTTGTTCAAGTCATGCTGGTCAAACACACATAAAACTCATAGAATGCAGTCAATCAAATGAGAGTTATCTGATTTCTTTCACACTGGTTGAGTCAACACACTGTCGACAGATGTCAATTGACCTAAAAAATTGCTTCAGCTTGCAATGAACCATTTGCGCTGAGTATAGTTTGAGGCCACTATTTAAAACAAATTGCATACTGTCTTCAGACCAGCTTGCATAAAATCTAGGGTAAAAAACATTTGAATGAATTAAGCATGTAATATTTTATTTACATCCCATAACCATTTTTATCATGCATTCCAATAAGAACAACCAATTAGGCCAGCCTTAAAGAATTGTTTGTTTACAGAAACCCTACCAAGAGAATTTCCAGTGGGTAGGTAGGATTTAATTTATTGAAAAAAAAAATTTCACCAAGACCAAAAAAAAATTTGGTAGGGGCCTTTTTGGTGAGTAGGTAGCATTTACGCAAACATAATATTTCTAAGAATGGCCTTAGTGAATCCAAAATTCCAGATCTAAGTCAACAGATATTTCTTTAATACAGCCTCAGTTTAAAAATTTCATAAATAATAATGCTTACCACCAATTAAAAGCTTTTGTCAAAAAAATATTATAGCACTATAATATACATTTCACAATCGAAAATACACTGCCATATCCATGAAAATCCAATGTTATGAACATTCCGAAAAAAACATCGCACAAGATTTGATAAAACAATGTAGGATCAATAAGTCATTCACACTAATAAAGCGGTATTCATACATATTGCACGATAATTAAAGCACATAAGTAGCTTATAAATGCTTCAAACAATACTGGTATAAGCTTCATACAAAATCTTTATAATTCTAGATGCACAGATCAATACGGGAGGACAATACTCAACACCAGCATTCTATTTCTAGACACTCGAAATTATTACTTTCTTAAAGCTGCAAGTTTCTTTGCAGACTGCAGCACCAAACAGAAGAAACAGTATCTTGTAAACAACACCTCCTGTACATGGTAAAAACAACAACATAATCTGTATGAAGTGAAATTTCGTAAAATTGAAATCTACCGAAAATAAATTTAGATATGTATACAGTCAATCTTGTGCTAGCCACCGCTAAACAAGGTCCACCTTGTGAACAAAGGTCATTCTTTGAAACACAGTTACTAATTGACCTCCAAATATTTAAGGCCACCTGTCAATAAAGGCCTCAATTGTTTGTCCTTTTCAAGGATGGTCTTTGTTCACAGCTTTGACTGTTTGTTTTATAAAAAGATAAAAATACTTACTATTATATGTAATATCTGTTAAATCATCCTCTATGTTGTTGATCTGCATCACAAATTTGATAAAAAGGCACAAAAAATCCTTAATTTATTTCCATAAGAATCTACTCTGGTTGTGCAATTAATGCATACAATAAAAGTCCATTGGATTGCTCGCTATACATTTCATTGAACTAATAAATTAACACATCATTTTTGTCTTTGTGACACAAATACATGGACATTTATACATGTAATATCTCAGCCAATCCAAAGGTCATAAACGAAACCCACAAAATATCTTTATAATCACAGCACAATTCCTTTGCACAAAATTCCAAACCTGTATGATTTATATCATGTCGGGTACAGTATGATGTACTCCAATCTTATGAGGAATTAAAATCATCAAATATCTTACAAATAAAACCAGTAATAGTCGATTTCACACTTTGTTAATAATGTTCGATATCTGATCATATCTACAATCAGTGTTCCAAATCAATTCAGAAGTACTAGCCTTTCGATTTGTCATACTGCCGAAATAACAAACAAACAATCATGCACTAAGCTATTAAAATCAATCACAAAAACAGATCGATAGCAAAGCACCTATTTAATCCAAATAAACTTTATTAAACGTACAACAAATTCACGAATGTCCTTCATCTTTGACATTGTAATAATGACCTAATTTCAATTAAAATCCAATTTACAGGAGTTAAAACCAGGGCATGACAGTTTAAGTTTACAAACTACCATACAATATCAATACGTAGATCAATATTTACCACAGTTCTATAGATATCTATCATACAAACACATAAATGAAACCTAAAACTGAATTAATATTTTTAATCTCCACCGTCTACCGGTATAATTCAAACGCTTACTACACACTTATGAATCTCCAATACAGGAAAACGAGACAAGTTCAATATCGTTGAACAGCTGTTTATCGGGATAAAAGGTAAAAATGTTACCATATGTAAGTTTAAATAATTTAAACATAGTAAGTCTATACTGACATATATCGACCTTAGTCAAAGTAAATATATATACATATCGGTCAATACAGTGTGAACTTATTATTATCACAAATACTTCAAAATCAACAGAATATGTATCATATTACCAACCTAGTATACATATATATATATATCAATAACCAATTTGGACATACAATCTCAAAACAAATAGAGGTAGTAGACTTATGAAGACCATATAAAAAGTTCATAGGCGAAATGAAAAAAATATATAAATGTCTAATCTTGTTTATTTATTTATTTGTCTATTTATTACTGAAATGGATTATTCGAAACATGAATTATCCAAATGATTTTTTCGAACCCTAGGAATTCAAATAATCCGGGTTTTACAATATTACAATTTATTTCATACAGAAATTTAATTTCTTCATCGTAAGAGTTTGCCAGACAAAAAAGGCAAATCATAATCCATTATAAATTATATTTCCATCCTAGATTTTAGTAAACTCAGCATTTTGTTGACCAGATCAATAGGTTTCTCACCAGGCATGTATGTGACATTAATGTCAGATGATAAGACACATTGACTGTATGAAGTTTGTTTGTTTAATCTTTTATTATCATTAAAATAAATATCGATAGTTTTTGAACTTGAGTCAATTCTTATTTGCCGACCTTTATGAAGCGGTGAAATAGCACTTTTTTGTTCATTAAAACAAACGTTTTATTTATCTAATAATCTACAAACTTATAAATGAAAAATTTACCTGGTACTGAAAACTGCGGAAAAAGAAGAATTTATAATGAGTCTGCCCTAAACATCAGACCGAATCAATAAATATCTAGTTTCATCTAACATCCCCTAAAAAAGGGGTCAGAAGGTTTTCAAAAATTAAAAAAAAAATTTTTTTTGCTATTTTTGTTCGGAGTTTTCCACAAGAAACAAAATTGACCAAAACTAAAAAAATCTTGAGTAGAAAAAAATAATTTAGTTAGCTCAGAGACTAGGAATGTTCTTACACAATGATGAAAATATATTTCTGTTTTCATGAAAGAAAGAATTAGGAAACAAGCTGTAAGTCACTCATGATTAAAGGTAGACACGCAATAAATGAGTAATTTACATGACCATCATTAATTAGACTAATGGATCAGTATAATGCTGAGTTTCATTAACAGTGAATTACTGGCCTAGAATCTATATATACGCCCCTTTTCCTATAGTAAGTTATTGTAAGATAATATACAAAGAATTTCAGAATATTAAATAGCCGACTCAATTAGATTTTAAAATTCCGTTAAATCAATATTTCTGTACTTATTAACTGCAATCAATATTAGTTGACATTTCAACTTAACATGAAATACTTTAATTAATAAATTTATGGATTTCAATACAATGTGAATACAAATGAGTAGAAGTGTATGAAAAAAAAAATTGAATTCTGTTCATTAATTATATTGGTATTTTCTTTTTAATATTTAAAATTACAATATTTTATTTAAATTCAATAAAATAATTTGGGCTTGCAGCTTAATTTAGAGATGAAAACATACATGAAAGCTTTTAAATAAAAATACTTAAATCATCTATGGTCAGAGACACTTTTAGATCTTTATTTCAGGGCCTTTTTTCCAAAAATTGGGAAGGGGCCTTAGCCTTTCATTTTGGGAAATTCAAGCGCGAATTTTGGCCAAATTTGGAGAAGTTAAACTACCAAATTAGAATAGTACTGTCACTTTGGGAATTCCTTTCCCCAAATTGGGAAAAAAGAGCCTTTTTGCAATTGGGAAGTCACCGAATTTCAGCCTCTGATATAGAAGGAAAAAAGGCCCTAAATTTGACCACTTAACACTGTAGTAAAATAGTCTCTGCATCTTCTAAGAAAAACAAATGCATCCCTTAATCTTGTCAAATATATTGTGCAAGTTTCAAATGATCTAAGCCATCCAACAAGTGATTTCAAGTACCAAATTCAATCATTACAATTAAACTGCAATAGAAAAGTTAAAATTCTTAATACAAATTCCAGATAAAAAATCAATTGTTGTAGAGCAGTTAATTTTTGAGTGAAATCTATATACCATTAAATTCATTAGTCAAACCTGTGCAAGTGACCACCTCCAAATAAAGTCCACCTGTCAATAAAGGCCACATTTTGTTTTTCCTATAGGGGCCTTTGTTCACAGGATTGACTGTACCATAGAATTTATATACCGGTCCATTACATTATGAAAGTGCCAGAGTAAAGTTACCTATCACTAACCCAACAGCTCAAAGCCGGGGTTTAGTAAATTTCTTTGACTTTCTGAGCTAGAGAACTTTCTCAAAATTGTGTATTTGAGCTATTGGTAAATATTTAATTTTCAAAAGCCCACTTATAACTTGGACTAGACACTTTAATCAGAAACAAAGTTCAAACACTGTATTTATCAGACAAGTATCAAAATATAACTATGCACTCATTTTCAACTCACTATGGTACAAAAAATCATCCAATCAAGTATATTCCCAACAATACATTGATTCATCCAATTAGAATTGACTATAACACATTTCCAACAAAAATATCCAATAGATAAACAAACAATATTACTAACTTCAATCCAATAATTATTTATAACTATCTCCAAGCAACACAATCACAGCTAGAACTTTAGTGAAAATGATCAGCAAAAATCCAGGAAATTACAATCCATTCACAGTAAAAAAAAATCTTAAAATGTTCAGTGAACAAGGGGCAATGGTAACAGAAAGCTGGATGTCAAAACAGACACGACACAGAATCCAGTCCAAGCAAAAACGTCACATCAAAGTCAATATATAGGCTCCGGTTGATGTTTCCCAGGGAAGAACAGGTGTCCAATTAAATACCAATAATTATGCTAGTGACACAAACTAGTGTATCAGGTTTATTGATAAAGTAATCCAGGTGAAGTCTATATGGAATCAATAAGTAGTTTCCAAGCACCACGCTTATCTGCTGGTTTTTTTTATAAAAATTAAAGTTACTCCATTAGAAATGCGCATGGCATACAATATTTGCTGCAAATCATACAGACCAGAAAATAACCTAATGACAGAAACACACTAAGGGCCAGACTTTGGTCACAGTTTTCCTTCGTCTGTCAGTCAGAATGAGTTCTCAACAACACTTCATAACTACTCAGACAAATTCCATAAATTTTGATATTAGATTTATACAGATTCATTCCATTTATTTTGATGAAGAGTGTAAAAGATGTACACAGAACTTTAGATCAAATATCAATCAGTCACAGCCTTTGTTAAATAAGTTCACTAAATAAGAGCAGGCCTTCACTAAGCCCCTAAAAAATGTTTTTATAAAATGGTACCCATGTTTTGTACCAAACATGTCAACCAGTGTCAGACACATCTTGCGGAACTTTGTCAGTACCATTAAAACAGTTCAAAGAGATTCGACTATGTTTGATCACCGTTTTGATCAAAATTTTACATGTTCATCTGAGCCACATTGACAAACATACTGGTTTTGAGTAAATGTAATACATGTGTGAGGTTGTGTCTGTCATTCTAACTAGTTTAAACCGCTAAATCTTCCCGGCAGACCACTCCTAGGGAGGCTGTGTCTTGTTCCCCAATTTGATTAATGTTTCTGAGTGTTGAGTAGGTTTTAGGTTGATAATAAATGCATACGTTTGCGTTTTTTTCAAGGACTCTTCCATAGATCAATATTCATAATTTGGGTTAAACACAGTTTTTCAACAATTTTTCAGTTGGTGGCTGATTCACCTAGCAAGTTATCCTGGACTGTATTCTAACCAGTACTCACCTAGCAAGTTGTCCTGGACTGTATTCTAACCAGTACTCACCTAGCAAGTTGTCCTGGACTGTATTCTAGCCAGTACTCACCTAGCAAGTTTTTCTGGACTGTATTCTAACCAGTACTCACCTAGCAAGTTTTTCTGGACTGTATTCTAACCAGTACTCACCTAGCAAGTTGTCCTGGACTGTATTCTAACCAGTACTCACCTAGCAAGTTGTCCTGGACTATTCTAACCAGTACTCACCTAGCAAGTTTTTCTGGACTGTATTCTAACCAGTACTCACCTAGCAAGTTTTTCTGGACTGTATTCTAACCAGTACTCACCTAGCAAGTTGTCCTGGACTGTATTCTAACCAGTACTCACCTAGCAAGTTTTTCTGGACTGTATTCTAACCAGTACTCACCTAGCAAGTTGTCCTGGACTGTATTCTAACCAGTACTCACCTAGCAAGTTGTCCTGGACTGTATTCTAACCAGTACTCACCTAGCAAGTTGTCCTGGACTGTATTCTAACCAGTACTCACCTAGCAAGTTGTCCTGGACTGTATTCTAACCAGTACTCACCTAGCAAGTTGTCCTGGACTGTATTCTAACCAGTACTCACCTAGCAAGTTTTTCTGGACTGTATTCTAACCAGTACTCACCTAGCAAGTTTTTCTGGACTGTATTCTAACCAGTACTCACCTAGCAAGTTGTCCTGGACTGAATTCTAACCAGTACTCACCTAGCAAGTTGTCCTGGACTGTATTCTAACCAGTACTCACCTAGCAAGTTGTCCTGGACTGTATTCTAACCAGTACTCACCTAGCAAGTTGTCCTGGACTGTATTCTAACCAGTACTCACCTAGCAAGTTGTCCTGGACTGTATTCTAACCAGTACTCACCTAGCAAGTTTTTCTGGACTGTATTCTAACCAGTACTCACCTAGCAAGTTGTCCTGGACTGTATTCTAACCAGTACTCACCTAGCAAGTTGTCCTGGACTGTATTCTAACCAGTACTCACCTAGCAAGTTGTCATGGACTGTATTCTAACCAGTACTCACCTAGCAAGTTGTCCTGGACTGTATTCTAACCAGTACTCACCTAGCAAGTTGTCCTGGACTGTATTCTAACCAGTACTCACCTAGCAAGTTTTTCTGGACTGTATTCTAACCAGTACTCACCTAGCAAGTTTTTCTGGACTGTATTCTAACCAGTACTCACCTACACTTAAGCAAGGAACTGGTAACTTCTCTACATACATATGGACGAAAATCGACATTTTTTTGTAAAATTTTCATGGAAGGGTTTGTTCTCTGCGACCAGGAATTGAACCCAGATCGCTGGGTTACAAATCTAGTGCACTAACCCCTGGATCAAGTCCTTATATTCATAAACATCAGCTTTAACTGTTTTAATTTAAAACAGACCACTGATTAATATTGATTTCATTTTTGTCAATATATCCAATTTATGATGTTGTGTACATTGTCTGAATGTGTAAATTACTCATATTTTTATATAAAATGAAAATTATTATCTGACATATTAAATGACGTTTACGGTAACAATTATTCTTTGCATACAATGTCATACTCATGTTTATAAATATCGATGTGGAAACTACCTTGATTTTGTGCATTCAAGCAAACTTTAAAATTTTCACGAAATTGATTACTTACATGTAATAATACTATTTTTGTACTTCTTAATAATGCGTGTATAGCTCTACACAATTAATCTTTACCTGTTAAAACTGTGTAAAATTCAAAAATACAAAAGAAAAGGTAAAACCTTTGAAAGTGAATACATCAATACAGGAAAAATAGAAGACAGTATTTGAGTTTAACTTTATATAAGTAGCAATCACAATAATAAATATAATACTATTGTTCTTGAATTCAATCTCATGGCTGAAAGTTGTAATGCATTCAAGAATTAAGGAATGTTTTAGACCTTTCAACAGATAAAAACACTGGTGCAGCACACCTCTCCAAAGCAACACGAAAGTATGTTGTTATTGAGAGGTTATTGCTCTAGAGTGGTTGAATTAATAATTAAATCATGCAGTTGTTGAAGGGAGGTTGTTGTTTAAGAGAGGTTGGCTCTGGAGATGTTGTACTCTACAATCTTTGCTATAAAATATGATTAAAAAAGTTTACGTTAGTTATGTAATATGGTCTACCAAAAAGGTGACGTTTTGTTCACCTGAAATATTAATGTCACACACCTTTATATCCTATTAACAAAAGACTTAGAGAGATAAGAATCATGAGATTTAAACTATACAGGTATAATTCTTAGTAGGGAATCAATAATTAAAATGCCAGAATCCATTAATGTTATAGGAGAGCAAAGTCAACATTTATGTACATAAATATCCATTAAAACAAGTAGGTTGACGTAAATGAGTTTTTCAGATATAAATCTTATTCATTACCTACCAGTACTTTCTACAGAATATCATTGTATGTTCGTTAACGTCAGGGAATAAAACGTTTCACCAACAGATTTACTCGTCACTTCAATTGTAATGTCTCCAATAGCAACAAGACTATACTGATATACAAATAATGGTGTACATGTATAGTACTAACAATGATATTTCTCTGATTTTAACGGAAGTTTTTTAAGTATTGCCTTATGTAAGGCGGCAAGTAGAGGTGTCAACAGAGCCACATCAAAAACCATCTGCGGCCAATCATTTTTACTAAACAAGAGGCTTTCAACCATCTTATTTCCATATTTATCTCATGTTTGTATTAAAGAAAATCCTTCAGAGCAGAATAAATTGACCATATTGTTGCCCTTTCTCGAGGTATTTTCATCAAATAACTTTTATTTTGCTCAGAAATCATAGCTCTTTCAGGACAGATAATCCAGAATTCCAGATATATGCAGAATATTGTCACCCCTGGCATCCAGATTTTTGCTAACCCCACTGAATTTTATTGTTTATTACATGTAAACAAACTAATTTTAGCCTTGTAACGACTGCGTAGAAAATCAACCTAATATAGACTCCTGGTACTCTTCATAAAATTGACACATGACGGCCATTAATTGCCTAAAGTCCATGCCCAGGGCTAGTTCATTTCTATTAAGCCAATGAACTTTCTCAAAATTGTGTATTCACTATTCCAGCCAGAAGAAATTGCTTATTTTCTATATCACACTTAAAGTTTGGGCTAGAATAGTAGTGTTTAAAAGAAAATGCATATGTCATAAATTTAAATCCATATTTTTAAATGAGTCATTTGGGTGTAATTTCTGTACAGAAGATAAATCTATCAACTAACCTTCATTATTGTTCAATTCATCCATTGTTGAAGCTTAGAACATTTAAAATCACAGTTTATTATTTTCGCATCATGAATTAATATCATCAGTAATCAAGTATAACTTGTCATTCTGAATACATAAATCCTTATTTATTTGAACATGGCAAGGTACAAACATTAAATCCTGAAATGTAGATATTAGTGGTCTAGCTGACATGCATGCACTTAATTTTCATATCTATAAGATCGACGAAACAGATCTTTAATGCACTTTACAGTTAATACACGTTTGTTTACATATAACTTTAAATATTCATGAATTCAAATACTTAGAGTCATACATATGCAGATTTTTATTCAGTTCGTTAATTTCCACAACTAATCAAACCAGACAAAGAATCAAGCAGAAAGCATTCAGATAGGCCCCTTACGCACAAAGCCCCTAACACATAGCCCTAACCATATAAGATCCCCTTTAAACCTAGTCGGCTTTGAACCTGGTAGATCACTTGTTTGTATATAATGTTTTGATTCATAAATCAAACTCATTGGACCATCAAACTTTTCCAGAATATACAAATAGCTACAAAACTTCAACCAGCAAATCATCTGGTACATTCACGATTGCACGTATATTATTATAATTACGAATCTTAAATGTAACAGATAAAAATCATGGATACCAGTACACCTAAACTAACAGACTAACGAACTTAATTTTGACATTTTTTAAGTCTACTTTAATGCCTGGGTATTCTATACACACAACAAGATAACAAAGCACAGAAAAGAACATTTTGTCAACATTTGTTTTGCCACATTTCAATATTTCAAATAAATGCACTTAAAAATGGACAAGTTTAACTACTAAGGTATATGTTTAGCTATTAATTTGAACACCACAACCAGTTCATAAATCATGGAAAAAAACACAGCAGATTGAATTAAACACTTTGCCAAAATAAAATACCAGTTTAATCCATTATGAACAATGATCAAATTTATGTTAAATGCATTGAAGAAGTTCAGAGTAATATCACTTTAACTATGTTTCCTAAAAGAAGCCATTACAATAGTCTAGCACCTAATGCTTGGCTTTGAATCTCATTTAGTCAAACTTATCTTACGGACAAGTACCGGTATGCTTAGCATTGCACGTTCAACATTCCGCTAAAAATTAATTAATATAAAAAAGATAACAAACAATAAGAAAGAGATCAATTGTTCGTCACAGTTACATAATCTTGTATAAAGAAACAGAAAAATTGAGAATCTAATTGATTTTACAAGAATTCACAAATACTGTGGAATCATAAATTTCCGTTGGGGATTTAATTTCGTGGGTTGGCTCATCCACGAAATCAAATCCCCACCAATTTGAATGCAGAGATAAGGCATTTCTTTTCAAAAATCAAATTCCACAAATTTATGTCCCCACGAAATAGCCATTTTAGTAAAAAACACGAAAATTGAGCCCAACGAAAATAAGTGAAAATACAGTATTCAGGCTCTCTTTCAAAGTAGACAGTAATAAGACAAACTAGCTTCAAAATAAGCTCAGCGATTTTAAATTAACTTCGTCATCATTTTTCAAACAATTACAAGCATTACACATCAAATTCACACGGAATTCCATGAGTTCTATCAGGTAGACTGTGAACTTAGACATATCACAGGTCAGACTTGAAGCGAAACATTACCCACCTTATAGAGTAAACTCAATACAAAAACATTTGTTTTCTTATCAACAGAACTAACTTGAATTGTAAACATTTCCCATCATTTTAGACTTGGTGATAACAACAAACTGCATCCATGCGCAGCATCATGCATTCAAAATAAATGTTAACAAAATGATCCATCAACTTATATATCAAAAATAGACTTACAAGGTTATTATCATTGATCAAAGTTTATTATAATGGTGATTGATGAATAATCTTGAATATTAGTTTAACCAAATTCAGGTACAAACTATCTGTAGCATTACAGAAGAGCTGATGTTTATGCATGTAATTGTTTAATTAAAGAAGCTACTGTATATAATCACAGTAATATTGGCAACTAAAGTCCAAAGTCACATTTCAAATCTAACTTAATATTGGCAGTATACAATGTACTTTAATTCTTTTACAGGGCTTTTTTCACAGGTAGGGGAAGGGGCCTTTACCTTAAATTTGGGGAAAAACTAACACATAATTTTTGCAAAAGGAGAAGTAAAAACTTGATATAAATTGAATTTTAGGGGAAAAATGCATGATTTTAAAGACTTTTCCTGAGGGGAAGATGCCTATTAACGGCCCCTGCTATAGACTGAAGGAAAAAAGCCCTGTTTTAGCACAACAAAAATTATGCCAACTAATGACTTAAAAACAATTATAGTATGTTGGCTAATGAGGGCAAAATTTTTCATTATTTGTAATTTTTTCTCTTGTTATTAAGAAAATGTGAATAAAAATCTAGGACACTGTACAGTGAGTCAAACCTGTGAACAAAGGCCACCTTTGTAAAAGACAAAAAAAAGCTGAAATAAAGAATGGAAAAAGCAGTTTGTGCCAAAATCAATAAATAAGATCTATTGTCGTCACAGCAAACCAATAATTTTCTAAGAAAGTCTTAATCAATGAATTTTTTATTTCTTTTCAAAAAATAATTTCATAGAAGATCCTGTTCAGATAACCTCCCACCAATTTAAATGTTATCTTTGTAAGACATGACTGCATGTACTAGATAACTGAATAGATCATTTGTCATCCAAACAACAAAGCTTTTGTTCAGCTTTTATCTAGACTTTTCTACTATCTAAAAAAAAGAAGATAAGAAAATAGAGTAGGCAGGGTTTGCCTACCCTATTTTCTTATCTTCTTTTTTTGTTTATATCAAATATCATGCCCCTTTTGTCAAATGAGGCAGACAGTTCACCTAACTTACTAATCATCGTTCCTGGGAAGAACCAGTACTAGACTCCCATCCTCTGTAAGCAACTGCTTACTTTCTCACATAGACAGACATGGTGGGTAGTGGGGCTCGAACACACGACCCTCAATCAGTGAGAGGTTACAGCAACCTTAACCACTCAACCACGGAGATGAGTCTTCTCATCTTCTTCTACTCGATATTTTCAGCAGTTAATTATCATGCCGAATTTTTTTTATTTAGATTTTTTTATTTAGAATTTTTTTTATGACCTATATATCTCAGAAATAAAAAGAAAATCATGATGTGGATGGCTCTAGCCATATATATGCCTGGTATCTTCCTCCATTGTTAAAACTAACTCACTGAATGAACCTGGATGTACATAAGTGTGTCATTAAACACCAGAGAAAAAAGCCGCCTAAACGTGTCACTTAAAAAGAGTACTGAAGGGAAAGTCTGGATCTTATGAAAAGACAAGTCGGTTTGGCTGACAGATGTTGAATGAAAAAACATTTCACAAGTAGTAAATTAACATAAAGAGTTTGCAAATCCTTAAACACAGAATCGAACTTACAGGTGAATGGATAATGCATCAGATATAATAACAATTGACAAACATAAATTATGTATGATTATCCTTGAACAAATTGCATGTACATGCTATTAATAGAAAATCACAATTCAGAACAGCCAAATATGTATAAGCCACACAGTGATTATTTCTCCACGGCGTCACATGACCAAACTGGTTTACCTGGTTGAATCTACCGACATTTTGTGTTTCATACTATTAATCATGGTAGCTCACTTCAAAGTTAGAAAAGCAATGTCAACATTATACAAAAGTGACATGAATAGACAACCATGTCAGTGCAAATACAAGCATTCCGACTGCAAGTAAGTTTGTTTTTTTTGCAATCATTTTTATTGACATTTAAATCTCTGCAGATTTAGCAGAAATGATTAATCAAATGAATATCAATAGAAATTACAATGTATGACATTTCATTGTAGAAGTTTTCTCACACATTTTATGCAGTATAATATGATCAGTGTAATACATTTGACAAGTTCAAAACAATTGATATTATCTAATGTGTTTACTATATTAGAATCATCTTCACTAATATCAATGTCAGAGACATTAGGACTTTTCACAAGTTCATGAGAAACAAGCAATCTATCTAAATTAAAATCAAAACAACACTTACCGGCGTGAATTTAAGTATACAGAATATTAACGTAAGCCCAATTAAGGTAATTTCAATTACTGAATTTAAAACACAAATAGATTAAAAAGTCACAATAAAGTGACCCCAATACTAAATTGATAGATTTAAACTTATAGGCAACACTCATATTGAATAATCATACCAACCTTTTGTTGACCAATCATGTTTTTTAATCAGATTACCGATTTAACACCTCTAAATCTTTGTCTAAACTTGGCATCATACCAACATTAATCTATTAGACTTAAGTATGTATGTTTCTTTTGAATTAAAGAATAAAATTGTATCATAAATAAATAATAAAATGCAGCGACATCAGAAATTAATTCTAATGACTGTTTTATGCCAACATTCATAAAAAGTAAGATCTCGGTCGGTAAATAACAAGCCACATTGTTCGTTTAAACATATTTATTTAATGTAGTTCTGAATCTCAAAATTAGACTTATGGTAAATTGTATCCATTATGTAGCAACTATAAGGAACTCAGATTATCGTCATAGAAAGTTAACTTTTTGTAAAAACAGAAATAAAAATACTAAGTTCTAATCACCACATTCAACAATTTGACAAAGGCATCAATAAGTAATATGAAGGTTTATAAGACTTTAATTCTGCAACAAATACCAAACCCATGTTTGTATGTTATAGGAATTGTCTTGTAAAAGACTACAGTATTCAATAAGCTGCCAAATAGAAAAACACATACCAGGTTGGATTTCAATGAACAATAGGTGGTGGCTATCATATTAATTTGTAATCCTAACATTCTAACTCAATGATAACAATTTTATGGACACCATCCAGATTCCTCAAATTGCAGTCAAGCCATGACTCCAAGCAAAGGGTTGACAGTCATAGAGCATTCACTTATGGGCCATGGATTCTAGCACCAGACTATACCTGTCAAAGTCTCTTCCTATTAATTTTAAAGCCTCAAAGTATGCAAAGAGATATTTTCTATTGTTTAAGCTAAGCATTTTAATAAATAAAGGCTTGAATGGTCAGGTGTCAGTAAAGTATAACAGAATGTGGTCTAGTATCACGCATCTAAAGTGTGATACATCAATGACTGACTGCCGTAATAAATAACCACTTCAATGAAGTTTTAGCTTACTGGAGAAATATCTCTCCATGTAACTTAAAAAATAATGCCTGTATTATTCCTTAAACACATGTTATGTTCAAACATTTTGAGTGCATAACTTCTTACAAGATGTTTGAAGTTAGAATTATTTGGAGTAGGCAGTCTTACACCAAATCGAATAAATTAAATCACAATAATAAATCACTAAAACAGGATGTTGAAGCAGGCATAGCAAACAAATTATAGCAAAATTAGTAAGCCAAAAACCTTGAAAAGATTACATTAGCAGTCAACCTACGTCACTGAATCTATGCTATCCACAGTAGTCAGTACTGATATCTGAGAAAAAAAAACGGTTGGAATAAACAGTGAAAAAAGTCTGTAATATATTAACTCCCACATTGAATTCATTTGTTTAACTTAAAATGTTATCTACAATGATTCAAGGCAACCCAGATTAGCACTTTGGCAAGTGTGTTTGTCAACAAAACATTTTACAAGTATCTGAAATTACATTAGAAATTTGAATGGCTTTCCAACATATTTGTAACACATGGGTAAACAGATATTCCCCTAAAATACTTTTTCCAACCTTGAAGATAACATAAATTTACACCCTTAAACAGAACAAGAAGCTTTACTTTGTAAACATGGCTTGATTTTTATTTTGAACACATTTTATTAAACTACATTCTAATCATCAGGGAAAGTTATCCTTGGAACCGCTTTTTCTCAAGAAATATTAGACACAATCTTCGAAAGAAATTTTCATATTCAGAGGGATATAAATGAAAGTTACTCAAATAAAGTCAGAAGATTGATAAACAAGCTTGTTAATGTGTTTGTACTAAGGGAGATAACTTCAGCACCAAAAACAAACTTTGCCAGTGACAACAAAACTTGCAGCAGTAATGTCCCTTGAAAGAACTTGAAGGGCACGAAATTAACAGTTAGCAAATTGGCAAAATCGCTAGTGAAAAATAGATTTTGCTAGTTCATTTTACGAGTGGAATTGAGTGTCGTAATAACTTTATTTTTTATGCAATACAATTACATGTACATAAATTTTGATAATATACAACCTATTTTGTTATAACATGATTATTTCTGAAAAGAAAACAAATGTTGTGAAAAAATTGCTAGTGGAGTTCAAATTTTGCTAGTTGAAATTTTGTGTACTAGCAAAAAATTGCTGGTGACAGAAGAAGTTAAATTCGAGCCCTGTCTTGGTAATCTAACAAGATCAAAATTACAAGTCATACAAAAACAATGCTACTAGACTTTTTAGATAATGTGGAAATTCATTCAGCTTACATTTAAGTTATGAACTAAATGTAATACCTAACATTTGACATACAAAATCATATTTCTTATGTCACACTTCCTTGACATTCAATAAAACATAGATACTTACAAAAGTATTTCAGAGTTTCTTCAACAAGTTCAGGTGTCAAATCTGCGTCATCTATTTCAGGTAAGACA
Source organism: Lutraria lutraria (assembly GCA_964023205.1). NCBI lineage: Eukaryota > Metazoa > Mollusca > Bivalvia > Venerida > Mactridae > Lutraria > Lutraria lutraria. Next base: position 1,845,752 of record OZ026851.1, on the reverse strand, counting down.
GGGGTCTGTATCCAGTCATGGTTTCCGTATCCAGCAAAATTAGTGATTGTATCCGCCCGTAGGCGATACCTTGGTATTTGTTCTTCAATCAAACTCAATATCTCAACTTCTGGTAATTCAGAATCATTACAAAGGTCTGTAAAATATAGAGGAAGGAAAGCATCTTCAGACAAAGATGGATTATACACCGGGATAGGTAAAAATATCAATAAACTGAAAGTTTGCCAAAATTTTGAACTGAAATCACCTTTCTTATTTTACAATGTCAACTGCATTGATTAGAGCTGCAACGATTCACTCAGAACAGATTCGATTCCGATACCAAATACCTCGATTCGATTATTTTCAATTCAATTCATATTTGACGTCTTACTGGTAACTTAATAGGTTAGTTTTATACTAATGTGCATGTTTGGGTGATACATGAATGCCTGACTTACAAGTATTCAGAATATATGTGTATATTTATAGGGTGTTGTTTTTAATTACTCCAAAGCATTAATTAGGATAATATGAAACCTTAAATAGTGGAGGATTTCATTCAGAAAAATTTAAATAAACTTTTCTGTTGACATTTTGGATACAAAAATCCCAATCTATGACTTACATGTAGAGTATATTAACTAAAAATATCTGCTGATACATTTCAACTGTTTTTTGTACAATAAACAAAACAAAAAAACTTACGTTTATATCTTATGAGATTTTAATTATTAGATTAACAGAAATTCATTATACATTTTGAAATCAAAACATCAAAAGAATACAGGAAATTTTTGTTAACAATTTTTATCGATAAAACACCACTACTTTCTGTTGACAAGAAAATTTAAAAAAAACACTTGATAACAATTAAGTAATTGGACAATCACGACTTTGAAATGTGCTGTCAGGGCGCATGCTTTGCAGTGGATTTGTATGTATCAAGTTTGACCTGTCAGACATTAGTTTTTTCTTTACATAAAACGATTAAAGTTAGTTTCAATGACCAGTGACATTAGAATTTTCTCTGACGTATCGGATATTTCACGCTGACCGAGTGTGTTCGCCTTTCATATTAATGCCGCATTAGATTGGTCGTGTTGCCGGATTTCGGATAGTTTACATCAGCAAAACACGTTTTACATGTTGCTATCGCATGTGAAACATCACGGAACCCAAAATGTTCCCAAAACCTCAAGTTTCAATGTTTTTGGGGCATCTTTTAGCTCGAGAGAAACCATTGTTGCTTAGTGATAAATACTGACCGATCGTAGGTCGCGTAACAAAAATCAATATGTTTAAAGTGCGGATACAGATATGCCATTGTCGGCGCGTATGTTTAAAATGCGGATCGAATCGAATTTTGCAGTCTCCGCATCGAAATCGAATCGACGGGTGTGGAACCGGTTTTTCGATGCATCGGAGCGAATCGTTGCACCTCTAGCAGTGATTGGTTATTTCTCCTTGTATTATGCTGAATGTTTATGAAAATAGTCTTCATACAGAAAATTTGTTTACCAGAGCATGTTAGAAGTAGATTCCAGCAATATTACGAATGGCACTCAAAAACTTCTGTCAATTCTTATTGCTTTAACAACTATACAGTATTATTAGTAATATTACTCAGTATAAATTGTAGAGGAAAATAAAATCATTAAGATTAAAATATTTCATAGTTTTTTAATCAAGACAGCGATTATTTTCCTTCTTTGTTTGGTACCCCTAAAAGGTACCTTCCCAAAAAAATGATCCATTTTCCCAATGTCAAAGGAAAAAATTCCCAATCTGGTGCAGAATTTTCTTTTGTCATAAAAAACTGTTATTTCTTATTAAATTTATTGCTGAAATAAAAACCAAAGAGGAGCAGTTAATAATATAAATGTCTTCCTTGTTTTAAAATTCCCAATTTATTAAAAGATTCCAAATTTGGGTCAAAACGCGGCAAATTTTTCCCAATTTGTCTGATGCCGTTACCTTTCCCACTCAGGCAAAAAAAATCGCTGCAAGAGCCTGTTTATAAACATGGTTTACCTGTAACAACTGCACTATCTTGAGTTGACTCTCCTCCACACGCACTTAGCTCACATTGGGTGGCTTTCTCATCACTTTTTAAAGAAAAAACATCATCGCTGGAACAGGAAATGTCTGCACTTTGGTCCAGCTTGAAGCTCTGTAAAATTTGAATGGTTAATTTATGGATAGAATTAACAATAATTAATAAATCTATCAAGCATGTGACAGGCTTAGGGCTGGATTAATATATAGTTAAATCGGTGATTACAATACCAGTTTTCCATCTTTTCAAGTTATACTACTTATAGCGTAATAGGAGGAGGAGAAAAATGAACCCGAGGCAGTGCTCAAACCGTGACCTCATGCTCAGGGCCTTTTTTTCCAAAAATTTGGAATGGGTCTTAGCCTTTCATTTTGGGAAATTCAAGCGCGATATTTGGCCAAATTTTGAGAAGGTTAGACTGCTGAGTTTGAATAGCATTGTATTTTTTAGAATTTCTTTCCTATATTTGGAAAAAAAAACAGCCTTTTTGCAATTGGAAAATCAACGAAATTCAGCCTCTGTTATTGAAGGAAAAAAGCCCTGCTGCTTGCAAGTCAGATGCTCTACCAACTGAGCTAATCAGGCTGGTGAATATCTCAGCCAATTTATAAATACACCACACCGCTACATTCCTCCTTCTTTTTCATTCAAAGTAAATTATCACGACAACCACTGGCTCTTTAGACTAACCCAGTCTTCATGCTAACCCACAGCGCGGGCTAGTAAATTTCTTATCAGGCTAATGAACTTTATAAAAATTGTGTACTTTGGCTAGTGGTAAATTGTCCATTTTCAATAGTCCACATATAGTTTGGGCTAGTGCTTTAAAAAAAATTGGTTCGAACACTGCTAACCCAGCCTTTGCTTCATCCTAGCTCTAGCATTCCAAGTTCGATCAGGTGCAAAATTTACAATAAATTTTGTAATAAAAATCAGGTCAACTCACACAAATTGACAGAAAGATAAGGCTCTGTTCGAATGACCTCTGCCTAATTTCTTCAGTTTATGAACTGATTTGAATACAAGATGATGTGTGTAGTTCCAATGATATAAAGAGGTAGAAGATGATGAGGTTAAAAGATACTACGTGTACCAAATGAATGATCGAAATAATTCATTCAAATTTCTCTCGTAACGTGTGACAACGGAACTTATTTATTCTGACAGTGACTCAGAGACGAAAGTCAGCCATATTGGAAATTTACTCCATCTAGGAAATGAGCCGATGAATGTCATTGGTCAACATCCGAAGTATTGACCAATGAAAATGGATCATAGGAAGCTTGATAGATTTTCGATCCAACGATTTATAAGAAACGAAAAGTTATTTTGTAAGAATGAAATAATAGCATTCAATGACAGAAATACGTTTGTAGCATATAAACAAATAAGAAAATCATTGTAAATGTTCACATATCTTGCTTCCACAGCTATTTATCAAGGAATATGTAGATATTTCCTTTCTTGCACTGAGATACTTTCTCCTACTTATTTAGCTTTCGGTTTAAAAAAAGCATCAATTTTTATTTAAAAACAAAATTTGTTTTAATGATATATTTTCTGTGTAATTAATTTTTGTCAACATGTGAAGAGTATCTTTTATCATATCTTGCTGTATTTGATATCTACTTTAACTAAATATTCACTTCCAAAAGGTAAATTCACTTCGTCATTTAGATTTGTCATCAGTATTCGCGATGTAATTTATGTGCGCAATCGCGGTGTTTCAGCTTTCGATAATCTTTGTCCAATGACTGAATTATTCATACATGAGATGTATGTTGTGAGTAGCATATGAACGATATAATTTGTTTTAATCAAATTTAAATGATCACAGTATTTTTCTTCGAAGTTCAATGGTGTTTGTTTTGAAACTAGTTCTGGGTCCCATAGTCATACAGTAACGAAATTGTTCTTTCTTATTTTGTCTTGTTGACCATTTTAGTTATGTATTGTCCTCTTTCAAAGTCAACAGCTTAAGACACTTGTTCATGCGTGTATTGAATCAGATAATTTCACATGCTTTCCGGAACACTACGGATTTTGAAAGTATGGGTGTAGTATGAAACATTTCGTCTGTTGAAGGTATATTTTAGGTCATGTTGATAGATTATACTATAATTCATCAAATTGAACACAAGTTTTATGGAAAATTGTGTGCTAAATAGGATTACGAAAACGAACGCAACTCAGATTGAGTCGTTTACCTGTTAGCTTTTATTTAAAGAACAAGTGGCTTTGACGATGAACTGCAATGTAATGCATCTATCTATCTATCTTTAATGCCAAACCCCTCACGGGGACGTATGCATATGTATCATCATCAAAGACCTTTGACTATTTTGAAACCTGACTGCCACTCGTTTTTCTATGAATATGATTGCCCTTGAAAGCAATGAATGGAAGCTTGGAAATCTCGCCTCTGACATACATATATTTCTTGTTGAATGTCTCAACTGAGGTAATAATATACATGATAGTAATGGTGTCAGCTTTTTTACTGATGCCTACTTTTTCTAATTTATTGCAGTGCCATAAAATTTCAATACTGTTTTGGATGTTGTCTTCACTCTTGGAAATTATTATTTTGTTAAATGACATTGCCCATACCTGTTTGAAAAAAGCAAGTTGTTCAGCTGTGACATTTAGACTTTTGTTCACGTTCAGGGTTTCTTTCACTAAGAAAGTGACTGATAGTCACCATCTTCACAGGCCTTCTAAAAATAAGCTACATTTTCAAAACAAAGAAAATCCTCTATTCACATTGAGAATATTCTCCTAGTTTGCGTCTTTCATTTCATGTTATTTATCCCCCCATTAACCCAAACTCAGCGTCTTCCCTCTTCCTACAAAACAACTGTGGACATTCATACTAATTAATATTTACTCATTCTTTTCAGAGACAATTAAATTAACAAGTCTCAAGTTTTATCAAAATGAAGATTGCTGTGGAGGGTTGTTGCCATGGAGAACTCGATGCAATTTATCAAACCTTGGAATACCTTGAGAAGGTAAACAGCATCAAAGTTGATCTGTTGCTGATCTGTGGAGATTTCCAGGCTGTTCGGAACACTGCAGACATGAAATGCATGGCTGTGCCACCAAAACACCAGAAGATGAATTCTTTTTACAAGTATGAACTAAATTGAACATTATGCCAAAAAATTAGTGCATTGCTGACAATGCGTTAAATCCTTCATTTTTTTCCTCTTTCTGACTGATTAATGAAGTATTTAAAGGGAATGAAAATTATTATTATTTATATCTCCTTACATTTTTAATGATCTAATTAGACAGATGATGAATATGATCATACAATGTATATATTCTTTTATAAGGGCATTTTTACCTTGTCTGTTTCATAGAAGTCATGCTATTGTTATCTCTGCTGCGTCTGCAGCATGCAATAACTTTAATGTAGCAGTAAGCTCTAAGTCATGAGAGGTAGCAATATGAAACTTAATAGGTGGATAGATCTCACTGAGGCAGTCTTCTTGTTTTTATCTGTAACCCCATGCTTTATCTACTGTACTTACAGTTATTATTATGTCTTGTAATGCTGTTTATCAGGTACTATTCGGGTGAGAAAGAAGCTCCTGTACTTACAATTTTTATTGGTGGAAATCATGAAGCATCAAACTATCTCCAAGAACTTCCATATGGTGGTTGGGTTGCTCCAAAAATTTATTACATGGGTAAACTGATTTATTACATCTAGGTAAACTGATTTATTACATGAGTAAACTGATTTATTTTATTAATGCGCTCCTTTTTGAAGCAAGTGTATAATTGAAGTTGACCGTCCGCCCTTTATTGAGGTTTTGGGAAGGGTGACCGGGCCTTTTTCTAGGGAAATTTTGCATCAACAATAGGCAAATTGGGGAAAAAGTGTAAAAAGATATTTTGGTTGGGGAATTTTTTATCAAATTTGGGGGAAAATACATACTATTCAGATTTGGGAATGGGGCCAAAAATAGGCCCAAAATTTGCCATAAAAAAAGGACTGTCCCTTGATGCAAGAATGATGAAACAGATTTCTCAAGCATGAAATCAACTAAATGGCAAACATAGATTTATCAAATAATGAACAGGAAAATTTGGTGTAATCAACTACATGTACATGTATCCTGTGTATATACATTATACATGTATTATTCTAAATTCTACTGACCGGTTTCTATTTACCTAAATTATAGACAGAAAGTTTTCAAAACAAAATTTCATTGTGGAATTACTGATTCTCGAAAATAATTATTATTAAATTGGAATAAAGGCAAATAAAAACTCAATGCAAATTTGGTAACATTTTTCCTTATTATATCCAGGTTATGCTGGTGTGGTACAGTTTGGTGGTATTAGAATTGGTGGTATGTCTGGTATATACAAAGGAAAGGATTTTATGAAAGGTTTGATGTGTAATAGTATTATATGTTAGTCTTCATGCTAGCACACTATCCCACAGCCCGGGGCTAGTAAATTTCTTATTAGGCTAGTGAACTTTCTAAAAATTGTGTATTCGGGCTAGTTGTAAATTGTTTATTTTCGACAGTCCACAAAGTTCGGGCTAGTGCTTTAAAAAGTTAGTTCTAACACTGATATGTACTGTTTATTATGATTACTTGTGTTCATTGATTCTCTGAAGATAGAAACTTATTAGTTTTCAATATCGTATGAGGCCATCCTAAAAAAATGATTGCTACTGTAACATGACCTAGAAAATTATCAGTGGGTAGGTAGGTAGGAAATGTGTTTTTTTTACTAATTTACTTTATTCTTATATTTAACCAAAAATATATGTCAGAATGCTATTTTTGATGAAAAAAATTGAAATTGTTACAGTCTGTTTTCCTGGATGGTATATGTTACATTCTTGTTTACTGTCATTTTTTTCAGAATATGTTTACTGTTATATTACAGGTCATTTTGAAAAGCCGCCATATAATGAGGAAACAAAGAGATCTGCCTATCATATAAGAACATTTGATGTGTTTAGACTTAAACAAGTGAGAGGATATGATTTTGTCAAATCCTTTTTGTTTTAATTACATTGTTTTTGTCTTTTTAACTATTTACTTATGATTTTATGTCTTTTTCCCACTTTGCCCCTTTTTCTCATACCAATAATGAATATTCTTCTCCCTCATTAAGCCTTTTCATGAACTTAAACTTGCCGAAAACTTATTTATTTGATATAGGCTTCGGGGGCCCCGGGCAACTCGATAGGATATTATCAGGCCATCTATTGCCTTTATTTTTGGTACCATTTAAGTGAAGAAGTTAGTAAGTCTTCAAAAATTCCCCAGTTTGGTGTTCCGCCACAAAAATGGAGCCAATATATGTTTCCCAAAACCATAAAAGGGCTGATTATTGTCCATATTGGACATTGATTCACACAATTAACTTTATGTTTTTGGCATGTTTGATGTTTTCAGGTTAAACAACATATAGATATATTTCTATCCCATGACTGGCCACGTGGTATATACAAATACGGTAATGTGAAGAAACTGGTACAAAAAAAACAGTTTTTTGCTGAGGAGATAGAAAAGGACATTCTTGGGAATCCTGTTGCTGCGGATCTTCTGGCCCTTCTACAGCCCAGTTACTGGTTCTCAGCTCACTTACACATCAAATTTCCAGCTTTAGTCAAACATACTGTGAGTACAGAGTCTGATAAGACATCTTTCTTGGTAAAATAAGACCTACTTTAATTTTAACATCGAAAAAGCTAATGGGGCTTTATAAATTGTTCAGTATCTTTAGTTCTTGAATTAAATGTACTAGAAAGTAATTGTAATGTAATTAATTACTTTTCTTAAGTAATTGGTATTTAATTAATTACATTTGGGAAAAGGGTGTAATTGTAATGGTAATTGAAGAATCCACATGTAATTGTAATTTAAAAGTAACTGACCCCAAGTCGGGTACAGACATCACATATTCAGGGTTCTTATTAGACATATAAAAAAAATAAGAGTCAAATATGACACTTAGCAGAGCATAATTCGAAAATCAGCAAACTTTTTTACCATGGTAATAGCAAATTTGACCCTATGATACAAATTCTCAAGGGTCAGAATCCTTAATTTATGTATTTCACAAGTCAAAATACCATTTTAAGGGTCAAATGAAAGCTCTGCATATTTTACTATATAAAAACCTAAAAACCAGAGTTGAACCTGAATTAATGTGTATGTGACCTGTAATAAAATCAACTCAACAGTAGTGTTAATATTAAAAAGCAATCACTACAAGCAATATCACAAGTGATCCTTATCATATATGTTCAGACTGGTAAAGTCCTGACTGTATTTTTATCACTATGACTGCTTATTATCATGTATCCATATTTGGTCATGTAATTGTATTAATGATATTGTATTCGTAGATTCTGTATTACAGGAGGAAGCTAACTCAAAACTGACAAGATTTCTAGCTCTGGACAAATGTTTGCCAAAGAGACAATTCTTACAGGTTTGTGGTTTGTTTTATTTACCTGATTTAGTCCATCCTTAAAAAATACTTTGTTTGCAGTAACGCTACCTAATCACCAAACAGGCCCCTACCCAACGTTTTTTGGCTTCGTGGTAAATTTTTTTTAATATTGTAAATTTTTAAAAAAAACATTTTCTACCCACCAGCTTTCTGAATATTCTCTGGGTTGAGTTACCGCAAACAATTATTTTTGTAAGGATGGCCTTACAAAGATATGTGGTCATTTATTAATAGCTGTATAGCTTAAAAAGTAAAATCTCTGCTCAATTATTGGTCTAGCATTCTTACTATTGATGACCAGACCCGCCCCCGTGGTTGAGTGGTTAAAGTCACTGACTTCAAATCACTGTAACCTCTCACTGATAGAGGGTCGTGGGTTCAAGCCCCGCTACAGACCATGTCTCTTCATGTGAGAAAGGCAGTTGCTTACGGAGGATGGGGGGTCTAGTACTGGTTCTTCCCAGGAACGATGTTTAGGTGAACTGTCCGCCTCATATGACTGACTGTTGAAAAGGGGCATAAAACCTGATATAAACAAACAAACAAACAAAAATTTGATGACCAGCTATGTTGAAGTAACTATAAGTTATGTTTACTTTCAGGTTGTTGATATACCACATGACAGTTCTAAACCATTGAAATTGCAGCTTGATCCTGAATGGCTGGCCATATTAAAATTGACCAATCATCACTTGAGTATTTCTAAAGCCCCACATTATCCTGGTTCATTACCAGGTGAAAGGTACATGAGTGTTTATATTTGTTTTTCGTTTTATTAAGTACTTTAGGGCTATTCCATTTAAATATAGAAGGAAGGCACTTTCAAATTTGACTAACCCCCTTCAGAATTTCAATTGACAAAAAAAAAAATTTTTGATACTAAAGTAAATTGGACCCCCGTTTAGAATTTCTTTTTATGAAAAGTGATTTATTGCATTCCTGTGTCGCCATTTGTATACTAAAGTAAACAAAACAAAAAATCTGCAAAACTTATCAGAATAATCAATAATTCGATAGCACATCAATTTTGTCTATTGTTTGCTATGTACTTTTCAATACGGACTAATCTATGTTTTGACAAAATGTAGATTAAATTGGTTCCCTTTTATGTCTGCGCTGTAACATGGAACGAGCATGCTCTATTTATAACTATGAAGCAACTATTTTCGATAGTATTACTATCATATTTTTATGTTATTTGATAATAAATGCATGTATTATATGCCACCACGTAGATATACATTTCTTTTTACTTTTATACATTTCTAATAATTTCTGGATGAACAGTTTTTCAAGTATAAAGACCATGCTACTGTGTCATTATTTTCAGTCGTACATCTTTGTCATTGTAATAGTATTGTAAGTGTATTAAGCAAGATTCTTAATAAGCAAGAAATAGCCAAGAGTGTTAGACTGCATTTTAAAGTCAAATAATTTTGTACTACACGATATTTCAGAATTTAGATCTCATTAAATTCTGGTAAATTACCAAAGAAAGTTTAACCTTAGGACAGATAATGTTAAATATCATATATTGACCCCCTCCGGAAGTGAAAAACTTCCCCCAATATAATTTCTTTATTTTGCCTTCCTTGGGTGGTATATTATATGTAACTGGAATAGCCCTCAGCTGAGGTGCTCTGTTTAGTTCATCAGTTATGATATGTTGTAAATAGAATCACAAAGAAATCTTCATGAAGTTATATAGAAAATGAAATTTGGTGTGCAAAATGTTTTTTAATGCCCCGACATCTTTAATGATCTTTCACTTAATTTGGACTTAGAATGATTCTGTACCAGGTTAAGTAGATTTTACCGTTTCGTCTAGCATCAACACCACTTGCTAGAACACTTTCATACTTCTACAGTTGTTGCTTATAAACATTCTCAATCCACCCATAATTATCATTTAATATGCGTTCATATATAATTATCGTTTAATATGCGTTTATTGAACGCAGCGCCTTGTTTTTGTTAATGTTTCATATTTTTCTGAAAATGACGCCTGATACATCATAGCAGACTATTCCACAAAAAAGCACTATGGATCTTGTCCCATAGTTGGATAGATAATGCTCTTATGCAAGTTATTTATTCAAATTATTATTATTTCTCATGATTCAATTTTTTGACATTTTAGATCAACATTTACTCCAACGGAATCAGAAATAGAAGCTGTTAAATTAGATTTTGGTGGAAATCTTACTATTCCTGAAAATTTCACAAAGACAGTTCCTGTGTTTGACCCAAACTTGTCCAAGCAGAAGAATAAACTACCGGAGCCTAAGACTGAAGTCAACGCTCAAACCACTCTGTTATGTAGTATGCTGGATCTCACAGATCCTAATGCTGTGTTTCTTGGAAAGGATTCAGCTTATAAACTGCCTGCTGATGCAACTGAAGAGAACGCAGATGATGATGTCGTTGATGATAACGATGATGTTGATGATGATGATAATGAGTCGTGCTATTTAACCTTGTCTGGTAGCGAAAGAAGCATGATGAGCGATAGCAGCTATAGTTTACTGTCGACAGGCAATGACAGCATCCTGTCGACAGAAAATGAAAGTTTTGTATCATTAGGCGCTGCAGATGAAATGTTACAGATTAATGACGATACTGGATCAGTCAGTGGTAAACAGGATAGCAATAAGGAAAGTAAAGTAAGTGAATTCCCTTCACCAATTGTTCCAAAACACTTTGCAGCGCTTGGTAAAAGAACAAGCTTGTCAGATAAGTTGAAAAACTGTCCTAAAAGTGACGATGCTTCATTCAATGTTGACGGAGAAGATGAACTTGCTTCTATAATGGCTTGTCAGAAAAAAGAGCAGAAGCAAAATGTCAGTTCAAATTCTCTGAAGAAGTCCGACTCTGACTCTGACGTACTGGCAAGTTTGGATAGCTCATCTAGTCTCGATTGCAAATCATTAGAAATTAACGATGACGACCCAGAACTTCTTGAAATGTTGAAAGCCCAAAAAAGTATTGGTATGCCATCTGGCAGTAAAGTGTTTGAAGTATCAGCGGAGACTGAAGATTCTGAAGAGTTCGAAGAAATAATGAAAGTACAAAGAAAAGATACCATTATTATTGATGAACCAACTGGTCTATCACAAAGTGTCGAATTCCTAAAACCGAAATCTCATTCAAGCCCTGTGGTTAGTAAAGAACTTAAAATTGCTGAGGACTTGTTAGAAAAGTCAGGACAGAAAAGAAATGATACCGCAAAATGTGGTAAGAGTCCAGCAAGTAAGAAATTCAAGAGACGCAATTCAGAAATGTACGTGACTGACGAAAAAACTGAAGATCTTTGATTTATTGACAAATTTGCATGTAAAATTTCAAATTGTTAAAAAAATGACTTATTCAAGTGTTATATTATTGGTTAAAAAAATTTCATGTTGAAATGAATTTTACTGACAAAAAAATATTACAGAATAAATTATTGGAATTAAAGTATTTTTTCATTATTTTTGTTCAGTGGTTGTAATTTTGTTATAAGGCCGTCCGTAAAAGAAGTTTGTTAGCGATAACCCTTCCCAGAGAATTGTTAGTGAGAAGGTAGGAATTTTTTAAAAATTTGATTATATAATTATTGAACCTATAATACATGTCAGAATGCTTTTTCCTTTATTTGAACATTTCTTTACCCGATAGGCCAAAACAAAAGTATGGTAGGGGTACTTTTATTGATTAGGTATTAGTTATCGTTCATATTGTTAATTTTATGGGATATATCACAAGCGGAGCGGAGCGGAGCGCAGTGATATGTCGCATAAAATTAAAAATATGAACGATAACTGATTTACAGTTTGTCTTAATTTCTGAACATACAGAAAAATAAGTGACATATTTTCTCCATATCAGGTCTTAAGCACATTTCATACGATATATTTTTCAAATGAAATGCGGACATTTCATTGGACGAGAAATTAGGACAGACTGTAAGTAGTGTTACCGCAAACAATATAATTTTTACGGATGGCTTTATAATTGGCTAACTAGTTTCCTGGATATTCTTAATTAATGATTTGAATAATTTGAACTTGAAAGAAATTGTTTTGCCTAATGATCTGGCTGATAATAATCAACAGAAAATAGTCTACATTAGTTGTAAACATAGTTCAAGAGACCATTAAATCTGGTACATTCACTAAATATTTTTCTCTGGTCTCAGACTAGTAATCACTAGCTTCTCACGGCATCGCTGTTATAATGAATCCCCACCTGGAACCAGACAATATTGACTTGTGATGAGGTTGTCCATCTAGATTACAGGCCACATCGTTGGTATTTCTCCACCATTAAGGCTTGAGAAAAAAAGGCAAAAATATTTTTCAGTACCGCAAAACTACGGTATTCTTCAGTATATTATACTATATACAAGGGAGACAACCCGTACATTTAAAAAACAAATAGCAATGTACGAGTTGTCTCCCTTAAATATTTTATATAATATACTGCGTGATTTTCATTCCAAACATCACAAATCAACTTCATTTTCGACAAGAAATGTATTGGTATCCAAAAAATTAAAATATCTACGATATCTGACCATTTAATATTAAATAAACGCATAAAATAAAAACATACAAGCTAGTTCCCTGACCGAATGCTATTTTTTATGCAAAAATAGCTATTTCTGGTTTATAGATATACCTCTGTATAAAGTCATGATCGTATATTTATTACGCTAGTATACATTTTGTATGTACTAATACCAAGAGACTGGGCACCTGTGTTATATAAATATAGTACAACCTCTCCAGAGCGACCCTCTCTTGGGCACCAACCTCCATTCAACAACAGAATGATGTGTCCCATTGCACGATTTGGCTATTAATTTAACCTGTCTAGAGCAACAACCTGTCAAAATCAGAGACGTATTATACGTCCCTGTCAAAATCAACATAATGTTGCTACTCCATAAGGGTGTTGCTTTGGAGAGGTTGCACTGTATATGAATTATCGTGAATCTATTAGGTCATGATTGTATGTATCTGGACCATGCACCTGGTTATTACCCTCGGTCTTGTATATGTGTACATATTTTCATGATCGTACCTACAGTCGGACTTGTATATATGAGTATTTGTCATCAATGTATACCTACCTTCGGGCTTGCATATGCAAGGTCTATTAATAACGTATACTGTATAAATGTATAAAAGTAAAAATCAGTTTGAAGTTATCAACATTCTCGAAAAGGTACCTAACAAAGAGAAAATAGGGAGTGCGGGACCCGACAAATTGCTACAAAAAAGGCAGACATCAAATTTACCCTTCAGAGGATTCAAATTTACACTATGAGTGTTTCAATAAGGTCAAACCATAGGCACTCGATTTCGTGATTTTTATACGTTTACAGACGTTATTTTTCAATTTCACCCATCAAACAACGCAAACCTGTCGAAAGAAAAATCTTTATTTTTTCCCTTATTGAGTGTATAAAATACTCCAAGGTAGTGAACTCGCCATCTTTTCGATTGACGGTAGTGACGAAAATAAGCGTAAGCCCTGGCTTACCTTGTAAAAGCTGTCAAAACGTTTAAAGTTGGGGAACACTACAACGAAATCAAGCCTTGGAAGTTCCCGGAAAGCACGTGCGGATTAGAAGGAAAGCCGGGATTCTCAAAAGCGTCGCTTAAATATCAACTTTCGCTACATTACGTTGCGCCCCTGTCATTTAGAAGATAATTTGTTCAACTCCATTTTAAAATGTGCAGCAATTTTCGCCATATATAATGTCAATATAATGCATGTGTGGGATGAGATTGACAGACGCATTTAATGTAGGTCTTACTTTACTTAGATAGATGTCTTGTAATTGCTTGCAATAAAACATTCATAGAGAAATGTATTACAATTTAATGATATTGCAAATAAAAAAGCATCTGACACCAAAATCGAACAGTAACCAGAGGAAAATTTATTCCGAGACACCTGACTAAGAGGTGAGAATGGTCCATGGGGCATGCTTGGTAATACGTCTCCATAGCCTTTAGGCGCATATACTAGTACTGAGGGAGATGGTACCACGAAAGATTCAAATAATAAAGGTGGGTTAACGTTCTAGAGGGGTGTCCTATGATATGCTGTGAAAATTTTGCCAAACATTGTTTCATAATTATCTAATCATATGCAATTCCGACTATGTACTGATACATTTTCCTCAGGCCAATTCTCTTTAATTTTTCTTTATATTTTTTCTCAAGCCATCCAAGGATTGGTTTGTCTCAATGTAACTAGGGGACTGTCTAATAAATATCTAATGTCAGACTGAACATCAATTCAATTAAATTTTTCAATTCAATTTATTTGCATTATATGGCCTCCGGCCCAAACACAATATATACAACATGAGATTAACACAATGCATGAGGTTATTACATGACAATACAATCAATATAAAATACAACATTGACATATTAATGACAACACCAACATATTCTCATTTTAACTGAACATTTCTATAAATAACCATCTCTCTCTTTAAAAGAGTAATAGACATACATTGCAACATTTCTAATTAGATTTACAGTTTCCACTGACATCAATAAAGTTAATGTGTTGAACATTGGAACTCTGAAAGATAGAAAAATCAGCAATAGACTGTGATCTCTGAATGATGATGAGTGTAAACAGTAACAAGAAGTTAGTGAACCTATCACTCATTTGTGAACTACCTATGATTTGTTGCAATATTGTCTTTACGTGTGATTGACATGTCCCTTATCCTGTGGATAGTAAATACTCTGCCTGGGTTTTTAGTACCCCACATCTTGCTGGGTGTCCTTATTTATAATATACAGTGTAACCTCCTGAACGGTCACCTCCGAACAACAACCACCTCCTTGTTACAGTAAATATACCAGCAACCCAAACTGACGCACGTTTACTCTATTTTCACGCTACCGTGAGTCGAACTTGTGAAAAAAGCTTCCCACTCCGGGTAGTCCCAAAAGAAAATAATCAACAACATGTTTGTGTTCTTCGATACAGAACTGATGTTTTACATATGCCTTTATTTTATTTATAGGTTTAATGTAATATTTATGTAATATGTACAGTAAATCACGGTTATGGTGAACTCTGATATAGTGAAGAGTCAGACAGGATGTACAGTCAATCTGTGAACAAGTCCATCATTGATAGAGAAATAGTGTGACCTTTATTGACAGGTGGCCTTTATTCGGAGGTGGTCTGTATCACAAGTTTGACTGTATTTAATTATTCCGCTCTACTTTATTTATTTTTATGGATATAGTAATTATTCGAGTCCATTGGAATTCACACAATCTGTGTTCTACTGTATATAAATAAATGATTGACTTCTACATAAATGAATGTCTGCTGATATCTAAAATATGTCAATAAAACGACACCCTGACCCTGAGTTCGAATCTCACCTTTGCATGGTAGATTGATTTGCATTTTCATCGCGAAGACACATAAAATCAAAGTACTGAAAGTACTCATGGAAACTGAAATTACATTGAATGGCACCTTGTAGTATATAATATCAGTTGAATGGGGTCGAATTTGGGACACTTTTTTAATTATGGGTTAAGTTATGGTGTTTTATGTAGAATTTATTATAATTTTACCATCACAGGTCCGTTACTTTTGTCTGCTTCAAAGCTGACAATAACTCTACAAAGGCTGATCATTTTCTTTAATGAGGGTCAAACTTTTACGCGTAATGGGGTCATTATTTAACGGTATGGGTCAATTTTTAAAGTTGAAAATTGACCAATAATCCGTTGAAAAATGTCATTTTTCCACGGGGTCAAACTTTTATGCTACAGTTCAAAGGTAGGTCGTATTTTCCGTGGCAAGTTTAAATGTTTCGAGTTTTTCATGTAGCCCATGTTCCAGCCAACAATTTGAAGTGGACATACTTTTTCATTATTTTTTTCAAATTTCTCTGCAGTCTATGGGCAAACCACGACAGTAACAATGTTATTATGCTAATTTTGGTCCCGATGGGTTCGGAAAATTGTTGCGTCGCCTTTGTTTTAGACCCTGTACGTGGTATCAATCGTACCACGTGATTATAGGCCGCACACGTATAAATTATGTACCTTCCATAGATGTCAAACACAAAGACAAAGCTAGAATTTTATTCAATGAGATTATGAACCTTCCTCCTTTATGTACATTAAAATAGTCAGAAACAAACAAATGTAGAGAAATGAAATAGACACGAAACATCAAATAATGATGAATAATGAATGTTGAGCTGAATTTCCAGTTCTGTTTGAGCGTTTGAAGATGAATGTCCATGGAGTATTTTGCTCACTTCAACAGTAGTAATATTAACGGTTACGCGACTGATTCTATTTTTTTGGTCACAAGCCTTAAAGTTTCTTCACTGCAAAATCCTAAGTTCCAAAATATTCGAGGAGGAATCTTGTAACCAAATTATCGGAAAGGTACGCACAAAAAAATAGTACAGGAAAGTTTGGGCATCTATTGTATACCTATCCTACTTTCGGGGTTACAGTGACCGTAAACAGGACTATTTTTATGGCCATACAAGAAGTATCTTACATGAGCACAAATATGAGAGTAACAAGAGAGACAAAGAGATAAACAGACGGATGTATAAATGCTGCAGCTGACGATGTCCAGTGACATGGTCTGTCATCATTGTTCGGCTTCTCTATGGCGTCTACCAAGAACGGAAATACTTCGGTCCAGTAATGATATTGTCGCCGTTGAAGATGATCACCAACAGGTAGATTGGTTTCATTCGTTTTGAAGATCAGATATTGCTGACTGTATGCGTCATACTCAGGCCATATCGACTGCGTGCTGTCACTGTTTGGGTTTCTGCAAAGAAAGAGAAAACATGGCTTCCTCAAAAGCATTGTTTGTTATAGATAGCAAGGACTTGTATACATGTGTGTGTATATATTTAAGTCCTTGCAGATAGTAAGTGTTCCATCTCCGGATCTGAAGAAGGTAAACATTTTTGTTTGAAATTACAATACGTTACTTATAAAAGGCTAGTTTTACAATTGCATGGCGGATGTCGAAAAGCGTAGAAGGTCTACTACGGCATCAAAATTCATGCATGCCAAGTAAGTGACGTCTGGGGAAAGCTGAACTATCGATCATAGATGTCATATTTATGCGTAGCTGCTTAAGACACAATTAGACTGTATAAATTAAATTATAAATAAATATTTTTCGGCAGTACAGTACACTTTGTATTTTAGTTATGTCGGATTGACTTGGCCTAACCAATTCCCTAGATCCCGTATCTGTACTAAATTTTCCATTAGTAATAACCACACGAATCGCATGTTACTCGCTCCAAAATACAGCGATATAAAGTGGACGGGGGACCAGTGTTTTAATACGATAACTTACCCAGTCCTTGCAAATTGACTCCAGTACTTCATCATGGCAACAGATAAAGTAATCTCATCGTCTGTTACCGTGTCTGGAGTCGCACCTACAGCCGCAAGATGGCTTTCGGGGAATCCAAGAACAAATGGGATTTCGTCCATATGATTGGCTCCCTTCATGAATTCTGGTGATAGAGAATAGCTTGGACGGTGTTCAAAATAGTACATGTACGTGCTTTTCCCTTTTCCTGACTGCGCATGCGCTAACAAAGCTTGGGTAGCTGGCACTATGAAGTTAAAGTCGGACCACAGATCACCACCTAGCAGTTCGTTCATTCTTACAGGACTTTTTGGATCAGCCCAGTCTGTGTACTGATGGACAAAAGACTGGATGATGCTGTCGTCAAGATTCATATGGTTTGTTTGGAGGTTGTAATTAATAAATTCCATTGCCATCTCTTGTGTTAAACCGTCCGGGAACTGAATATCGTAGTTAAGGATTCCCATTACAAACGCGTAATACATATCCAAGGAACTCTCGTTGCTATTGATACCAATAATGGTGTCAAAGTTCGAGAAAGTATCAAGCGCATTTCTTGATGACTCGAGACTGGTATTGTAAAGTTGAGCAGGATTGTACTTGATAAATTCCCCGTCGTACAAAGGTAGAAAACTGGAACTGGGGTCGGTGGGCGTAATCTTATCGAAATCTTCCACAGATTTCATTCGTAAGCATTGTAACGTGTCTTCAACTGATTTATTTCCACATCCAACGTTTTGAATAATTTGCTCTGACAATGCTTCAAGTCTATCACTATCTGAGTATGACCATGGCGCACCTGCTACCCCGCTTTCTGCAATAACACGATGGAAACTTCCAATATTTCCTTCATATAACGCTTGGAAAGTAACTGAAGCGCCTCCAGCTGATTCGCCGAATATGGTCACGTGGTTTGGATCACCTCCGAACGAGGCGATATTGTCATGTACCCATTGGATTGCCATGCGCTGGTCCCAAAGCCCATAATTGCCTTTCAGTCCGTATTTGGGGTGTGCCATGAACCCGAACACAGACAACCTGTAGTTAATGGTAACATAGATGACGTCATTCACAACCGGAAGTGCTCCGATACCATAAGTACTTTGAAAACCCATTTGAAAACCGCCTCCATAAATAAACAACATGACAGGTTTCGGGTTACTGGCAGATGTAGCACTTCCGGGCACAAAAACGTTTAGATTTAAACAATCTTCACTGGATGGAATCTCAGCCAAATACCAGACTGGCTGTTGGATACAGGCCAGTTTTTCTTCAGTCGCGTCATATGTTTCCGCGAATGGCTTCTTTTCAACAGGTTTGGCAAACCGCCCTTCACCCTCCGTACTCTCGGCGTACGGGATTCCCAGATACTTTGAGTATGTGTAATTCTTTCCATCGAACGAAATAGTTTCGACCAGTCCTCTGATATATCCGACAGGTGTAGAAATTAATTGTTCTTCACAAAATATGGTCTTACATAATACAAAACATGCGACGTACCTCATAAAAAGCCTAGCCATTTTGTAAAAATGTTTACAATCCGTTTTCAAGTACGTTCTAACAGGTACAGAGTTTATGGTTTTCCAAATATAAACTCGTATTCATTTACGGATATATTCTCCAGTATTTGAACCAATGATTGTTTCGCTTCGTACGATGTATATTCATTGTACTGTATTGAGTTTTGAAGTTTTATACAGGGTTATAAACCATGAAAAGATTTAAATGTATAGCAAAACTACGTTTATAAAATTAAGTTATTATTTACATACACGACATATTGGTGTTTACTTACTTTGTCACGTGACGAATGGTCTATAAATATAAAAGTTTCATGTTTCAATGATATTGGTGTTGTATTTATTTTTCGGACATTTTTTATTCAATGAACTATATCACATTTTATAGTTAATTAAAGAGTTCGTTAGAATTCTAAATTTACAATTTTTAGATGAAAACTGACTATGTAATGCTTTCTTAAAGATCCAGGGTCGCTTTCACGGTCGATATATCGTGGTGAACTCACAGTTTCAAAACTTAATTATCGGTACACATTTCATATACGTGTACAAAGATGTATTTATGTTTATAACAGTAGTGACAACGGACTCCCTAAGACAATCAATAAAACACTAAATCAAGGGGTTTTTGTTTCACAAAAATGAGGAAGCACGATTTTTAAGTTTAAAAATCTGCTCTCTAAGCTTAGTTGTGTTTGTTGAACTCGTCCTTGGTGGTTTAATATCAATTATTTCAAACCGCATGGGTGCATATAACTAGTCATTAACTGATTCAACAAAAAAGACCATAGTTTTACAAATGATATTAAAAGGCTTTGTACATAAAGACGTAACAGAGTCGACGGGATCCTGCTTAATCCTGAATGGTGCCGTCAGTTCACTCATGCCAATGAGCTATGCAGATTTCAAATTGACTGTACAGGGTCCGTATTCACAAAGCATCTTAAGTAACTTTTTAACTTAAGTTATATTTTTCCTTAAATTCGACTTTTTCCTTAACTGTTTTGTACTAATATAAAGGAGGAAATCATAATAATATGATTTTATCTTTGTTCTAAAGATGCCAATTATGAAAATGATCATTCATTTTCACACTTTTGACGACTGGTTTACAAACTTTTACCATGAAAAACATTTACACTTAAGTAAAAATTTCGACTTAAGTTAAAGAAAATCTTAAAATGCATTGTGAATACGGACCCTGGTGTATGTATGTGGAGATGTTCGTACTCACAGCGGTAAGTGGCTAGTCTTACTAGTCGATCAGATCATGAATACACGACCACGGAAGCCCTATATCAAACCTCACATGCGTAAGGAGTTGTTTGATATACAAAAAAACAAGAATTCGGTTTCATATTTTATTTTGTTAATCAAATGAAACGAGCATGACAAATAAACATTACGTTGTATAAAATGACAAGATAATCTTAACAAATAAGTATTCATATAATGTACATGTATTCCAACTCATCTAAGTCATCACAAATAAAACTATCAATCTAAGGGAGACAACTCTTACAGACAAAGACCACAGACACAAAAGGGAGACAACAACATCGCACTTATTGCTAAACTTGCCCCCGTTGCAGCATAAAGCGGGAACCAATTTAAATTATTGCGCGGATTTTTTTTTAAACTAAATATTTGGAAGCAATAAACTTTCATACAAACAAATACATTTTACAAACATTTTAACATTTTTTAAATACACAAAAATACGCAATTATCCGAATATCGGACGAAACACAAAAAGGAGATTTTCTTTTTTACAAAAAAATGAATACAAAACATTAGAGGCATACAATTAAGAAATAATACCGAAGCTTGTGCAATTATAAATCAAACTAATAAATAACAAATTAATACACTGATAGATTTCACAATAAAAAAAACCCTTTTAATTCCAAATTTTAGGTTGAGTGAATTAGAAGTCGACTTATGTCAGTATTCGGTTAAGTATTCCATGCACATTTAATGCACGTCTAATTATCAATTCTATCATTTTATTAGGTATAGTTATAATCAATACATGCTTTTTGGCGTTGTTATCAGAAGTGAGATGGAGGTTCACAATCGGCTAAAATGTTTCCCCGCGACCTTAACGATTTAATAAGGCCAGACGTAATGTACTCATACGTCCACATTTCTTTACTTCCCGACATGCTTTCAACAGCCAAAACATAGTTTAAATATGCCTTACTTATATCCTATCATTTATGAGCATGCTAACGGAAACAAACAAAGTTTTAAGCTTTAGCAGCGACTAAAACTATTTTTATGCCTTATTTTTTATACTATATTAAAAATTTGACATTTATACATTACAAGTTCAAATAGCCCTCAGATCCAAAAAAGACAAATAAATTAAAGCAACAAATATAAATGGAATTCCGAGAAATGAGACGGATTATTACACATGGAATATAATCATTTATACATTACAAGTGTATCAGACAGTTACATTAATTGTGAAACATTTGTAAACCCTCTTGATACGATATTTTCAAATTAATACGTTCTCATAATATATATCGCGATTTAATATCGTGATAAGCACATACTTTTCATGTATATCGCGATCAAATATCATGATAAACACATACTTTTATCGCGATCAAATATCGTGATTTTATCATCAAAACAAACAAACAAATGAACAGCATGTTATTTCATGTGTACATACAATTATCATAAATAAGTCAAAACACCGGCACATTGTATCTTTTAAATATGTAGCCATTTCCTGTTCATTTGTATAAAAATTAAGATATAAAATCACGTTTAGTGTGGCTATCACGTGTTTCACATTAGGGTCATGTAAACATACATAGAACTCGGACATTGCCGGTAGTTACGTCCCTTTAACAACAACCTTTATGAATATCGTATTTTTGAATTCACAACGAATGGATTTCACACAAATATAATTTCGTCTGTTTATATAACACATAAGACACGAATTCTTTACAGACAACCCTGTCCTAGCAACAACGTTTGACGACAAGGTAAGCTCCCAGCATTATGTAATAATTACATCAAACACTTTCAAACAATTATCTCCTCTTACAACACAATTATCATGAACAGGTTTCCATGGATTCTGTACAAAAGCTTAGGTGCACTGCAACATGGAACGGGAACCAGTTTAACAATTACCATTGCATCCACAACAAAACAAGTGCTGACCGAATATTAAATGAATAATGTTTACACGGATCTTTTTAATGATGTGTCACTATGTCAAATAAATATTGTCATTAAATATTGTCATTGATGTTTTAATACTATTTCTACCTAATATATGTCACCTTTGTAAAACGTTACCAGATCAATGGAGATATCGAATTACAAATGTATTTGTTTAAGCATGTGATAGCAGTGGTAGTGTCTTACTGCCAAGGGAGATAATTTATGTGAGTTTTCTAGAACATGGAGAACTTGATAACTTTTCAGTCACACTTCATTTACTAGTATTGATACTGTCCACATGTATACGTACACATATGCATATATACCGCTTTAAAACCGTACCAACAAATTATCTGGTTGCTATGGACATATACACTACTTTTTCCATAGAAACGACGTCATCATTCATATATCCTTTTAAAAGCATTCCACATTGTCTCTTTCGTTTATCATGATTTTGTTGACTTACTCACAACATAAATACAACGTAAAAAGCGTGTTGCCATGGCGATCAAACTACCTCTTCGTGTATACATCCGTGTGGTCTGGTTCCCTGCCTAACAGGGGCAGGTAATCCATGTCATGTATGAGTATTGTGTGTATGTACTTTCAGCACTTTTATCGACCTGTATCGATCAAAGAATTGAGTATACAAAGTTGAGATTCTTGATTAGAACAAAAAAATGATCTAATTATATATTCACAGATTAACCAAAGTATTTAAACCGCGCATGCGCAGTTATATCACACGTGGTTTGGGTATCTGGTCGCTACCACTTGAGTTCTACCTTCCGTAGAGTCTAAATATAGTAATCTGGCGGCATCTTCACGACCAATATTACGTAAACATTGAATCAAATGACTGACAGTGGCGACGTCACGTCTCTCCCAGTCATGTAGAAGGTGTTTAAAGGCACTGTTGATTTTTGTGTTCTTTTTGGATTCAAACTGTGACATTCGCTTGGCACTGTATCCTGCAAGCACAAGACAAAATATATAGTGGGGCATGAACTTTCCGTGAAATATGGCACCCTTGTATTAAATGACATTAACATATTATTACCGTATTCGTAATGTGTTTAATTTTTTTTCATAATGTTTATCGGATTCAAATTGTCTTCACCCACTGACTGTATTAAACAAATGTATTTGTGATTTTGTATCGGATTTGCATCGTAGTAGTGGAATCATGTTAGTAGTTTGATTCAATTTATTAGGCATCATAAGCAATACATGCTTTTTGTCGTCATTTGCTGGCGGCGACAAATTATTGAACACAATCAATGAATACATTTACATAAATCAGTAATCTAAACACATAGAGATGAGCATGAGTACTATCATGATTAATACTGTATAATAAAAGAGTTTGTCACAAAAATCAATAGGAAACATACAGATTATCATATTATATAACAAAAGTCAAATTCTTGTGAAGTCAAATCTATTAATAGTCTATATAAACGGAGTAGTGGTATCGTTTTAGAATCGTAGTAGTATCGTTTTAATATCGTAGTAATATTGTACTTGTATCGTTTTGGTATCGTATTTGTATCGTTTTGGTATAGTAGTAGAATCGTATTTGTTTCATAGTAGTATCGTAATAATTATGTATGTATAGTTTCAGATTTTTGTTACGCTTGTATAGCTATTGTTCTATTTAGTGCAGCATAGGGCAGTAAGTATTTGCCGATCTGTAAATAAGGTAAAGTTCAGTTTATTTAAAGTAACTTTAAACAAAATAAAACTATCAAACTATCGTAAGCCAAACATATGAGATGACAAACACAGACCTGGTCGCAGATATAATGTATTTAGAGATTACTTACCGAGTTCTTTAGCCAAAGTTTTCCAGCAGTCTGATTGGGGTGATGACAACGTCTTCTCAAGTTCTGTACGTTTTAATGGTGGTAAATCTCTCACACGTGAATTCAAACAATCTGAAAACAAGAAAAAAGGGGTACATTTTTGTATTCATCAAGTCTGTTTTGCCAACAGCCAAAAAGGGTCCATTTAAAATGTATTATTCGCGAGCGTGAGAGAAAATAACAAATGAAACCTGACCATTATTGGTATGTTTAAGTTTGTAAACATGTTTTTATTTCGATTTCGTTTATTCAAGGGGAGATAGTACTGCATGTTTAGCCGTTTTACTAAAAACTTGTGAACAATGTAAAAATCAGCGCAGTGAAAATAATACACATATAGATGTAAATATGTTCTCAACAGACGAGCGACCTCGTTTTCGTCTCTATTAATGGTCAATCGGAACACCTCGGTGTTTGTCACGGAAATGCCCGAGTAGTTACGATGTTGTTCTATATAATTATGTTACCTTCGATTCTCACGAGCGCTTTCTTATACGGTAATAAAAAACATGCTTTAGAAAATCTACATCAAACGTAATTTTAGGCTGAGAACACAATTTTCTCGTCTTTCTTAGCGATTTATAGCAATTTTTTGGGTATTATTGGATTCAGACAGGTACGTTATAGATGACTAAGTCCATACGACTGAATAAGGAACTGAAAAAAACATAGTATACAAATTCGAGAGTTATGAATAAGTTTTGTAAAATCATGCGCATCCTTCTTAGAGCTCATTATGTTAAACTGGCTTTGATTCAGTGAAAATTAGATTTAATTTTGTACAAATAATGAAATGAAAGAGCTAGACTCTCTTTGAACATAACAAGACGTAATTGAGCATAGAAATGTCGCGGTAAAGTATATTAATGACGTCTTCAATGGATCGCATCACAGTAAAAGCGAAAACTATTTCGGTTTTGATTTTTAACATTTTGCCAAGCGTTTCATGTTGTTATTTAATGAAGTGTAAATTGCGACCG
Organism: Lutraria lutraria; assembly: GCA_964023205.1. Lineage (NCBI taxonomy): Eukaryota > Metazoa > Mollusca > Bivalvia > Venerida > Mactridae > Lutraria > Lutraria lutraria. The sequence continues at coordinate 1,820,263 of OZ026851.1, read as the reverse complement.
AACACGAGAGTGAAGATGAAAGCGAAGCTGATTTCATAAACGATACACATATAACCCAATCATATTATACCAGGTAATTAAGGGAGTGAGAGAAAAAAATACAAAAAGATATTTTTTTAACAACATAATGGGGGAGAAATATTTCGGCTTAAAGGTTTGGTAACAAAAAATATCAAAATAAAAATCAAACGAATGAGATTTGTCAGCATCGGTCGCTTGGGAAATAGTTGTTTACGTTCATAATGCGATGTAATCGTCCTCATGTTGGACAAAAAGTAACATGTTTTTCGGATAATTGAACAATTTTCGGCTAATCTATCTAAATTACTCTTCAGAAGTTGTGTGTATGATATCGCTGTAATAAATCACAGAAGGTCTGTATTGTCAAGTTATATCAATCCTTTGGTACCAATTATAAACAATTAAATCGTTTTTGCGGCACGTGAAAATCTCATCCGACTACAGAGAAGTTCAAAGTTCGTCCCACAGGCCTAGGCTTTGCTGTTTTCTGCGATTCTTTTCTTTCCATGTGTTAAAAATATCATGCTGAGGGTATTTGTGATAAAGATTATCACCGAAGCGGATTTGATTTCCCCGACAATTCATTACAAGACTCAACAAACAGAACTCAACTTGAACACAATTAAAGAATATCTTACAAATACTGTCAAACCTGTCTTAGCGGCCACCTACGAATAAATGCCACTCTTTTAAGAACAAAATGACCATCGAATAAAGGTCACCCTGTGAATAAAGGTCATTCTTTTAAGAACAAAATGACCATCGAATAAAGGTCACCCTGTGAATAAAGGTAATTCTTTTAAGAACAAAATGACCTGCGAATAAAGGTCACCCTGTGAATAAAGGTAATTCTTTTAAGAACAAAATGACCATCGAATAAAGGCAACCTGTCAATGAAGGCCACAATATGTCTTTTACAAGGGTGGCATTTGTTCACAGGTATCACTGTATGCATTTTGACTTCTGTAGTAAAAAGTTGAGTATAATAATTATAATATCAACTTCGGGGTTCAACTTACATGTATAATTTTTAGGGGATTCGTTTTCAACAAAAATACCACTGTCACCTCCTGAGGCTTTCGAATACTCGACGTCCTCGTGACTACATGGCGCTTTATGACGTCGTTTCTCGCGCATGCGCCGCCAGTGTTTGATGACAACATATCCCAGAAGTCCGACGACCACAAGACCGAGTACGGAACAATAGACCGGAATAATGTTGCCGTTATCGTCGTCGCTGTCATCATACTCCGTCGGCGTTGAAATATTGTACGACGGATATCCTTTTCCGACGGTTATACCTGAAAGTATAAAATTATTGCTATGAATTTTGTGATTAAAAAATAAAAAAAATTTCTTCTGATTTACGAAGTAAAATAAAATTGAAAGGTAAAATAAACACTAAAATGAGCGAAATATGGAGCCTCTCTAGAAAGTGTCTGTGTTTTAAGTAGGTTTCTTCGAGCATTGATTTCTAAAATACAGATTATCGAACAATTGGTAAAAACAGAATTTCCGACATTAAACATTTGCGTGTTTAAACCAGTTACCCAAGAACGATTCTTTCATCAGTTCATTTCATGCTGATGTACGCATGCATGATCAAACGTAAGGCTTAATTAATTGCAATTTAGATGTGCATTCTAAGAGCGGTAAATGATAGACATTGCCCAACATTATCCGTACTCTGGATCGATTCCGTATACCGCCGAGGGTTATAGCTAAATGCCGTATACAACCGTTCATTACGGTCTTAAAATGTAAAGTGCACAACTTTATGGGAAAGGATATGTGTCCGTTGTGTGTACGTAAATATAACTTGATACCTCAGCCAGCTGTCGTGGGAGCTATTCATGTCAAGCTACAAAGAGCGATTATTTGTTAGGTAATATACTGACGATTTTATGATTAAGATGATGTTATAGATTTTGTAACTAGAATTTTGGTAGTCGTGTACCGGTAAACATACGAAAGTGAGAATAAATATACTTTTAGACGTCTAGGTGTAATTTGATTCGAACAGTCCCATTTTCAAGTCTTCGAGACCAAGTAACAGTGAACACTCCACTTTCAAATCTTTAGACCAAGTAACAGTGAACACCACATTATCAAGTCTTTAGACCAAATAACCGTGAACACCACATTTTCAAGTCTTTAGACCAAGTAGCAGTGAACATCCCACTTTCAAATCTTTAGACCAAGTAACAGTGAACACCACATTTTCAAGTCTTTAGACCAAGTAACAGTGAACATCCCGTTTTCAAGTCTTTAGACCAAGTAGCAGTGAACATCCCTCTTTCAAATCTTTAGACCAAGTATCAGTGAACATCACATTTTCGAGTCTTTAGACCAAGTAACAGTGAACATCCCACTTTTAAATCTTTAGACCAAGTAACAGTGAACACCACATTTTCAAGTCTTTAGACCAAGTAGCAGTGAACACCACATTTTCAAGTCTTTAGACCAATTAACAGTGAACACCACATTTTCAAGTCTTTAGACCAAGTAGCAGTGAACACCACATTTTCAAGTCTTTAGACCAAGTAGCAGTGAACACCACATTTTCAAGTCTTTAGACCAAGTAACAGTGAACACCACATTTTCAAGTCTTTAGACCAAGTAGCAGTGAACACCACATTTTCAAGTCTTTAGACCAATTAACAGCGAACACCACATTTTCTAGTCTTTAGACCAAGTAACAGTGAACACCACATTTTCTAGTCTTTAGACCAAGTAACAGTGAACAACACATTTTCTAGTCTTTAGACCAAGTAACAGTGAACACCACATTTTCAAGTCTTTAGACCAAGTAACCGTGAACACCCCATTTTCAAGTCTTTAGACCAAGTAACAGTGAACACCACATTTTCAAGTCTTTAGACCAAGTAACAGTGAACACCTCATTTTCAAGTCTTTAGACCAAGTAACAGTGAACACCCCATTTTCAAGTCTTTAGACCAAGTAACAGTGAACACCCCATTTTCAAGTCTTTAGACCAAGTAACAGTGAACACCCCATTTTTAGACCAAGTAACAGTGAACACCCCATTTTCAAGTCTTTAGACCAAGTAACAGTGAACAACACATTTTCTAGTCTTTAGACCAAGTAACAGTGAACACCCCATTTTCAAGTCTTTAGACCAAGTAACAGTGAACACCCCATTTTCAAGTCTTTAGACCAATTATCAGTGAACATCACATTTTCAAGTCTTTAGACCAAGTAACAGTGAACACCACCTTCAGTTTCAAGGCCTTTTTAAGCCCACAGTGCCATGGTTCTTGTCAGAGACATATTAGCTGTTATTATAATCATACCCTCTTACATGTACTAAATATTGTAATCTTGGAATGGGTCAACAACAACACTGAATTATACAGTGCAACCTCTCCAAAACAACACTCTTTGGGAGTAACAAAAGTATGTTGTCGTTAAGAGGTTGTTGTTCTATCTAGAGAGGTTAAATTAATAGTTAAATCGTGCAGTTGACAAAAATCATGCTGTTGTTGAAAGGAGGTTGTTGCTCAAGAGAGGGCTGCCCTTGAGAGGTTGTACTGTAACAGTTAACAAATCGAAATTAACTGAATAATACGACTATTAACAGGTACTCAGTATTCATGCACTTTTAACAATTTATGCTATACTCAGAAATAAACAATAAACAGAAATGTGATCAATTAGTGTAGATTCTTCTGCTATTAATACACGTGCGATCTGTCCAAGTTCTTATAAAATAAACAAATTTTACAAATCTCACGAAAATAAAAATCCGTTAACAGTATGATTATAAGTATCTCACGAACGGAAAGCGTATTACATTTGATACAAAAATAACCAACAAGCAAATCGTTGTAATGTCGATGTTGACTTCAAAGAACTCTGTTTTCTGGAATACACATCAGAAATCAAAGGCAATCATCTGGCATTCTATTAAAGTAAAGCTGTTATGTGTAAATTATTAATACTGATCAGTACGCAGGCTCTTTGAAGCGAGCTCAAGCAAACTAACTGTCCATAAAACATTATATTATACACACACGGATCAGGGAACACTAGTGGTATAAACTATCACATATTTTACTGCGTGTATGTATTTTATTGTAAATATATGACCACAGATAGTCTTAACTCTGGAACGAACGAATTTGAGTCCGAGTGGTGTTCGATCTTGCGTGTGAAGGAACGCGGAATGTTTATGTACACGTGTTAGAAAGTAATAAACACGCGCTAATTGATATAATAAACAAACAACGTGTAATCAAGTGGTTCTATTGCGTTATGAACTGTGTTTTCTATCAAATTATATAAATATTTTTCATGACTAGTTTCACAGATGATTACAAGCCTAGCTCAAATAGATTTTAAAATACCCAGCATCTCAAAATAGTTCGCCGTCGTTTCAAATGTTATGCCATCTATATACGTTCATTTTGTACATAATGTAGTTATTAATGTTTTGAACGATAATTGTATGGACTTTGTATTGTCAGAGGTTTTCGTTGGAACTATTTTGCTTACTTGCTTATGAAAACATTGTAACGTCTTCGACTCCAAAGGACAATTTATCAAAATTCAGGAATTCTGGCTTGTTGACACAGTGCGTGCTGTTTACTAATTTATATTTCTCACATGTTGCGTTTTTCTGTTAAATAAACCAGACGCGAGAACATCGTGTTAAAACTATGTCTTTTAAGATTCGCAAAAACTGAATCTTTGCTTAAATTCTCTGCGACTGCCTCTCATTTATCGGATGCTGGCTTATCAGTAGTTGTGATTAACACATAGTGTTGATGAGTTTAACAGTATTTCGCGATGATGTATAATTTAATTACCAACACAGACATACAACTGAGGCTTGTATTTAAAACACATTCGCTTCGCTTCATATGCAGAAAAACATATTAATTATAAATTTCAAATAGTAGCATGTATAGAGACAGGTGAAGTGCTTGCTAAATAATTCCCCACACCTTCGGTGTATAAAACTACATGATATAAACAGATACCTAGAAAAAGTAAACAAATAAAGTTAGACGTAAAAAATGTTTGTTTCCGGTTACCCGACTGTCCCTTATTTTTCCCCGCGACCCTCGACTTTCTATTTGACCCGAGGAACGGAAAATCCTCATTCTGGCACTTTTACCTTTTCACATGATGCGAAAAAAGCCCCAACGGGCCTACTTAATGAACATTCTAACCAACCAGAAACAAACATTTTTTAAGGCCTTAAATCGCGTGGAACCTCCTGAGTGTCGCTGGTTGAAGGATTAATTTCGAGTAAAACTGTTCAGTGAAGCTAAGTGTATAACGTGTTTCCACGTGACTGAGTCAATTATTAAACAATTAATAGTTTTAAAGCCATAGCTTGCACACTTTCAATACGTTTGTTTATCGCGAAGACTCGACCATTTTATTATCCGGCTATCATAGAGTTTTGTTGCCTTATTAAGTTAATATCGGAGAAAGAAATAACCGAAGAAGGCGCAATAAGCGAAAATTAGTCAACTGACCAACTTGAGGTACATGACATCAATTAAGAGGCTGATGATCGCGCGTAAGTACTAAGAATCAGCTTCACTTAAAAGGCACTTGAATTTTTCTAGACGAATTTTAGTCTAAGTTTATTCTAGTTGTTTGTGGGTATATAGTATAGTGTCTATTACTAGTTTGGGTAATCCTGGCCATTTGATTGGCTAATGGTGATGACTGAATCTTTTAATAGTTGATAGGTAAGTAAATCATGCAGGCATTGCCCTAGAAAATTTGTTGTGTGGCATAATATCTGAAATGCTATTTGAAGTTCAATGTGATTGTATCATAGCAGATTATGGTGAATTTGTTAACATTTAGGATTTATTCTATTTGATTGATGTAGGGTATGATATTACCATGTGCTTGTGAACTATATACATGTATGCATTTATTCATTTGTCAAATACTCATGATTGTCAATATATGTGTATTACTCATATCATGTAAATATGTTATACTCTCCATAATGGAGGATTGAATAAAATACACAGTCAATATCCTTTATGAAAAAAGCAACTTCATTTAAAAAACATAAACCAATGCTTCTTGTAATTCGTCTTTCTTTTTCTGTGTAATTTATCAAAATTTAATATGTAATACTTTAATATCAAATTGTTTTAACTTAAGATCAGTTTTTTCTCAGATCAAAACAAGATCGACCAAAATGGAGATTAAAAACTCGGGCACGTCTGTCCATGTGACCTAGTGACGTCACTTTCGTGTTAGATAAAAATCTGTACTTTATTCGAAGTCTGTTTCCAGTCCCGTCGCCAACTATCGAATCTGCTTTGATGTTCAATTTACCAGTTCTTTGATTACAGGAAAGCAATTAAGACTCGCTCATCAAAGGATGTGCCGCTTGGATTATTGATGTTATTATTCAATACAACACATTGGAAAGGACAGTTGTTGTGTTTTTTGTACAGCTACTGGCTTCTACTTCATTCGTATTAAAGGTGTTTTACCGTAATTGAATAACGTTCTTTGGTGCGCTTTAACCCATGTAACCCGGTGACCTCATTTTCGAAGAAATTTAAATCGCACGTTTCTAATCAGGAAATTTATATAGTACATTGTATAATTATGTACATTTGTATATCAATACAAAATAATGTCGTCAAATTTGGAACATTTTTATTTTCCTCGAAATAATAAATTTGTAGTTTGTTGGTATGTTAGCCATATTGCTTATTTCATGCGTTTAATTTGATCTGATAGCAATTATAATGATACTATATTTGTTAACAACTTGGACAATTGAACGTGATATTCAACGAGCACGGTGACAAAACACCAATTAAATATGTGAGCTGGCAGGGGCGTATCTACTTATATGCACCGTGCGCACGTGTGTACAATTGCTCTCAGAAAATGACAACGAGATATTGCACAAAAAAATGACATAAACATTGAAAGCCAAGGTAAGGTATAAACTAAATGTGCATAAACTCGATTGATTAAACCCAAAGTTTACCTAAACCTCGTGACCATGATTTTGCTTGGAACAGAATAATAAATTAGTCAATCGTATATGTTACGCTGGTGTTAAAGAATTACGTGCGTGTTGAGATTGCCTACTGGCTTTTGATCATTAACGAATCCATACTAGGAAATATGGACATTAATGACTAAAAAAGAATATTCAAACAAAGAAAGCCGGACTGGTTACCATTGATCAATCTTTTATAACGGTTAGATAGCGTTTGAATTATTTTTATACAAACGAAACCTACAGATGTACCGGACTCTATGAAGGTTCATAAAAGCGAATATACGGCTTCGCAACATAACAAACGCTTTCTTTCATTCTTTTGTTGTACAAATGAATACAAAGATGTTCCTGTTTAAATACCCTCTTTGTTGTATAAGCTTCAAAGCAACCTGTGTTTTTTACAAGAAATCTCTACATCAATAACACAGTATTCTCAATCGATTGGTTAATAGGGGTTTTTGATGAAGAAACTTCGTTTTTTGATAGACACAGGCCTAAACGAAGCAACAACGCGGCATGCAATCTGCTAGTATCTGAGCCATAGAAGTTTAATCTCTGCATTTTTTTATTCGTGTCGTTGGTGCGTAATAGTTCGACATCAAAAGCATACCCCAGCGTACAGTCTTAGCACGAAATGTTATATCATCAAGCCGTTTGGCTCGTGCATCTCGCGCGTGCATACGTCGGTTTGTTTAGATTTCAGAAATGAGCTAAATATGAAGATATCGTGCAGATTGAGTGTTAGATGTAAGATTAAACATTGTTAAAACTAAAATGCTACAAATAAAAGCTTTCTTAATGCCATCAACAATCAACTATGAACATAAGTCGATGCTGAAACAAACGGCAATACACCAACATCACTTCATTATTTTCTCATAATGTATAGAATTGTGTATCATTATGTTGCATCGATGTGTTTCTGTTACGTTCCGAATAATTATGTCGCCGTTTAACGACCCTGTCGAATTCTTTGGTCATTTCTGGGCTGACTGAGAAATTCAGAAGGCGAAGTCGAGATTGGAACCCGCGATATCTCGTTCAGTAATCCAATGCTTTACCACCGGACCACCGATCATCCAAACGACCATGTTATCGAAGCAGTTAATATAATGAATTGAATTTATTAGTCGTAAAGAATGATTCAAAGAACCAATTATTAATATCATGTTATAAAATAGCGTCGTATAATATGCATACATGCACTTGAATATAGACACATTAAATTTTGTATCTTAAAAGTGGGTCATGTTGTTTAAATTGTGCGTTTTTATTTCTTACATTTTTGTTTGTTTTAATTGTTCTTCATTACAGTACCAGTCCGTACACATATTTAGACTACCAGTCCGTACATATATTTACAATACCAGTCCGTAACCATATATTTACACTACCAGTCCGTACACACATATTTACAATACCAGTCCGTACACATATATTTACACTACCAGTCCGTACACATATATTTACACTATCAGTCCGTACACATATTTACAGGCGAGTATTTTACACTAATCACGTTGAATAAAACATCAGAGGGCCGCTGATTATATAATTGTTTTATGTAATAAGTCAGCAAAAAGCTGTGTAATAAATAAAGCCAACTATTCGTTTAATTTCACAGGGGTATTTCGTGATTCAAGGGGCATTAACAGTGTACCTAATTCTTGGGCATTCACCTTCTCATCGCCCTGGTTTTAATGGCTCTGTCTAAATTCCGGTTTCAATACAGCGGCGTCCGCCTTTGCTGCGGGCTAATAAAACACAATAAAACGTAGCCTTCAAGAAATTTTACACTGTAATTTCACACTGCATTTCTGTCGTTATATAATTGATATCAAATAAGTATTAAAGGGCTACAAAGCTGAACTAGGTTGACCTCTCTAAAACCTTTTACAAGCCCGTAAAATGCTATTAACATGACTTTAAAGGTTCAGAGTCATTGGTTTTTCATGTGCCGTTAACACTGTATTACGTGAAAAATTACCATCTATTAAATTTGTATGAAAATCGACGTTACTTAATACGTATTCAAAGAGGCTTTTATTAGTTTAAAAGCGCGGCGACAATTTAATTTTAGAATGCGTGTAAAGACTAGCCACGTCTGTTCACTAAGTAAAAGCTTCATTATATAAAAAGCTAATTCATTTTATTTCTGTACATTAATCAGCTTCAAGAATAAATGGTCTAAATAGCAAAAATATATTACACCACTCGATGAAACGATATCAAATTATGTAATTTTATTCATTATTACAACTTTTACACAATTAAGATGTTTGATTTTAAGGATAATTATATGAAATGCTTAGTTCTAGACATGGTTCAAGCGGACAGTTTCACCAATTAGCTAATTTTACTGATAAGCACTTGGCTGAAGAAAAGTTTAAATTTTAAACATGCATGTATAATATATAATCATATACTTCATCGTCTGTTTTTAAGTATCATTTACGGCTAAATCTTAATATGCAGATATTATTATTGTAGAAAGTTTGTCATAACTTATTGTAACACTGATATGTATAATTATGGTGGCTTATTTATGCCATGTCATACTCGTATTTACGCATTTTTGCCACAACAAAGCGAAAATGCGAAATTTAGCGAAAGTACAACTTTGTCGTATCTTTGTGTTTTCGCATTTTCGCTTTGTCGAGGCAAAAAGGCAAAAATACGAAATGATTCACTCTTAGCGTACAAAAAAGCCTCTTCAAAAATATTAAGCCGCCAGTCTACGGACTGTGGTACCAGCTTAATGTCACACTGACCACTGACCATAAAACACGTTAAAGGCGATTTTAGTGCCATGTGACCGATGTTGTCAACTTGCAATGACATATATTTAGCATCAGTTCATAGCTTCGGGATATTTTTTACGATCCGTTTAATACGATTTTATAAAATTGGTGCAAATGGCACAGACGTGCCGAGCAGGTTTATTACTTATTAATCTTTCCTTGATAATTGGTTTCAAGGTTTGGTTACATTAACAAACAATACTATCACATTATCTCACAGAAATCCCGCGTATATAAAACTGTAATTGTCTCACTAAACTGAAAATACATCGATGCAACAAAAATCATCCATTCTGTACATACCATACAATCACTCGCTGTTCCAAAGGGGCGCACCCGGCGCGCCCTTCCCCCTAAAAGTCCCCGACCATAGATAGAAATGAAATACTAGTATCCGATTAAATGAAAAAGCTTATTTTCTGTCTACTGAAATCCTGGAAATTCTGCTACCGCCTCTGGTAAACGTTTCATAGACGTTTTCGGAGAAGATCAGAGGTTATGCAAAAACAATAAATTAATTGTTTACAAGAAAATAAAAGCAAAACTTTAGAAGAAATCAAAGCAATAAGTCGTTACACAAAAATTAAGGATGAATATAAACTTGTGCTAAACTAATTGTTCAGAGTTTTGTAAAATTTGCGTATCATTTTGCCAACCGTCTTTCTCTTTGATGAATCGACGACAAAAAAAACATACCACAAAACTTTGTAAGAGAAAACCATTTAGAAAGTTTTGTCCTGTAAAAGAAACTTATTTAGCGTACACGTGTACTTACTTAGGCAGATCCTGTCCTCCGAGGCGGAACAATTTCGGAGAGGAACTTCATCTTTTCTGCAAACAGTACATGGCTTACAGTCCAAGAACGGATCCATTTTATTTGAATAAGTCACAGAATTTTCACATGGCGAACACACGGAGTTATGTTGAGGCGAACACTCGGTGGAGGCACCCCACCCCGCCGGACACCTCGTGCAATATTTACACTCGTCGGCTTCGGGGTCGTAGTACGACTCGGCGGGGCACAGACATAGTGTGTTCTGGGTCTCATTGCACGGATGGAGAACTAAGTGCGTGTTATTACCGCAAGTTGAACACATTTTACACGGTTCCTCGTGTGAGTTTGAATTTGAGTATGTTTTGCCTGGAATACATCTTTGACATTGTGAATTTTCTTCCTCGGAACATTGTACGCTGACACCGTATCCGGGTTTACAAACATCACAGCAGCGCGATATAGTTTCATTGACAGCGACTTTCGTCTGATTGTCAAAGCATTGGCTGGAAACCGTGGATAACTGAAAATAGAATAAAACATTAAACTCATTGTACATTATAAGGCTCGACCATAACCTTCGCTCTAAGCAGATTAAACGCTCATTATTTTGTTTTGTTGTTGTTTTTCTGTCCAGATGATGGCCTTCAACAGGCTTCGTCTGGTTTCGACATCGATTAGGAAGGTTAAGCCCTTTTTACTTTGTTGCATGACATATATAGTTATAGATAATTCAACAACATTTCAGTTACAATTGGTACGAATGTTTTCAATAAATCAAAGCGTCATTGTAAGTATGTTTGCCGCCATTTTTGTTTTGTTCCCCTGCAATGTTAATCAAAATGTCAAAGAGATCTTGCTTTTTAACTTAGTTGAAAGTGTACTAGACTATTAATTCTTTTAGTCAGATTGTTTGTACTATACGAGACCTGTTTTTTGTAATACAAACGTGTCTTTCTAGTATTTGAGCTAAAAGGAAACACGTGACATATTTATTGCGCATGCGCGGAATTATTCGATCGGACAGTGTCATGATTAGGTACAGAAGAAATTATTCCATTTGCACATGATGAAAGCTTTGATATTAAGCCAATTACGACAATAAATCTTCTGATTTATGAATGTCACTGATAATCAAATGTAATTAGTGCATTCTCGGGAAATTCATCACAAGACTTGCATCCTGTCAATACACGATTTTTTTTTAAAAATAAACTTTCCGATAAATTAATAGCATTGACTATATTAAAGCGATAAACACGTTTTAGAGAAATATTTCGTGAAGAAAAATATGGTACGGAAGCGAAGAACAGACACGTTGCTATATCCGATACATATGTATTTAAAACTCGGAAATTTCACCTTGGCATTTTCAAGCCGTTACCCGTTTTCTTTTGTATTTTGCGGAGGATACGGGAATACCCGATGATAAACGGAATGACGCGAAGTATGAAAGAGAAACACAATTTATATATTGCCGAAACCATTCGGCCACCTCGACATACGCCGCCCTTTCAATTGGAATTCCTCGGCGTTTGTCGCAGGAAAAGTATTTCTCAGTTACGGAAATGCCCGAGTAGAAACGATTGACGCGCCTTATGAAGGTACGGAAACGATCGAGGTTTCCCGAACACAGATGAAATAGGCATGGAGTAGTGGTAGTGCCATCTTTAAATACTATTTCATTATTTAGTATTATTAACCTCAAGTTAATTACGCAAATATTAAACCTTTTACATGTACAATAAGTAAAACATCTTCACATTATTAATGAGACAATAATAAAATGATTTATATATTAGCCTAAGTACTTTAGCAGATTATCGTTTGTTTCTATCGCCGTATCTTAACAGAATGTACAGTGAGCGATATCAGAAGTGATATTTGATAGATCGATATTTATCAAAGCTTCGCTGCATGATCAGTTTACTCATTAACGATTCTCTTTGATGTCTGTTAATACCGGCATTTCACTGATATTACAGTGCGGCTTGAACGTGCGACCAAGGACGCGTTCGGTTACAAATCATTCGGTAAAATTTAGATGAAAGACACTTTTATACAATATTCATTTAGTTCATTGAAGCGAATGTTTTACTAAAAAACACAGACGGAATGCGTTATTTCTAAGAATAATAACAATACACCGGCTGATTGTATCGAGAAAAAAAACGTGCTTAATTTTAACGGTCATCCACTAAGCATCCGGAATACCTCGGCCGTTTCCGTACATCATCTAAACGCCGTAAACGCAATCAGAACTCCTCGGCGTTTGTCTAATGAAAAGTGCATATTTCTCAGTTACGGAAATGCCAAAGTGGTTACGATTGGTCGTAAACGATGTGTCGTATAACGTTGAGACGTTTGCAGTTCGCGACCAAAAAAAAAAATTGAATTGCAAACTTCATAAAGGAAGTCTAGGGTCTAGCTTAATAAGGTCGATGGTTCAACCCAGGTGTAGGCAATGGGCCTTCATCCACCGTGAATGCTTAAAAACTCACCAAAATGACCCTGAATGTTGATGCGACCTTACCCCCCCCCCCCCCCCCCCCCCCCCACTAGAAAATGGTACAGGCTATAAATATTCAGATGGTAGCTGTTAAGTAAACTGTCCATCACTTCAAGTGTTAGCAACTTTTTTCATATTTTTTCTTTGAAAATTTACTACAGAATAATCATACAAAACGCGAGTGCTAATTAGATTTTAATTAAACAGGGACTTACGTGCGTGTTAAATAATGACAGTGTCAGGTTACAAGGCGTCACGCATCAATTATGAAAGAGTGAAAATGATTAATCTTCTTTTTATTGTCGTAATGGTCGGATTACTTCGAATGTTTTGCTTGACAAAATAATATAATTATTTCGATTTATGGCGCATAGCTGTTAAAATTAAAGCGATGCGTTGCTCATACATGTATAAGTCAGGGATCTCGTTGTACTTCAAAACTTGAGGGTCAAATATGACCCCTAATCGTCTGATTATAATTCAAAGAATCTGCAAACATTTTGGTACAAATTCTCAAGAATCAGAATTCTTATTGTATTAATGTTAAGAGTAAAATAAAGTGTCAAATAAAGCCTTGCTGTATACTAGTATTTACGATTATATCATTGAATACGACAAAGGTTTAATTATTCTTTACGTCGATATTTCACATAAATTCTTTTATTTTGCCATTAAAAAACTCACCACAACATACATGTATATACAATGAACATGTATTCTTCAAACGATGTACAAAAACACACGGGAGATGTTTCAGACGATAAAAACCCGAGAATAAAGCAGCGGAAAAAAGTTGGAAGCGGAAACTGAAGAAATGTCTACAAGGAAAGCACCGAGTGAAGTTTGCTTGAAGGTTGGGCAGACTTGAGAAGTGGAAATCGATGAAAACATACAGGTTTATATCTGATGGTAACTTTAGAGAACGGAATGAAAGCTTACGGAACACTTTGAACTCTTGTGATATAAAACCTCACGTGTTACAGCCAAACAAGATGAAATAGATAACGAACACGTTTGTACAAATTTTATTGTATATTTTTGTACCCTTTGTTCATAAAGAATGGACAAAGTAATGTTTAATGTATTAATTAGTAATTATACTCAATAGGAGATAAGTGATTGGTTATATAACACCTCCATGATTTATGCTGTTAACTTTGACATTGTATTTGTTTGTTTGTTTGTGAGTTATGTGTAATTCATTATGAGTTTGTTTCATACCGCATTCGGTACCGGCAGTAGAATCATTAATGATATCATTACCACACATCCCATATCTATAATCCATGATCATCGTTATCATCATCATCACTGCTGGCTTCGTCAACATCATCATTAACAACAACATCATCATTAACAACAACGTCATCATTTTCAACAACATCATCATCATCACTGCTGGCTTCGTCAACATCATCATTAACAACAACATCATCATTAACAACAACATCATCATTAACAACAACGTCATCATTTTCAACAACATCATCATCATCATCACTGCTGGCTTCGTCAACATCATCATTAACAACAACATCATCATTAACAACAACGTCATCATTTTCAACAAAACCATCATTATCATCATCATCACTGCTGGCTTCGTCAACATCATCATTAACAACAACATCATCATTAACAACAACGTCATCATTTTCAACAAAACCATCATTATCATCATCATCACTGCTGGCTTCGTCAACATCATCATTAACAACAACATCATTATTAACAACAACATCATCATTTTCAACAAAACCATCATTATCATCATCATCACTGCTGGCTTCGTCAACATCATCATTAACAACAACATCATTATTAACAACAACGTCATCATTTTCAACAAAACCATCATTATCATCATCATCACTGCTGGCTTCGTCAACATCATCATTAACAACAACATCATCATTAACAACAACATCATCATTAACAACAACATCATCATTTTCAACAAAACCATCATTATCATCATCCTCATCAACAACAACATCATCCTCATCATTATTAATATTATCACAATTGGCTTCGTCAATACTATCATCAAAAATCATCATTATTATTTACATAATCATTATCATCATCACAACGTATAACGACATTTAATACCAAAAATGTCTTAATGATTACGTAATCTCACAATCAAAACACAGAATTACATTTTATAAAAAAGGTCGAACTTAATGCGGTCCTTATTCTTTAAGGATCATATGAAAATGAGGTGGGGTTAATATCGATTTAATCTGTAAACCACTTTTTAAATCTACTTTCATTTTCGTATTAATATTGATGAGAATAACATGTTTTTATTTTGTATCAAGAATAACCAGACAATAATTGTCAAAAAAATAGTTGGTAAACCACATAAAGATAACATACTGAGTGTAGTTAGAGTCGTAATCTACGGGGAAGAAAATTCGCACCGCTCTAGAATACATCATACGAGAACTGGCTTCAAACCTACAACATTAACAGTATTTACCACAAGTTCAAAATCACTAACACCGCCATAACGTGTAGCATATTACAGATCAAATGTAATTAAGAAATCTTTTGATTTTGGGGCGTACAACTAAGTCTTTGTTACGATGGCGCGTAACGAGCCGGGTGAAAAAAAAGTGATTCACACAGATAAGCAACTCTCACGCGGCCGTTTTAGCGTCTTCAATTATCCACAGTCTACAACGGTGCGTTAGAAAACAAGTTATATCGATTCTCAAAGATCTCGGGTTTTTCTAAAAGAAAAACAGAAAAATTCCAAACGGTGTAACAAGCAGTTGACTTGGAAACCGTCATACATGTATACTCATTCCCATATATAACAAGACTGGCATACTTAATTATTGTGAAATCAACATGCGGACACGTGGTTGCCATATTTCCTGGCTCATTAGCGTTTGAATGTAAGATACCAAACGAGTACGCTATGTATATAATTAATGATCAAACACATTGGTTATTATTGGATCTTAGAGAAAATTAACGCCGAAATTAACGATTTCAACGGGGACTTTTTAGTCTTATACTGCAAATATGCTTTTCATATCTTTACTGGTTCCCGCACTGCTACCTGATTTAGCCTTACAGTCAACCGGAAACCAGTTTACACCGAGACTAAGTCGACCGAACGCAGCAATCGGAACTCCTCGACAATGCTCGAGTAATTACGATTGCGAATGCAGGCATGAATTTATTTCAAAACCATTCTGGATAATTTCACTGGTGTTGTGATTTTGAAACGTTAGTATGTTTCATCAAGTTTTAACAATACCAAAATCAAACGTTTTAACGAAATATACACGCATATTACAAACATACGGTCAATATAGACAGACAGTAAAAACGGTTCCGTTTGAATACTTTAAACAAATTTATCAAGATCTGATTGTAGTTTTATAGACACATTAAAGTTTTCAGCTTGAGTGATAAATAAACTGTCCACAGCAGATCGTGATAAGAATTACATCAAATTATCATCCTATTCTCTCAAATTAATGCAATATTTAAATCTCTGATCGATATTTCAATAGCGGAGGTCTTAAATATATTGTCCATTATACTGATAAATAAATAATCAAAAAAGAACATTTTGTATGACACATATCGCCTTGCTTAAAACGCTATTAAGTGGGTACTGGTAAAATTACCTAAATTACAAGTCATTGTGTGGAATTTACGAGGTAGAATATCTAAACTTTGTTCAAAAGAAAATTTGACGAATTTAGTAAAGCGTAAAGTATGAATCCAGCCACCCGTGCATAATAGCCGAGGTACACCGACTGCGAGTATAAGGATAAATACCGAGGGTGATCAAATTAATTACTTCCTTCCATTTGATCTCGTGAGTTCTCACGTTGTTTGAACTCGCCAAAAAAAGAATACTTGTATTAAAAAATGTTTTCCCTTAATATCAAAGACTGTCAAGCATTGTTTTGTTACTAAATGACTTTCAATACGTCATAAAATGTTTTATTGTTGACAAATAGCTCATCAAATCATGTGACTCGGATGGTTGGTCCAATGTTGCAATTTTGTTGCAAGCTCGGTATTACACTGTAAAGAGAATCGTTTACACAATTACCTCGATTTATTAGCCGGAACCGTATATCGTGTTTATAAAATTTTATTTAAAATCAAACACATTGTTGTGGTAGAATATTTATTTGAAAATAATCGATCTTGTCAATGTAGGGCGATGCTTTCCGCCTCTATGTCTTGTCATGGTGTAAAATTTGTACATTTAGGAAGTCTTGGTGGATATTGTGGTTTTGAAAGATAAATTCTAATTTTCCCAAGAAACTCTTGTCTTATAAAAATGTATGTAAGCAAAATATGACTGTAGATTCGAGCCTGGACAGCTCAGCAAGCATGAGGCTATTTGATGACAGAATTCTGATTTTTTTCTAAATCGGAACGATAAAAGGATACGCATTAAACACAAGCAAGGTCGTAGGAACCGGGGCGAGATTATAATTAACCCCCTCAATAATAATTTCAGCTGTATTAGTTATCAAAAGGGGCTATATTTGCCTTCCCGCCGTTCTCAAAAAAATTATCTAAATTAGTCCCTAATCTGAAACAGTTTCTAAAGGGCCAGACAAGTTAATAATGACTTATATTTATTGCGGTCCACATACAGTGCAACCTCTACAGAGCAAAACCCTTTTGGAGAAGCAAAATTATGTCGTTGTTGTGAGGTTGTAATCTATAGAGAGGTTAAATTAATAGATAAAATGGTACAGTTGCGAAAAATGATGATGTTGTTGAAGGGAGGTTGTTGCTTAAGAGAGGGTCGCTCCTGAGAGGTTGTACTGTACATGATGTTGTTGAGGGGAGGTTGTTGCTTAAGAGAGGGTCGCTCTGGAGAGGTTGCACAGTATACTTACACATCCTGTTTATAGTTTGTCAATATTTTAGGTTTGATAATCGCTATTAATGTTGGGTTTATATAAACGGTGTTGTAAAATAGATATCTTATATTGGATAAAAATCCTTCAGAATAAAAATAATTTAAGACAGACTGAATTATCAAAACCGCCTAACACGTTGAGTCATTCGACTTTCGTGTCTTGTCGGGTTATGTAAACGTCTAAGTTTACAAGTTCAAAGACAATTAATTAGAAAACACAGACGATATTTTACAGTTCTTTAATTGTCTTCAACTCGTTTCGGTATGAAGAAGCAACTCTAAGGCTCTTTTGTCAAACCACTCTTCAAAAGATCATATATTTACATAGAATAAAGCCTTTTTACACTCGCTGTATGTTTACCGTATTGACAAAAATCGGATCAAATACTTTGGGCTGTCAATTAGGATATGTAATTTTGTGTGAAGTTAGAATGGCTAAAAGCTATCGAACTCGGCCAGCCATGCATAGAGAGAACTTCAAACATTTATATTACTTTACGATCAAGTTATTTTAAGATCAACCGGGGCAATAAGAAGATTTTCTTCACTTAATCATTTTTAAGAAGCTCGTGCGTTAAACTAAGGATGACTGTTGTAAGTGTTGTTTAACAAAAGTCGCAGCTGTTGGTTGCTGACATTTTTGAACCCAAATTAATATCGATGCACGGATGGTATGGAAGTTTATAAACATTTCTAAATGTATTCGATTATATAGAGACATACGAGGTTTTGTAAGCACGACTGGTATTTATTATTAGAATTCATCATCAACATCATTATCATCATCTTCATCAACAAAAACAACATCTTTATCATCTACATCAACAACAATGGCAACAACAATATGAAAATCACCAATAGCAAAAAACAACAACATTTATAAACCACAGACGCCGTTGAGCATGTCAGCAACAACGTAATACGTGATCATCGTCATCGTCTTTACTAACGAGAAGTGTATAATTATACATCATTCGGTAAACATCGGTTTTTTTCCGTTAACCACAACTGGTAATCGGTACATTCCGGATTATTTTCGACTTTTTACGGAAGTACCCGAGTTTTAACGAATTGTACATAGACACAAAGTAGAATAATGTACATGCATAACGTAAATTATTCATGCTATATATAGTGTTTGAAATATCATTTATAGTGACATGTACTTACAATTTTGTGAGACATATTTATGGTTAATTTGCAAAAATATATAACACCCAGACGAAACGAAAGTTTACATCATTTTAGTGATAAAATAAAATGCATCGTCGAGCTAATAAACACACTGACAATAATGATAAACATTTCCTTCAAATATAGATGTATAACTGATGCACCGTTCAGTTTGTCTAGTCAATCATAACTATGATACAACAGCTTCGAGTCAACCAACGCGTGATTAATGGCCACAAATTGATGCGTTCGGTTCTTATGAACACTAGTCACAATAATCGATGTATTTACCTTTAAACTGAGCATACATCGCTAAATTAGGAATGCAATACTTAGTTTGATCATTCAGATAAGCTACATTTGAACATGTTATCTAATTTTAATATATTTTGTAAACTTGCTGCAAGAGTAAACTTTGAAATAATTACAAATGTAAGAGCAGACGTGAACGATAAATTATTGATGGCAACAGTTTGGATTGGGAATACTTTGTGAGTTGTGGCGTACAAAATACACGTGCGTTATAATTATGGCCGAACGGTGATATGCAACAGAGAACTCTCACCAATTATTCATTTTTTCATCGTCTTAACAAATTTCAAACCGGAGAAGAAAAACAAACATCATGCTTTAATCTATACGATGTTCTTGATTCCGTATTTAATGTGTTCGTATGCATGTACACACTTTAAAACATGACGTTTGTGCATCTTTGTGTTCATATTTATTTCTTTGAGTTTATTTATTATCTCTTTGTGTTCGTTTGTGATTATTTGTGGTATTTATTCATAATAAAACAACAGCTGTCAGACCGGATTCGCGGTGCAGATGTCGACTTCACAGTTCCGAAAAGGCACAGAAATCCTGCACATGCGCAGTCATAAATATCAGAAAATAGTCTAGTGCACATAAATCTTTAAATACATCATACAGATGTTATCAATGGTTCATATTGTATGATCTATCTGTGTTTATAATCATCACAACTAGCTGACACTATTATAATTATGAATAGGATCTTATTTACCGCAGTATCATAATAGTAATTAAAGACATTGGCTACAGTTTCCAGTATTTTTCACATTTTTTGGGAAAATGATAACTCCCTCATGATTTCTTTAAAACTTTGCATGATCATAGCATATGATAACAGAAACATTTTAAGCGGGAAAAATAGGGGTTGACGAACTCGTTTTTTGAGTTACCTGCCCTTGAATTTGAATTTTTGGTTGATTTTAGGTCAATTCAAAACGATGAAAACATACCTTTTATTATATCTAAATATGGATAAGTAGAAGGAAACCAATACAAAGTACTTATAAAACAGCCTATCTTCCCTAATATACTACCTTGTCCCGAATCCCACTGACCCAAAAGGCCACATAACATATACATAAACATAGGGGACCATACCAAAATAGTAATTCCGGGGTACGGCCATGGAACGGTTATAGCAAAACGACCGAACTTTATACACGTCACTTACCTGCCAAAGAATAATAAGTATCATGAACTTCATCTGTACCGGTCCCCACGTGGAAGGGAAATATCGATAGCCAATACATAACATCTGAAATCGATATGAATTCTCTGTAAAAATCATTATATAAGAAAGAGGACCATTATAACAAAAGACCAACACTAAAAGATGTTTGCTTGCGGTACTGCAGGCTGTAACATTATAATTAAATGTATGCTTAAATGCTGAGAACGAAAACTTCGGATAAAATAAAAGACAGTAAAACAATTGTCAAAGCCTGTAGACAATACCAAGGGTCGGGAGATTGTTGAATGAGTCGGTAGCTTAACAGCAAGCACACAGTTTTTAAGGCTAGCCAAATAACGAATTGTTTAACTAATATTGCTTCTAAAATCCCAATTCGTTCATGACTGCAATGTTTCGTTGTAGAATCGTGTTATGTTATTGGATTCGACAAGTCTTTGATCAGGCTGACGTATATTTATTGTAAAACAACTGATACCAAATTAATCAAAATGCGACAGAAGTCAAATGAACACTCTTAGAGAATTAATTTGCCACTT
Organism: Lutraria lutraria; assembly: GCA_964023205.1. Lineage (NCBI taxonomy): Eukaryota > Metazoa > Mollusca > Bivalvia > Venerida > Mactridae > Lutraria > Lutraria lutraria. Next base: position 1,799,011 of record OZ026851.1, on the reverse strand, counting down.
ATTAATATGATAACATCTAAATATCCAAACCACGTGATCGCCTGAGAATTAGTGAATCGGAAATCTTGTACTTTTATTTACATATGTATATAATCATATAAGTATTTGCATTTTAATACCATGTATTTCAGATTTATCATGAAAACAAGAGAAAATAATACTCGATTTACGGAGAATACGGAAATATCCGGTTTGTTACGATGTTCAATTAAAGGAGAATACGGAAATATCCGGTTTGTTACGATGTTCAATTAAAGGAGAATATGGAAATACCCGGTTTGTTACAATGATCAATTAACGGAGAATACAGAAATACCCGGTTTGTTACGATGATCAATAATCGGACATTACGGAAATATACGAAAATACCCGGTTTATTACGATGATCAATTTACGGAACATACGGAAATACCCGATAATGTTACGGTTCTTAAACCTTCTAGCTCTTTGACCAATGATAAAGCTGCATCCTTAGAGCCGGATCATCTGATTGGTTGGCACAGGGTTTAAGTTTAACAGACCAATCAAATGGCTGCAAAATAAGTTTCCCTACATCAAAGAGGAGGCTACCATAAAAGTTGTACTAAGTGCAAATGTATATTTAGTAATGAGTCATATATAAGTTATTGTGGTTTTTTACTTCTCGTAAAATCTGTGTTGCGAACAGACAAATTCAGTGCAGGCACTTGTACATTGATGTGTTGAGCTCGTAAAATTAGCTACAATTTTGTACAATCGCCATGATTCGCTTGTTTACAAACTAGTGTGACCTGACATCATTATGTTCCGTGGCCTGGTACGTAGTATTTAAATACAATGTTCTATCGTTCAAATCAAGTATGATTGTTGAAAAAAAATGTTGACGAATATTTTGCAAGTATAGTCACACAGTACAACCCCTCGACATTAAGACCACGTTCGAGAACCAAAACGAGCGGTCTTTATATAGAGGTTGTATCACTGTCAAACTGATGTACAGTCAAACCTGTATTAGCGACCACCTCCGATTAAAGGACATACTGTAAATACAGGCCATTTTTTAACAACCGTAATTTGATATAAATTTAGAATAAAGCGACCTCCGAACACAGACCACTTGTCAATAAAGGCCACATTTTGTATTTCCCAAAGGTGACCTTTGTTCTCAGGTTTTACTGTACAGAAATATTGAAAACAAGTTAGAAATTCAGTGGACGTTCTTTGAAGATAGATTTAATGTTGAAGTGGCCGCTGTGTGAGGTTTTATAATAATTTTAGTATTAAAGGTTGGACTTTTTACATATTGATAGCGATGTACAATGTATTTTAAATAAATGTGTTTGCATACCGTAGTGGCTATACGCTGTAACTCGGACGGGCGGACGGTCGGGAAATTTTGACATACATGCACATATTCACAAATATGTGTATTATATATAAAACGACCACGTACCATGCATGCCGTGAACATATTTACGTCGACAACTGTTAATTATATTTGTCTGGGTAGAACGATGCTAAATTTATGTTTTACAGAATAGTTATAAGGAAGTTTCAAAGAAACACTTAACTTATGATCTGTTAATTACAAGAATAATATCTGTGAACTTAGTTCACCCTATAGAACACGTGTATGAAATATGGTAAATGATAATAAGGTATCACGCTTATATCGGTACAAATAGTTCCTAGTTATACACTGAAGCAAACTATATCAGTTCAGAATGATATGCTTGTAAATAAGACCTCATATAGCAGTCACTTCGGTATTAATAATATTTCATTATATAACGCCCGCTTATTTTCTGGCATACAACATCTCCAAAGCAACACTCTTTAAGAGTAACAAAATTGTGTTGATGTTGAGGGGGTGTTGCTTTAGAGAGGTTAAATTAGTAGTTAAATCGTAAAGTGGGAGAAAATCATGATGATGTTGAAGGGAGGTTGTTGCTCAAGAGAGTGTCGTTCTGGAGAGGTTGTACTGTATATAACATTATTTCAGGCAGGGTATTCATCTGACCCTTAAAATGTAATTTCGACTCTTAAGACTTAATATTAGCAAGGACTTATATACATGTATATAAGTCCTTGATATTAGTAAAATAAAACTTCTGATACATGGGATTTTGAACCAAACAGTCAAGTTAACTAGTTTTACATTATTTATTTTATTATCAGCTGTGGGTCATTTCGACCGTCAGTGTTTGGCGCTAAGTAAGCATCCTGTCGGACCCTTCAATTAATTTGATAATGACACCGCCTTAATTTTAGACAGTTTCTTTCTTTGTCCAAAACGTAAGGGTTCAGTTACTTTAAAGTCTACTTTCAGTTTGGATGGCGTAACCACATATGTTTAATGTTAGCTTGTAAGCTTATACGTGAAAAACGTACATCTCATTTTATACTGGATTGTCTGAATTTTATCATTTCATTTTTATACGTTTTAGCGACATAGGAACTTACTTACAGATTGCGATCGAAAATAAATACATTCATCACAAATTAGCATTATACCAAAGTACGTATAATGGCGCAAAGAATACTTCATTTAGTATCGTTGTTATTTACCAATCAATAAAGTTGTCTCAGAGGGGTCGTCACAGAAATAAGTCATAGCAATTTAAAAAAACAATTATCTAAAACTGGTTCATGAAAATAAATGTTTGATCAAACGAAATACCAATTTACCATTTCCGTTCATTTCATTCATTTTAGTTAATAAATCTTATTCAACATTGAAACGTTTCGTCAATATTTACGAACTGATGGTGTGGTGCACCAGTGCATCGCATGAACTGATTACACTCGCGAAACATCGGGTATTTCCGTCTACATTCGTAAAATAACCATAAAGACCGAGGTGATTAGATTAAATTGATTAATATCGATTTTCTGTTACGAGTACACTAAGTTCAATTCCTGCAAGATGTTGGAGAACCGCTATGTACATACTAGTAAAAAATTAAATAGTATTGCAATCATCGGTTTTCCGCATGCGATGACAATTAATGTTGGAACCGTATTTTAGGCATAAGAAGATCCCAGTTCTGTCACAATTGATTTATCTTTCCAAATTAATATTGCTAACTATTTACCTAATACTGGAACAAATCGATATTAATTCTGGTCACATGACTTCAATAGAATTTAAAAGAATTGTGGGGTAGTTAAAACTACTGGATTTACGACTGCCATAAATTTGTAAAAGAACTATAAACTTGAAAGAAATAGTATCTTCAATTGAATTAAATACAATGTATATTAAAATGTTTATTTTGCGGCAATCACAAATTTACGACCTCGCTCAGGTATAATATTGAAAACCTCGCCTGAATTGCGACGTAACGAAACATTTGCGCGCGTTCAACATTCTAAAACTTTGTCATTAGAAAAGTAGAATAGACAGCCATTACAGAAGAATAAATACGATTTCATTTACGATGTCGTAAACTTTTTTTGATAATTTCACAGAGACAATGGTCCTCGAGTATTATCCTTTCACCATCAAACGTACAAGCACGCGTACACGTGTACAGTAAAACCCATCAAAACCGGACCTCTTCCAGACTGAACTAAATGTCCGTTTTTTTCTGAGAATTCCAGATTTCACAGCAGGCCCTTTTTATGCTTTCTTTGGGTCCAGTATTCTACCCATTCCAAAAGTAAAAAAGTAAATAGTTTTCACCACTGAGAGAGAAAAAATCCCCATTATTAAAAAATCCCCAAATTTAGTGTTTTACAGCGCAAATCCCCACCCCATCAAGGGACCTGATACCTGTTCCCAAAAACAGTAAAAAAGGGGCTACGTAGCTTTTGATAAAAAATCCGAGAAATAGGACTTGGCAAATTTGTCCGATTTTCAGATAATTCCGATTTTCAGGGAGTCCGGTATCCAAGAGTTTATCTCTCCGCATCACACATTAACACTGTTCAAAATATACCAGCACATTTATTTGATCTAATCCAAAATTTACAAATCCCTGAGGCTATGGCTGTACATGGTCGTACAACATTTTTGTTTTTACTTCATTCATCGGTCGTACTTCTGATCGTATTTTGATTAAACTCATTCATTTGTAAATAAATAAAATCACACGAAAAATCAAACGAATGCATTTTTTTGTTGTTGCAAATTTTGAACACTGCAGAATACTAAATACCGTATCAATCAGGATTTTAAATGATCGTTTAACGCACGCCATTGTTACGAGTTTTTCATGCACGTGAGGAAAACAATTGTTAGAACCATCATATTTTAATATGAAAATCAAACGAATGGTAGACTCTAAAAACAAGTCTAAATTTTTAAATTCCTTATATTTACGTATTAATACGTAAGATAAAATCTACGAGCCTTTGTTTTTAAAAACATATTAAAACACTTGAAAACTGGACTCTCAGAAAACTGGAATTCTCTGAAAATCTGACGATTTTTCAAAATCCATTATGTTCGAGGTTTAGCAAAAATTCTCTGAAAACCGGATTTTTCAGTAAACCGGACTCTTGGTACAGTCCGGAAGGGGGCCGGTTTACATGGGTTTTACTATATACAATCCTCGATGTACATTATTATGATTATACCTTTTTCTTTTATTACGATAATTATTAATTATCATGGCAATGAACTAGTTATGCTAATAATGCATGTTACATATACATAATAATAATAATAATGAAATTATCATGTGATATAAAAGGATAATGAAAATATGTGCGTCAGTTTCTCAAGAAAAAACTTTATATACAGACAGTTTTCACGCATGTACATAATTATGTATGCATGTATATATCTACATGCTAAATTAACGTAAAATTAGAATTTTGTGAAAATGTTTATAATGGGGGATAAGTATATACTTAAATCCTCTTCTTGTTAAATAAATTATTATGTTCTGTTCAGTTCATAAAACATGGACATGAGGGCCACTTTTGGGCCTCAAAACAAGCACACTCTTAATTAAAACGAAGGTAGTTGAAATGTACACAAAACATACATGTATGGGCATCTGATCCGAAAATACGGGATCGTTATAGTGATGTGCTTTTAATACCGAGGGGCTCGAGTTAGTGTAGTGCGTAAAAGTTTTTAAAATGTCAGATTTTGATGAGATCGGATGGACGATTTCTTCATTATTTACGATTTATTAGACAGGGGTGTAATTACGTTTTGACTGTAATCGATTAGCGCTGATCTTACGAATTTATAACCAATAATTTACGAAATCGTATCGTAGTATTTTGTAAACCAGTAATAAAACGTATCCCACAGGGTTGCGTCTTAATTCCTGCCACTATTTACGATGTCGTAAAATATTTTGCAAATAGCACCGAAACGTATCCCAAGGGCAAGCTACTTCAATTTTGTAACGATTTTACGATTTTTACTTATTATTACGTCGAATATCGGAGTCTACTTTCGGTTTGTTTTGAGTTACGTCACGTCGTAACTTATTGTCCGTACAACTTTAGTATACTTTATTAACTTTAATTATATTTCTGACTGACCTCATTTACACAAAATCGTCGTGCACAAACTATAATTTATGATTAGAATTATATGCATGTACAAAATGTACTATATTTTGCAATTCAATAGTACAGACAAAGACCTATACTGTATGTATAGTATAGGTCTTTGGTACAAACATTTCTAAATTAACATAGCTCAGACATTTAACATAAATGTTTGATGTAATGAAATATGTCCAGCGCGTATCTGTTTCATTTAAGACACCGTAAAAGTTGGAAATACAATAATTTAGCTAACATTTAAGTTAAACATTACCTTCATCGTAATTAACAGTGTTTTCTTTTCTTGTCGTTTAGAAAGTCTAGCCTCAATGTCTCGAGTGAACCTTAAAACGTCCTCATCTTTTCAAAACCAAGAAAAGTACATTAATGCTCGAGTTGTGCAATGTTAGCAAGTTTGTCGTGCAGTTTGTTGAGTCAAACACAGTCCGATACACAAATTCGATAGTCCAATTTTCACGAGCATTCGCGTTCTATATTGCGGAATGCACGTGATTTAAGCACACGCATATAACACTAGTACATCCACATAGTTCGTATTAAATTAAAGTCCGTAGTAGTTAAATAATTTACAAAGAATATATCGCATGGGATATTTTGTCTAACATTAGAGAGTTAATTTCTTACAGTTAACAATCCGCACATAAGTATTTCCAATGCAAAGTCGAATAATTTGTTGTCAAATATTTATGAAAGCAATTTGAAAACTGACGGCGTATATAACTTTGAACTAAGTGAAAAATAGTTTCTTTTTCAACTCAGTGACTTCGATAAATTTCATACATAGAAAATGAGAAATTAACACTCAGCTACTTCGACTCATTTCATTAATACCATTGCATACTTCCCTCGTGAAATCCTCTGAGCGAATGAAATCGTTCGTTCTTTATTGCCTTTGGTGTGCCTACGGATTTTATCTCGACACGGTTCATTGGTCAACAGCATGAAGCGGTTCCTTTGATGTTTGAAGTTATGTGAATAAAATGTTTGAAGATGTAATAACATAGGGGAATACTACACAAAACGGTTTATGAAAAAATGAATGCATTCATTTGTATGTTTATCCGTTCTGGATATGTATTTTGTTCGTCTGTACTGTAGTTAAGAAGTTTTGCTGGAGTTGTACACATTATTAAGTAAGCGAAAAAAAGTGTTTAGCCGATTTATTGTGTTCTGCTCTGAATCAAATACTGTACATTAGTCTTTTTTTTTAAATATAGGCCTATGTACATTTTGTTTATTGTACAAATACAAATATTCCATACTAAAACATATCAGTGTTACACAGTCAAACCTGTAAATAAAGGCTATCCTAGGGAAACATGATGGTGTCCTTCATAAGCAGTTGGTCGTTATTCGGAGATCATTTTGCTCTAAATAATCGACAGTTTTTACAACATATCAGCCTAATTATCTACAGGAGGCCTTATCAATAAGTTAACTTGTAAAAGAAATATTGAGGATCGGTCCTATATTAAATAGTCAGTATATGAAGAGTTGGACTTTATATTCAAGAAATCGCCGAGCGATTATTTACAAGAATTGTAACATTTCAAGCGAGCTACAGAAAGAAAATCGTACACGATTAAAAAAAAAACAATAAAAAAAACAGACTTAGTTATTATTCAATTACCTATTCAGTTGACAAGAATTTGGCGATGGTGTTACATTGAGGTGTAATATTTCCAACTACGAATTCAGTTTGAATTAAAATTGGACAGATACAAAATAATTATGAACTAAACGTATATATCATTCTTAACCAGCACAATATGTTCTTTTTAGATATATTTATTTTCATGACACTACTTGTTATATATAATTAAACTGGCGGGTTCGTCCGATGTTCGCCGAGTATTTCCGGTCCTACAAGTCGGAATACCTCAGGTCTTCATCGTGGTACCACGAAGAACATCTTTGTCAGCATTTAAATAATTAGAACAATCGTAACTACTCGTGCATTTCCGTAACAGAGAAATATACGCACGTTTCTTTAGACAAACACCGAGGAGTTTCGATTGGCACTTAGAAATATACTACAATGTAACGATGGTCTATGGTATACTAAAGAAAGTATGTCCCTAACGCAGCTCCGTACAGACAACAAAGCGAATATATAATTATTTTAAGTCACCTATTAAGTATGTATGACAACTAAGGTTGGACAAAATATGCATTAAGATAATCATCTACCGAACAATTTACTGAGGGGAATTTATTGACAGTTGTTAGGAACATCAAACAGGCCACGAGGATTGATCTAAAATGTTGAAAAACACCTTTAATCTTGTTGCACGCAACATTGACTTTGTAGATATCAATAAGAAAATTTCATTTCAAATAATCGACTTTGAGTCTTGATGTTTTATTTACGATGAGTACAAACACAATAATTCGTTAATATTGTTAAAATCCCCTTCTGACAAAATCTCTGAAATTATTTTTGAGACAATGACCAAAAATCACGACTGACCGTAAAGCGCAAATGTATCATTTTTGGTCACAGAATGAAGATTGTGCTACATTAGAATATTTCTGTATGTTTAAACCACATTTATCAAACACAATGACTCAGCAAAATCATTATTTGGAATTATTTAAATGAGTGTGTATTCAAACAGCGATGCTATATTACAGATCCCTGTAACATAGCATCCCTGATTCAAATAAGCGTCTAATACGATGAAAATAATTATCCAAGGGAGACAAACCCTAAAACTATAATGTTAAACTGTTTCAACGGCAACCAGATTAGCTTCCCTTTGACCGAAAATCAAGGGAGGCTACTTTGTAAACCTGCAATGACCATGATTAAATATTGATATGCGGTGTACAGTTTATGGTAGAGATTCAAATAGAAATGCACAGATGATAGTATCTTAATATATACCGGGGTGTCAATATAGGCAAAGAAAAAATCACGAAAATTATACGTGGGCGGCTGACCATTTTTGCCAAACAAGAGGCCTTCAACCACATTATTTCCATATTTCCTTCAGAGCAGATTAAATTTACCATAACGTTGCTGTTTCTCAAGTTATTTTCATCCAATAAATTTTATTTTGCTCAGAAAACATACATATAGCTCTCTGGCTAAATCCGGATATATCTGGAATATTGTCACCCCAGTATATAATAAATGAGTAGTCTGGTATCCATCTCCAAGGACTTATATACATACATGTATGTATATAAGTCCTTGCCATCTCCAATCTTACAGTAAAACTGTAAGATTGGAGACGCAGTAATACTGTAAGATTGGACAATAGTATACTATACGGGTATGTTAAAGTGGACATAACTCTGCAATGAGTGAATCGCTACACATGAAAATTGTGTCTTGCACATCTACACTTGATGGTGATAAGTTTCATTGCAATAGCTTAAAAAATGTGGAAGTAGTTCGCTCCACAAACTTTATGTGGACGGACCAACTGATCAACAACCGACTGACAGAGTGACTCCAATATACCCCCTCTCAAACTTCATTTGCGGGGTATAACTATTTATTGGACAGTTCCGTAGCTACATTGAGACAAACCAGTTCTCGGTGTAAATAATGACTCCCAAATGACATTTAACCACTGTAATAAGTATAGGAAGGCAAGCCTTCCCAAATCGTCTGACATCATTTTTACGAGACGAGCTAAAGAAATGAATTATGTAAGTATTGTTTTAGAGCAAATAAAATATATTTAACATGAGAGCGTCAATTCCGAAAATGTCGCTATCTAGGGCTAAAAGGTAGATCAAATTTTCTTTTCAATCAACTTAGATTAATGTTGCTTTTGCGAAGTTTTTATATCATGATTGAAGTTTATATAAAGCCCCATTTGCTTTTTTAATTTAGTAATACAGAACAATAAATAAAATGATAGTAAAATATAAGAAATATATTTTATTTGCTTTGAAACAATATCTAAATGATTCCTTTCTTTAGCCTTATCTCGTAAACATGTTGTCAGATGCTATTTGTTATTTTTTGCAATATCTTTTAAAAATATTGTGCTACATTTCTATATGTATTTCGTAAAAAAAAAAAATTGGAATGTTTTTATTGCAAGTAAAAGCCAGTGATTTGTTTAGCTCACTTACAATTCAAGCAAGTCACCAATACAAAACCGCTCATTATGCAGGTGAAAATGATCAATTAGCTAAAACAATGAAAATTATTTTCATTCACAAGTTTGGTTACATTTCAGTGGATTTTTATAATATACATTAATGTTAGCACCTGTATTTGATATCAAATTTATGCGCAAGTGTAAAAACAATTCATTATATGGTAAATTTCAATACATGTACTGTAAATTACCCTTAAGTATAATTACAGTCAAACCTATGAACAAAGGCAACCCATGAGAAAGACAAAATGTGGTCTTTATTGACAGGTGAACTTCATTCGGGGTCATTTTCTTCTAAATAATCAGTAATAGTTTTAAAAGAATCGTCATTATTCACAAGGTGGCCTTTATTCGACATGGCTGGTAGCTGGGCACGATTCCACGACCTATCAGTGAGAGGTTACAGCGATTTGAAGTTAGCATTCATAAGCACTCAACCACGGAGGTGGGTGATTCAGATGATGCTGACCAACAAAGAATTGTTGGATGTAGTACATGTAGAAGTGATTTTGTATGTGTGAACAGAGTTTACATTTTGTACTTTTAGCTGTGTGTCGAATGTCCTAAGAATTTGAACGATTCAATAATGCTTAAACTTTATGTTTCCCACATCTACAATATTTACCTCCCTTGACAGCCATCTTGGTAGGCAAATTCAACAAGCATTGATAGAAGATATTGATAGTTCTGTTTTGATAATTTTAAATATAGGATATTCATATGTGACTACGTTTTATTAAACCTGATGTGCTTATGGTCTAAACAACTTCATGATTAAGTTATCTTTTTAAAAATTGAGTTATCAATTTTCTGATTTTTCTATAAAGGGCATAAGAAATTTGCCAACCAAGATGGCCGCCAAGGGACGTAAATATTGTGGATGTGGGAACTATGTATTTGAACATAACAAACAGATTGTCTTCAGAAATTTTGATGCGATTTATTGACATAAACAACAACATACATGACACTGACTTGCACAAAGCGGAAATACTATATTCATTGACTCCAATGGCCAATAGATTTAATGTTTCTCAACTTAAAAAATTATTAAATGTTATAAACGATCATTTTAGTTTGCCTTTCCTAAGATCCTGAATGAACAAGCAATTAAACATCCACAGATAATCGTGTTTCTTCTTTACCTCACCAAAGGTATGATTCATAATCCTGGGAAACGTGCACTGCAAGTAGCGCATAAGGACACAAACTTGGAGATCTAGAATGTCAATATATTTCTGATTAACAATCGTTTCCAGAGAATAAACTTGTAGATACTGCATGGCCAACACATTATACATGCAACACTATGTTCATAATTGGATATAATGCATCTTAGAGTTTTTCGCTGAACACAACTCACAATTCCACGATGATAAGTCGAATGCCGGACAATTCCATACTGTCACTCAGTCAATTGAAATAGATTTAAAGAAGTGTCATCAAATGTTGGGAATAGATTGCCTGTATGCCTGCATCAACTGCTTGTCTGCCATTTTCCTGAAGATATACATAAATGTAAGAGTTAGATTTCAAATGATATCATTCATGAACTATACATTCAAGTATGGAAGAATAGTTCAAGATAAATTCATGACTTCATGAATTCCTTACGAAGGGGCACGGTACCATTAATAATTTTGAGAGATACGTGGATTTCATGTTTAACGGTAGCAACGATTGTGGCTTCTGTTATTTCAAGATATTCAAGTACCTGCTCTTGGAAGAATATTTTCATCTAAATAATATTCTAAGAAGCAAAAACAAGAATGTTTGTTTATTTCCATAAACAGAACTACCTCTGTAGAGCAACACCCTGTGGGATCTGAAAATATTGGTCATTGATTAGAGGTTGTTGCTCTACAGAGGTTAAATTTATAGTAAATATCAGCTTAGGGAAATTTTGAAGGTGTTGTTATGGAGAGGATGTTGCTCTACAGAGGTCCACTCTGGAGGGGTTGTACTGTAGTGTGAAATACTTTTTCAAAGTCGACTCCTTTTTACAACAGTCAACTTGTATTCTATTAATGCAAAAATACCAGTATATTCATTACAAATTATTAACATTTTCTCAAATTAATACAGTTACACAATATCATATGGACAAGTACAAGCACTATATTAATTAAATATTAATAGATTCGATTATTGTAACAAATTGACAGTTTCTATCATTTCAGTTACATTTAATACCCGTGTGAACCCAGCCATGCTGTATAAGTTCCGAGTCATTTTCAATGTTTTGCATGGTCTCTCTAACCTCAGCTTGACTGGATAGCTCTGGTAAACCACTAGGTTCATGTCTTTCTTTTATATAACATTTTATTGTTTGCAAAGACATTAATTTAGTGCCTGCATGAAAAATGTCCCTGTCTACATGTATATTTTTACATTAAAAACCAATGTCACTGTTGGCAAAGACATTATTATTGTGTCTATACATGAAATATGCTGTCTGCATGTATACTTTTAGTTGACTCGTTTGAAATATGACTAGAGAAAAAGCCGATTACTGGCGGTGCATTACATATAAAAAAGTACACATCAGCTCTCAATATATATTCAGTAGGATTTCAAGTTATCTGTAGTTCAAAAAGCGCTAAAATTTGACCTCACGAAAATAAAGCGTTCAATTTCATCACTTCCACCATCAACAATCAGACAGAATGTATGATTTAAGAGAAAGCCCCTATAGTCTGCAGTCATGTAATATATGCTAGACTCGTCAGTGAGTAACAAGATTAACAGGACAAACTCTAGACTCATCAAAAAGAACAACACTACAAGACACACCCCAAAGACATATCCGTGATTACCATGCTCTTACAGGAATGTCTCCTTATAAAGTGAGAACATTGAACTGCAGAAATGATAATCCAGTTATATCAGTGAGACACACCCCAAGGACATATCCGTGATTACCATGTTCTTACAGGAATGTCTCCTTATAAAGTGAGAACATTGAACTGCAGAAATGATAATCCAGTTATATCAATGAGACATCACCTGCAGATATGAACTCCCAAATCATCAATCAGTTTGTGGACTGCAGTTTATGTACCCTAGATCTGTCGGGAGCAAAGAACAAGGCCTGGCTGCTTGAACAATCTACTTTATCAGGGAGATCTGCTGAATGAAAGATGGATTCAGTTCTTATTGAAGACAAGGAAAAAAGGACGATAGAATACTGTTAAACAAGTTTCATACTCGCAAGTTTTATTTTTGCTAATATTTGCAAATCGATTACCTCGCAAATTCATAAATGTCGCGAATAAATGATGACTTTTATATCTGAAAATGAGTTATATCCGAAAACATGCAACGGTATGTACATTTCATTAGCTCTCAATATATATTCAGTAGGATTTCAAGTTATCTGTAGTTCAAAAAGCGCTAAAATTTGACCTCACGAAAATAAAGCGTTCAATTTCATCACTTCCACCATCAACAATCAGACAGAATGTATGATTTAAGAGAAAGCCCCTATAGTCTGCAGTCATGTAATATATGCTAGACTCGTCAGTGAGTAACAAGATTAACAGGACAAACTCTAGACTCATCAAAAAGAACAACACTACAAGACACACCCCAAAGACATATCCGTGATTACCATGCTCTTACAGGAATGTCTCCTTATAAAGTGAGAACATTGGACTGCAGAAATGATAATCCAGTTATATCAGTGAGACACACCCCAAGGACATATCCGTGATTACCATGTTCTTACAGGAATGTCTCCTTATAAAGTGAGAACATTGAACTGCAGAAATGATAATCCAGTTATATCAATGAGACATGACCTGCAGATATGAACTCCCAAATCATCAATCAGTTTGTGGACTGCAGTTTATGTACCCTAGATCTGTCGGGAGCAAAGAACAAGGCCTGGCTGCTTGAACAATCTACTTTATCAGGGAGATCTGCTGAATGAAAGATGGATTCAGTTCTTACTGAAGACAAGGAAAAAAAGGACGATAGAATACTGTTAAACTACAAAAATGTAGTTTCATACTCGCAAGTTTAATTTTTGCTAATATTTGCAAATCGATTACCTCGCCAATTCATAAATGTCCCAAATAAATGATGACTTCTATATCTGAAAATGAGTTATATCCGAAAACACGCAACGGTATGTACATTTCATTAGCTCTCAATATATATTCAGTAGGATTTCAAGTTATCTGTAGTTCAAAAAGCGCTAAAATTTGACCTCACGAAAATAAAGCGTTCAATTTCATCACTTCCACCATCAACAATCAGACAGAATGTATGATTTAAGAGAAAGCCCCTATAGTCTGCAGTCATGTAATATATGCTAGACTCGTCAGTGAGTAACAAGATTAACAGGACAAACTCTAGACTCATCAAAAAGAACAACACTACAAGACACACCCCAAAGACATATCCATGATTACCATGCTCTTACAGGAATGTCTCCTTATAAAGTGAGAACATTGGACTGCAGAAATGATAATCCAGTTATATCAGTGAGACACACCCCAAGGACATATCCGTGATTACCATGTTCTTGCAGGAATGTCTCCTTATAAAGTGAGAACATTGAACTGCAGAAATGATAATCCAGTTATATCAATGAGACATCACCTGCAGATATGAACTCCCAAATCATCAATCAGTTTGTGGACTGCAGTTTATGTACCCTAGATCTGTCGGGAGCAAAGAACAAGGCCTGGCTGCTTGAACAATCTACTTTATCAGGGAGATCTGCTGAATGAAAGATGGATTCAGTTCTTATTGAAGACAAGGAAAAAAGGACGATAGAATACTGTTAAACAAGTTTCATACCCGCAAGTTTTATTTTTGCTAATATTTGCAAATCGATTACCTCGCAAATTCATAAATGTCGCGAATAAATGATGACTTCTATATATGAAAATGAGTTATATCCGAAAACATGCAACGGTATGTACATTTCATTAGCTCTCAATATATATTCAGTAGGATTTCAAGTTATCTGTAGTTCAAAAAGCGCTAAAATTTGACCTCACGAAAATAAAGCGTTCAATTTCATCACTTCCACCATCAACAATCAGACAGAATGTATGATTTAAGAGAAAGCCCCTATAGTCTGCAGTCATGTAATATATGCTAGACTCGTCAGTGAGTAACAAGATTAACAGGACAAACTCTAGACTCATCAAAAAGAACAACACTACAAGACACACCCCAAAGACATATCCGTGATTACCATGCTCTTACAGGAATGTCTCCTTATAAAGTGAGAACATTGGACTGCAGAAATGATAATCCAGTTATATCAGTGAGACACACCCCAAGGACATATCCGTGATTACCATGTTCTTACAGGAATGTCTCCTTATAAAGTGAGAACATTGAACTGCAGAAATGATAATCCAGTTATATCAATGAGACATGACCTGCAGATATGAACTCCCAATTCATCAATCAGTTTGTGGACTGCAGTTTATGTACCCTAGATCTGTCGGGAGCAAAGAACAAGGCCTGGCTGCTTGAACAATCTACTTTATCAGGGAGATCTGCTGAATGAAAGATGGATTCAGTTCTTACTGAAGACAAGGAAAATCAAAGTACTGAAAGTACTGTCAGACTTGATTTTTACCATACAAGGCAAAAGAGAGAAATGTGTACCCACATCGTTCGAGCCCATACAAATATTTTTAACATTTAAAACTACGGACCGACTTTTCATTCATATTGTAATGCAGGTCATATGCATGTAGGTAAATGACATACGCGAGGTCTTTACTATAGTCCCTTTGCTAAAATTTTAAAATGAAAAAGCCTGATATTAGAAAGTTTAATGAATAGCACATTAATTGAAGACAATTTAATTGCATTAAAGCTCTTTATTGTACACAAACTAGTGACCAACACTTCAGTAACAGTAAATACAAACATTGATTCTTCTGGTTTTAACACAACAGAACATCGCCGCATTGAACACATTCATGGTCACTCAAATCAAAAAGGTCCTGGCAAAGTAGAGTAAGACCTATATGACCCATAGTTAACCCGATGTTGCATGAAATTCAGACGTGATTATGTAATTCTAAATAATCTGGAGTAAAAGGAACTCTTAAACTGCAATGTTTAAAAGCACGTATCCAGTAATTTACGTTCGTATTTAGCGACTCGAATTATTATTCGTAAGCCGCAGTTTAAACATTCAACCTTCGATGTTTACCTGACATGAACTCATTCAATAAATCAAACTCCCCACACCGGTTACGTTTTGCTACTAGCCACTGCGGGAGTGAGTCTATAAATAGCGATTCCGTCATCAAACTAACTCTAGTTGGTGTGAATATCACGGAAATACGATCAGATGAGAATTCGCTTTGTAATACTAAGAAATGTTAGAAAGGCACAAAATACATACATCGATGGTAGATTGTTGCAAATGCATGAATACGTCCGTAGAGATGTTACTGAACTATCGAACGAAAAACGAAAGTAGAACTACTTTTACGGCAAGATATTTTATTGGACAGTGAATACGCGGTTTTAATTCTACGCATTTGAATATCTCATGTATCTACTGACAAGCACTTATTTAGATACATGACTCTTTCCATGTAGTTACAATAAAATGATTTGAAACATATTTAGATCTGACACACTTAATTGGGGAAAGATTCCAGATACTTCTATGTAATCACAAGATTTAGTTGCGTACTATTTCCTTTATGCGGCATTCTTTTAACCAAGCTGTTATGGAGTCCAGTGACAAAATTTTGGTCAACGATTACAAAGGACTTGATTTTGATAAAAATCAAGTCTAAAAAGGACGATAGAATACTGTTAAACTACAAAAATGTAGTTTCATACTCGCAAGTTTTATTTTTGCTAATATTTGCAAATCGATTACCTCGCAAATTCATAAATGTCGCGAATAAATGATGACTTCTATATCTGAAAATGAGTTACATCCGAAAACATGCAACGGTATGTACATTTCATTAGCTCTCAATATATATTCAGTAGGATTTCAAGTTATCTGTAGTTCAAAAAGCGCTAAAATTTGACCTCACGAAAATAAAGCGTTCAATTTCATCACTTCCACCATCAACAATCAGACAGAATGTATGATTTAAGAGAAAGCCCCTATAGTCTGCAGTCATGTAATATATGCTAGACTCGTCAGTGAGTAACAAGATTAACAGGACAAACTCTAGACTCATCAAAAAGAACAACACTACAAGACACACCCCAAAGACATATCCGTGATTACCATGCTCTTACAGGAATGTCTCCTTATAAAGTGAGAACATTGAACTGCAGAAATGATAATCCAGTTATATCAATGAGACATGACCTGCAGATATGAACTCCCAAATCATCAATCAGTTTGTGGACTGCAGTTTATGTACCCTAGATCTGTCGGGAGCAAAGAACAAGGCCTGGCTGCTTGAACAATCTACTTTATCAGTGAGATCTGCTGAATGAAAGATGGATTCAGTTCTTACTGAAGACAAGGAAAAAAGGACGATAGAATACTGTTAAACTACAAAAATGTAGTTTCATACTCGCAAGTTTTATTTTTGCTAATATTTGCAAATCGATTACCTCGCCAATTCATAAATGTCGCAAATAAATGATGACTTCTATATCTGAAAATGAGTTATATCCGAAAACATGCAACGGTATGTACATTTCATTAGCTCTCAATATATATTCAGTAGGATTTCAAGTTATCTGTAGTTCAAAAAGCGCTAAAATTTGACCTCACGAAAATAAAGCGTTCAATTTCATCACTTCCACCATCAACAATCAGACAGAATGTATGATTTAAGAGAAAGCCCCTATAGTCTGCAGTCATGTAATATATGCTAGACTCGTCAGTGAGTAACAAGATTAACAGGACAAACTCTAGACTCATCAAAAAGAACAACACTACAAGACACACCCCAAAGACATATCCGTGATTACCATGCTCTTACAGGAATGTCTCCTTATAAAGTGAGAACATTGGACTGCAGAAATGATAATCCAGTTATATCAGTGAGACACACCCCAAGGACATATCCGTGATTACCATGTTCTTACAGGAATGTCTCCTTATAAAGTGAGAACATTGAACTGCAGAAATGATAATCCAGTTATATCAATGAGACATGACCTGCAGATATGAACTCCCAAATCATCAATCAGTTTGTGGACTGCAGTTTATGTACCCTAGATCTGTCGGGAGCAAAGAACAAGGCCTGGCTGCTTGAACAATCTACTTTATCAGTGAGATCTGCTGAATGAAAGATGGATTCAGTTCTTACTGAAGACAAGGAAAATCCAAGTACTGAAAGTACTGTCGGACTTGATTTTTACCATACGAGGCAAAAGAGAGAAATGTGTACCCACATCGTTCGAGCCCATACAAATATTTTTAACATTTAAAACTACGGACCGACTTTTCATTCATATTGTAATGCAGGTCATATGCATGTAGGTAAATGACATACGCTAGGTCTTTACTATAGTCCTTTTGCTAAAATTTTAAAATGAAAAAGCCTGATATTAGAAAGTTTAATGATTAGCACATTAATTAAAGACAATTTAATTGCATTAAAACTCTTTATTGTACACAAACTAGTGACCAACACTTCAGTAACAGTAAATACAAACATTGATTCTTCTGGTTTTAACACAACAGAACATCGCCGCATTGAACACATTCATGGTCACTCAAATCAAAGATCCTGGCACAGTAGAGTAAGACCTATATGACCCATAGTTAACCCGATGTTGCATGAAATTCAGACGTGATTATGTAATTCTAAATAATCTGGCGTAAAAGGAACTCTTAAACTGCAATGTTTCAAAGCACGTATCCAGTAATTTACGTTCGTATTTAGCGACTCGAATTATTATTCGTAAGCCGCAGTTTAAACATTCAACCTTCGATGTTTACCTGACATGAACTCATTCAATAAATCAAACTCCCCACATCGGTTACGCTTTGCTACTAGCCACTGCGGGAGTGAGTCTATAAATAGCGATTCCGTCATCAAACTAACTCTAGTTGGTGTGAATATCACGGAAATACGATCAGATGAGAATTCGCTTTGTAATATTAAATGTTAGAAAGGCACAAAACACATACATCGATGGTAGATTACTGCAAATGCATGAATGCGTCCGTAGAGATGTTACTGAACTATCGAACGAAAACCGAAAGTAGAACTACTTTTACGGCAAGATATTTTATTGGACAGTGAATACGCGGTTTTAATTCTACGCATTTGAATATCTCATGTATCTACTGACAAGCACTTATTTAGATACATGACTCTTTCCATGTAGTTACAATAAAATGATTTGAAACATATTTAGATCTGACACACTTAATTGGGGAAAGATTCCAGATACTTCTATGTAATCACAAGATTTAGTTGCGTACTATTTCCTTTATGCGGCATTCTTTTAACCAAGCTGTTATGGAGTCCAGCGACAAAATTTTGGTCAACGATTACAAAGGACTTGATTTTGATAAAAATCAAGTCCAAAAAGGACGATAGAATACTGTTAAACTACAAAAATGTAGTTTCATACTCGCAAGTTTTATTTTTGCTAATATTTGCAAATCGATTACCTCGCCAATTCATAAATGTCGCAAATAAATGATGACTTCTATATCTGAAAATGAGTTACATCCGAAAACATGCAACGGTATGTACATTTCATTAGCTCTCAATATATATTCAGTAGGATTTCAAGTTATCTGTAGTTCAAAAAGCGCTAAAATTTGACCTCACGAAAATAAAGCGTTCAATTTCATCACTTCCACCATCAACAATCAGACAGAATGTATGATTTAAGAGAAAGCCCCTATAGTCTGCAGTCATGTAATATATGCTAGACTCGTCAGTGAGTAACAAGTTTAACAGGACAAACTCTAGACTCATCAAAAAGAACAACACTACAAGACACACCCCAAAGACATATCCGTGATTACCATGCTCTTACAGGAATGTCTCCTTATAAAGTGAGAACATTGGACTGCAGAAATGATAATCCAGTTATATCAGTGAGACACACCCCAAGGACATATCCGTGATTACCATGCTCTTACAGGAATGTCTCCTTATAAAGTGAGAACATTGAACTGCAGAAATGATAATCCAGTTATATCAATGAGACATGACCTGCAGATATGAACTCCCAAATCATCAATCAGTTTGTGGACTGCAGTTTATGTACCCTAGATCTGTCGGGAGCAAAGAACAAGGCCTGGCTGCTTGAACAATCTACTTTATCAGTGAGATCTGCTGAATGAAAGATGGATTCAGTTCTTATTGAAGACAAGGAAAAAAAGGACGATAGAATACTGTTAAACTAGTTTCATACTCGCAAGTTTTATTTTTGCTAATATTTCGAATCGATTACCTCGCAAATTCATAAATGTCGCAAATAAATGATGACTTCTATATCTGAAAATGAGTTATATCCGAAAAAATGCAACGGTATGTACATTTCATTAGCTCTCAATATTTATTCAGTAGGATTTCAAGTTATCTGTAGTTTAAAAAGCGCTAAAATTTGACCTCACGAAAATAAAGCGTTCAATTTCATCACTTCCACCATCAACAATCAGACAGAATGTATGATTTAAGAGAAAGCCCCTATAGTCTGCAGTCATGTAATATATGCTAGACTCGTCAGTGAGTAACAAGATTAACAGGACAAACTCTAGACTCATCAAAAAGAACAACACTACAAGACACACCCCAAAGACATATCCGTGATTACCGTGTTCTTACAGGAATGTCTCCTTATAAAGTGAGAACATTGGACTGCAGAAATGATAATCCAGTTATATCAGTGAGACACACCCCAAGGACATATCCGTGATTACCATGTTCTTACAGGAATGTCTCCTTAAAAAGTGAGAACATTGAACTGCAGAAATGATAATCCAGTTACATCAATGAGACATGACCTGCAGATATGAACTCCCAATTCATCAATCAGTTTGTTGACTGCAGTTTATGTACCCTAGATCTGTCGGGAGCAAAGAACAAGGCCTGGCTGCTTGAACAATCTACTTTATCAGTGAGATCTGCTGAATGAAAGATGGATTCAGTTCTTATTCAAGAAAAGGAAACTATTTTTACTCTCTCATGCTAATATTCGTAAATAGATAAACTTCCAAATTTGTTAATGTCGCATATAAATGATCAGTTTTATACATCTGCATATGAGCTATATATGAAAACTTACAACTTAAGTCAGTTCTAGTATTTTTTTACTAGAATAATCATTTTAGTTAATCTGATGAAAGCAATATATTACCAATAAGTATACTTTTAATGTTTACAATCTAATGATACCGATTTGACATATTATGCTGTTAAATTATGTCTGTTTATTTCCGTATATAGTAAGTATGAAAGACTTTTCCAAGGTTAACTCCATTTACAACAGTACTTGAATACCCGCTATATTCATTATATGCTTTTAAGATTTTCTCTAATATATATACAGTTACACTATATAATATGGACAAGCAGAAACACTACATTAAAAACCAGAATATTGTAATAGGATACATGTCCAGTTTACCTTGACACATTACATCTTAATAATTGATCAGAATTAAGCCAGGCTTAAATGAACCATAGTTTATAGTTAGTTCTATCTCAATATATAAATCCTTAGAGAAAGTGTCCACAAACAATCAGTTAAACCAATTTTCCTTACTTCCCCCCTCCTGCAGAGCATATAGTCTGTACCATTATATAACGATTCAATGTCAATATAATATATTTGTGGCTACAAAGACATTTTCTTGAAAAGATGGCATACAAAATCAACTGGGATAAAGAAGGATAATTAGGCAACCTATGTAATTCATACCTATATAGTGCACTACAGGTATAGCAGACTCTCAGAAAAACCTCTGGCAGACAGATCTGGGTTGTGATTGAAGCATTAAATATTATTGGTGAGGCCGTTTGATGACAAAAGATGAGGAATAGTGGTCAACATGAATGTTGAGTGAATTGATATAGTTGTACATGTATATACATACATATGTACATATTGGAAAATGCATGAACACATGAATCTATGGACAAAAAAGAAAGACAGGAAAAAAAACTTACGTTTGTATAGTACTGGACTACTGGTTACTAAGAGCGTCCACATATCATCATTTTCTCATAACATCAACATTGTGCCATTTCCACAGGTTATTCACATATTATCATCTTCCTATGATACCCACCATCCACCATTAAGTCAATGATTCCAAAGAAGTTCCCTACAAATATTCAAACACAAAATGCTGTATTTTCTTTAGTAGGAGGTGTCTTTACTGTTTCATTATTTTATTTAATAATCAATTTGTAGTAAGTTTGATTCAATGTCACATTTGGACACCCTAGACAGTATCAAAATAGAACCTCATGTACCTTTGATAGTAAATATGTTTAATCTACACCACTGCGAAGCGAAAAATGCTAAGTAACCCACATATGTGATTGCCTCTTGAATGCAAATAAGGTTATCTGTACATAAATAAAACCTTTTGTTCCTTATGCAACCACAGAATTGTTCTGGTGTTATATGCTTAAACATTATATATATGTGCATTGCTTATGACATAGACATTGTAAGAGAAGCTTTTGAATGAATTCTTACCAGTGTTGCCATCACATAAGGCCCAATAATGTTGGCATAGTGTCCTCTTTGGTCCCTTTTGGTGATCTTGTTTACCTGTAAATAGTCAAATGAAGTTCTTTTTATACTAGTTTAGATTTAAAAGCCACCTTGATAAATAAAGTTCTTTCTATATAATTTGTTTTACAATTGGGCACACCACTGTGCATCCAAAATATCGTCTTACAGTCAATAACTTTATGCATGCTGTGACCAGCTATCATTGATTGCAATATCATAACTGTGTTTTAAAAGATCAAATGGATTAAAATGTAATAAAAATATATTGTAGTATTAAGTTTCATTGAATTTACTGGATTGTATAAAAGATAAAAAGACTTGACTGTAGAAATGACATAAATCATTGTTAAAACTGCTTGATTTGAGGTATGTATATAATTTATGAACAATGCTAGACGGAAACTGAAATGCAAGCGGCATGCCAGTCAATTATTGTTATTACATTAAGGCACTCGCAGTAATATGTATTATATCGCAACAATAAGTATACACGTGATACAAACACTAAAAGCACATTTATGCATATCAAGTCCCGAAACAATATTCTGTTAAGCAGTTAATTAATTTATAAATCCAAAAGGCTACATACCGTAGTCCTTAATATAACAGGTTATGATGACTCCGAGAATACAATATCACATAATTAAAGGTAACAGCATAGACAGTTCATGAGGCACAATACTTACTGCTCTATGGGACCAAACACTTCCAACACAACCAATCTCAAGTGACCATTATCAAATGCTCTATCAGTCCTAGAATTAGAAAATTAAAAGAAGTTTCAAATACAGAGTCTATATAATATTTATACACAGGAGCCTGTTATTCAATCCGGAAAAAAAATTATACTCAATAAAAAATTACCTACGTATAGAAAGTTTTTTTCTATACGTAGGTAATTTTTTATTGAGTATAATTTTTTTTCCGGATTGAATAACAGGCTCCTGTGATTTATATATTTCCGCATAATTTCAAATTGTCAACTGCAATATGTCAAAGACAAACACGATTAAACACTTCAAAAACCTATACCAACCAACATAAGCGTAATTTCTTTCATAATTCAACAAAAATATAATTTTTCAACAAATACAATTTAAAACCGTCTTCCATGAGGGAGAGATCACAAGCAAGAGCCAAAGTAAATTAATATGCGAAAAGAGACAAGATCATACGAAACATCAAAAAAAGGTACACATGTTTCATATGATAGTAAATAAGTACACTATCCAAATCATTAATGTAACTAATATACTATATCTTCATTATAATTTCAATAAAAACATTTCAAGCTTGAAATAGATTAATATTAAACAAAAGAATATTTCTGTAAAGCGTATAGATATATTGCAAAAATTTAAGTTTAATCAAATTACAAATGAAATATAAAGTCGATCAATTTCGTTGTTTTGTTTTATATGTGCGAAATTAACTCATTAATAAAAATGACCAATAAGATGGCGTATAATTATGTATCTCTAGTTTTATCAGTTCTAACCAAACGAAATAAATTATGTACCATTGATTTAGAGTTTTGACTACAATATATGGCTGAATAAATATAAGGTCCACATACATTGTCCATTCATTGTCACTCTGTGCGCGTGTCCCCTGTTCTGCCTTGTCACGATTTCTATAGTAACGATGCTTGTGAATCTTACAACTTCTTGTATATACTTGCTATTGGCGACAACCTTTAAAGAAAAAAAAAACAGATGCATTTTCAACATTGGCGAAACTATTTTTAAAGTATGATTTTAATAGAAATTTGTCGAAGAATTCTGGTATTAAGAAAATCATAAATTTTCATGTCAATGTAATCAAATTACGCAGTCTATTTGTATAAGATCCATGTATGTACATAATTAAGTCCTTGCACTAACTGAAAAAATGGATGCACAAATAATAGTAAGGTCATTTATCAGTCGGATTTAAATACATAGTATACATGTACATACCTTTACAAGTTATAGCTGTCTTTCCATGTCAAAGCTTCTTTTGCTCGCACTGATAAACAACAGACAATCCTGAAATGAAAATGCAACACAATTATTCTGGAGAAAAAAAGAAATTTCAATATCCTTGGTTAAAGATAATAATCCGATGAACCTATAACAAAAAGCAAAATTATTCAAATGTGTAAATTCTAAATCATTCATGTGTCAAAATGTTAAAATGAAATGAATTTTACAAGCTTATTCACAAACAAACCAGGCGTACGTAAACAAATTGCAATCATTATCAACAGCTTTTTTTCAAAAATAAAAAAGCATGTGAATTGTTATTAATAAATAAATCAACGAAATAAATGAGAAAAAAAAATTACATACCACGTTTGTTTAAATGATGAACACACATTTCCCTCCAAACAAAATACACAATTATATATTAAAATCAACGTGTATTTTCACGTCCGTTCGTAATATTGTACTAGGCACTACTGCGGTTACCCGCGAAAAAATCTTGATCTACTCAAACAATGATTTAAATGCAATATCTTTGGCTGGGCTGATATTTCTTAATCCCTTTATTGTTACTCTGATCATGACACGCTCACCCAGAAGCACGTGTTTTTGGACTAGTAAAGTTTTCCAATTAAGAAAAGTTAGCAGTTGTATGAATTTATCATATATATAGCCTTAAGGTGTGTGAAAATACTACAGAAATAACAAAGGCAACACTAATAATTATTGTACAATGCATGGATATATACCTACCATATTGATTACATGATCACACCAGGGATATGTGTATGTCCATTTCGTATTAATATGTCCGTCCTATAACAAATTTATAATAAGACAACAATTTATTCCACGATATTACGTCAGAAACCCAAGTGTTATTAAATCTATTTCCCTTATAAATTCAGACAAGAAGTCAGTTTTGACAAAACTAGCTAATGTTTGCATTCAGGCGTTTGAGATAAGAAATCAGATAAATACAAATTAAGTTCAATCCCGTTACAATGATTTATGTATGTATTCTATGTATAACATGACATAAATTAACTTTATTTTGTTGTTATATTTATGTGGTCGGTGTATTATTATTTGAACGCGCTCTCATAATATATTTTGTAGTTTGTATTTCCATTACCTTGTGTGTGTATGTTTGTTTGTATGTTATTTATGACGATGGGCTTTCGAGCTTACGTCTAATAAAGTATATGTTCTGTTCTGTTCTGTTCATATAAAAACTAACTCACGACCACAATTCGAGGGCTCAGCGCAACACTGTCGTAACTTGTTCTTATTTCAATATGAGTTACGACACTGTTGCGTTGAACCCTCGAATTATAAATAAATATCACTGCTGTACGTAATACTAATTTATAAATAAATACCATTGTAATAATAGCTAATTGTATTCAGGCCTACAATAATGTCATCCGCAATTCAAGACTGAAATAAGAGTCTAAGAGTCACAGTATACTCCGGACACAAAAATTAGTGCAGAGGACATGTAGTCTTTGACCAGTTTTATCCATAGGCCGGTGCATTTACGCAAATTTTACTCTACAGTTAGGACTTAGCCTGCATTTGATGAATGTTCTGCACACATTAGGGTAAGGGAGAGGGTAAATCCTACTTTCTCATTGTTACGCACGTGCGTCTCTGGTGCGTATCGCTGGTTACGCTCCTGCTATATTTTGATCGGTGCAATACAATTTAGCATGCTATTAACATTTTTCACTTGTGCACGTTAGCCTTTTTTTTTCAGGCAACAAAGTGGTTGATTAGGACAGGCAACAACCTTGTTGACTGCCACCTGGAGAGGCTTAATTGTTGCCTGAAAAAAAGTGTCTACCGGCCAGTACTACAATACGGGCATATAGGTGTTTCATAGCCTATATACGCTCGTTTGAAAAACGGGTCGGGCAGGTGGGCGGGCGGCATCCACAGCAGTGTCCGTTCTCTAATTCAAACAGTTTTATTCGGATCCTAAACAAACTTGATGGAAATGTTTATGGCCACGAGATCTCGGTCAAGTTCGATAACCGCCCAATCGGAGTTTACCATAATGTTTGCGTTGTTTGAGTTGCCTCCCTTGTCAGTAACATTATGAAAACCTACCTCGCTGTGTCATTTCAGCTTTCGGAAACTTATCAACTATGTCTCTTTCGTCTGTTAATATGTTGCCATAGATTAAACAAAACACCACAAGACTTGGAATACAGTCTTCGGTATTTCTGATTATAGCTTTTATCTTTTTCTTGCCTCCGTAAATTTCATTGTCTTGCCAGAAGGGGTATAAGAATTGTACTATATAAACGCTAATTAACAATAATGAAATTTAAAGCCTTTTTTTGAACTACATGTATAAGGTCCTTCGACAATGACAGTCAGAGCCTCGTGTTCAAGCCGCTGTCTATTGTCTGAGCGTCGCAGCAGAATTTATAAATTAAGAAATTAGAATTTTACAAACTGTGTGCATGTGATTTAAAATTATTGCATTAAAATCTATTAATTACCACAAAAGTTGGAATTTTACGTTAATTGTCGGTTGTGTAAAGTTTTTAATGGCACAGTAGTTCACTTCAATGTATATACTCGTAAAGACGGAGACACGGCCAAATATTAGACGCTAGACGACAGCGATATTTTGTTGGTAAATATTAACATGGATTATGTCCCTTGACTGCGCATGCGTACTCGATCATAGCAACACAGCAACCAATGTACACAATTTTAGTCTTGTTGGCTGCAGAATAATAACATAGGTCAGTCTTTATTTCTTGTATTATGAGTTGTATTAATAATTTTACTAATGTTGAATAGTTACCAATGGATGCACAATTTAACTATTTGTAAGGAATCGCCTGGCATTTGTGTCCGATATTATTTACCTAAGTTACAAACAAAACTTCTTATAAAAGTCAAGACATAGCCATGGAACTCAACCACTATTTGAACAGTCCGTTTACTTTCTTGATGTATTAGTTTTTGCTTCTTTCAGAAAAATGATAGACATCCATTTCGTTTACATTTTAGTATGGGAATATTTGATCTTCAGTAATGTCACTGCATGTTTATACTTATAATTGTCGCTTGTTAAATTTACCATGTCAGACTTTCACTTTTGGCCGGTCACATAAGTTTGGAAAGTTAAAGAATGTTTGATATTTGTTGAAGTAAATCTAGTTGATTGTTTGTTTCAATAAACATAAGAAATATTTATAATATTCTTGTATCTATATATACGGTATTTATATTTTGTTATTGACAATGTAGATTGATTTAATTCATGCATACCTGTCCTCAGATATATTTTATTTAGTAAAATTGTATACCATATACGTGTACAGCGTTTCTTAGTAGATCTGCACATGTGCTAGATATATAGTCACTAAGTATGCATGCATTACCTATTCATTGCTTTATATTTAAATGACATTTTTATTGATGATAATTTTAATATATGCTCAAAATGGTGTTATCTTATACTTGCTGAAATTATTGTAATCAATATATTACCTGTGTTGTATTTAGCTCAATGTTTTCCTTTTCAGGATTTCATTTTTAAATTAGCAAGTAACATCCAGACACAACAAAGATGGGACAGGCACTCCAACGTGCGGCCCAGTGGACCTCTGCTAAGGGGGGATCTGGGGGTAAACTTGAGTTCACCAAACTCAATGAAGACTTACTTAACGCAATAATGAACTGGGTGGAAGGATTCGGTTCCAAATATCCAGAGGAGTCAAAACTAATTTTCAAATCAGCATTGACATGGAAAACTTCACTAAGACCTGATAAAATGACAGGTGGATTCCAAGAAAAGTGAGTAATTTCTATTGAATTATAAATACTTTTGTTCGATTGCTAAGCCTGTTTACAGTACTGTATATAATGTTTTATTCACTGGTATGAATACCTTAATTAGTTGTTACATCTTGGTTATTTTCTTTATATCGTTTTAGTTAATTAAGTAAAAATCTGTCATATAAAGGATGGCCAACTTAAGGAAAATAGTTCCAAATTTAATATGCCATATACTGCACTTGTGTTTTTTATAAATCTAAAACAAATATACAACTAAATATTATTTTCAAATTTCTCTTTTTAGAGGTGAAGACTTTGTATCCACCCAGACAAGTGATAAGGATGGTGCACCAATGTTAACCTTGAAGAAAGTCAGTACTAATGAGTACTCAGTATCTGTATTGTCACTTGAATTTTGTGAAAATGTGCTTCGCATGGCTGGTGATCAAAAGTTGATGGAAGTCCGAGGATGTCTTGAAGGTATAATTAAGAAAATACACTGATTTTTTAAAAATTATTTAATCTTGAGACATTTGGAAGTAGAAGCAAAGAAATAGAAATTCTTACTTCATAGACTGTTTATTCAGTGACTTTGGTTTTAAGAACTGTGTTGAACTTTATTCATAATGGGAAAATGGTAGTGGAGAAATATTTCAATTCAAATCATAAACAAGATGAACTTACAAGTTATATGAAGAGTGCTAATTGTAGGGATATAATTATTGAAAATTTCAGTTTTAATAACTCATCTTAACTCTTCTCCTTGCCATTGTTTCAAAACATAGCATGCTAAGGTAATAATTGATTTATTCTATTAAATAATAGCTAATCGTGATCCTGGTGCAAAAATGCTTGGAGACAGATTTGCTACAGTTGAGGGTGATGATAATTCCATATACAGGTAATTTATATTCCATTTTTCTGCTCTTTTGTACTTTGTCTGATTCGTCATAGACTAGCTGTGTGTTTTGACTTATCTGTGTTTAAAACAGAGTCATTAACAGTTTTTGATGCTCCAGTTTCATTTTGGAAGATGTTACATAATGGTTTACTTGTTCATGCAGAAAACTTTACAAAAATTATACGAACAAGCACTTTACTAACTTGCTTTGCCCCAGTTTACAGTGAAAATTATTTTAAAATTGTTTTCTTTTAAGAAACTTATCATTAAATATCGTTAAATAATTGTGTGACTTTATTCAATGCAAACAATCTCTGTAACAATACTAAATACAAATTATTCAACTCATTTCTGAGTGACTAAAATTCAATTTTTTACAATGTGCTGACTACAGATTTATTGAAGAAATTACAAAAGAGATTGAACAAGCAGCTAAACAAGAAAGTGGTGAAGGAAGTTCTGAGGTAGAAGAAAAGAAACTTCAGTTGAAATTACAGTTACAGATAAACAGACTTGATCAGCAATTGTTGCAACAATCAATTCAACAAATCACAAGGTACGGCAATACTTACTTCATCCGCTGTCCTGCAAGCTTACAGATAATGTTGATTATAGTTCTATATGAGTGTAAGCTTGAGGTCTTTCTCCATCCATTGCTGAGCCTGTAAAGCTGCTAAATAACTCTGGTTGTTGGCACAACGTTAAACCTCGGTGAATACAAATAATTTTGCCATCATAAATCTCATGGATAGAAATTCCAGAGATACAAAGATTATAATGCAACTGCAAAGTCTAACAGCTTCCAGTTTACCACACAACAAAATGCATGCAAAAGTTTCATCTTTTGTTCAAACTTTCAAAATATAATACAAATTGGCATATTGAAATGTTACAAAAACAACAGTGCCATACTTTGTATTTTACTATATTTTTAATATAAGAATACATGTAAGACCATAGACACAGTACATTGGTGAGTCTCAAAATAGCATTTATTTAATAAATCTGTATACATAGTATGGTTATTTGCATAACATTTCATGAAACTCCTATATTTTAACAGTGAAGTAAGACTGACACCAGCTACAGTTGATGGTGAGGTGGACATTTTACAACAATTGTCTGGTATGGATGATGAAAAATACTGTCTTGAATCCTGTGGCTTCTGGGGTATGTATTTTACATGTCTGGCGTACACTGGTATCATTTACTGATCTATGCCCCCATCGTTCGAAATGGCTGTAGACGATAAATTTAAGTGCCTTCTGTCTTTATGAGTTCTAATTTTGGTTTCCGGGCAATAGCTCATGAAAATTTCATGGATTGATTTCAAATTTTATACGAAGGTGTTAAATAATAAAATACAGGCCAGGATGGATTTCCGTTAAAATCCAAACATTTTCACAGGAGTTATGGCCCCTTTTTGACTTAACTCACAGAGGAGGCATTCATGTCCTCTGGACACATTTGTCTTAACATTTTTTTTACTTAATGTATATTTGTATATGACATGGATACGTATAATTAATCTTCATAGCAACTGTGTATTGTTAAGTTATAAATTTTAAGTTAGAGGTATGTCCCAAAACTTTGGCATCTGATTGGTTATTTGTTTGATCACAATCTAAGAACTGACCAATGGGAATTCTGCAATGAGTCCGAAAGTTTTGAATTGAAGCTTATAGCTGAAATTTACTTTTTAGTTAAAACTTGTGTCTCATATCTTAAATAAAAGTAGTTCTAAGTTATATTTTTTCTTACCACAGGTGATGGTTACGTGTTTCAGAACGGTTGTCGTGCACAGCCATGGAGACAACTCCATGGTGATATTTCTTACATTCAAGTCAAACCTCATGATACTCCAATTATTTTCATAACTGCCAATACTAGTGGATATTACTGCAACTGTGTAAGTATAAAACTAAAATATTCTTTACTTTACCTTCCAAGTGAAAGAATCTGAGAATTTGTCAATTATAAATACCGATCCAAAATCAGTGAAATTTTTTTTTTTCAAAGCACTAGCCAAAACTACAGGAAGTGAACTAGCTGGAAAAGAAATTACTTGCCATGACTTTGAGCTAGTGGGGTGACTTTAATAGGAAAATAAGTAGTATGTCATCATTTTGAATCTTAATGTGTTAGACAGATAGTTTTGCACTGAATATCATTGACATTAATGTTGGGCTTTTTATCTGAATTATTCAACTTGGTTGATTTTGAAGTAGGCTGTAAAATTCCTTCCAACTGTGAAAGTCTGTCATACTGAATGAATTTAGGTGCCATTATATATACTGATGGTGAAAAAAAAGATCAATGATGTGTTACTATGTCTAAATTTTTATTCTGCATAATATCATTATGATGCCAATTACATTATACATGTATGTTTTCAAGTAACAAGCAAGTACATGATATTACTTCCTATATAAGGTATACTTGATATTTAAGATGATCTTTTTTATTTCAGGGTATTGATCCTAACAAAGCTGGTGAACTTGACTATACAAAACAAGGAGATTCGTACAGGGAACTTGTCACACTTCTAAAAGAAAAAAGTCCTAAATTTGCTGAAATGATTGAAAAACAGGAATTTGCTCTCAGGGTAAAGAAATATGCTTATGCTAAATGACATCATGAAAATGTTTTATTATGTAAACTATGTAGACATAATGATGAATATATTGATAAATAGTACAGAGGAATATTCAAAATCATGATTTTATGAATATTTAATATTGATGAATATATGAATGAATATTTGATATTGATGAATATATGAATATTTGATATTGATGAATATGTGAATAATCATGAATATTTGATATTGATGAAAATATGGATATTTAATATTGATGAATATATGAATAATTATGAATTTTTGATATTGATAAATATATGAATATTTAATTGATTTAATTCATACAGGCAAAAGATAAGGATGATTCAATGATGTTACATAAAGCTGACACAAGAGATCGTGATGATGATGACTACAATAGAGAGAGAACTCAAGATCATAGAGTAACAAAAGAACAAACAAAAGATAAAGATATGAAACAGAAAAGCAAATCACAGAAAAAGAAAAAGTTGGAACCATCTTTGAAATGGAAAGCTTTGGGAATGGAAGAGTACAAAGAAAAGTCAGTTCATATATATTTAGTTATATTCAAACTTTTGTGAAACCAAATTCTACTATTTTCAAATAATTATTTTATTACATGTAAAAAGAATGGTTTTCCCTTCAATAACATGTACTTAAAACCCCTTTTATACTCTGCGTTAGTGATAATATATTAACTTTCTTAGGGAAAAACATTCAATCTAAAATTCCTACCCTGATAATTGTGTTATGATATATGATTTTTTGCATTATTCATTCTTCCTCATTTGCATATTTATAAATCTCTATGAATATTCATGATTTCAGTGAGAGAGAGAAGGACAAGAAGGTAGTGAAGAAGAAGCAGGCTCCATCACGTATGAAGACAAGAACACCAATAGAAGCTGAGGATAGTTTTAGTGAGAGCTCTTCAGAGAGTGAGGAAGAAGAAGAAGCCGTAGAGCGTAGAAGTGAAACCAACGCCGACTTACCCTCCGAGTATTGGCAGATACAAAAACTTGTGAAATATTTAAAGGTATTGATGTTATAAATGAATCTGAGTCAACATCATGCAATTTTGGGCTTTGAGAAAAATGCTTTTATTGTATCTGTACAATAAATTATTTCCTTGAGCTATTTTAAAGTCAAACATGTGCACACACAAAAACTATTCCCTATTTGTTTTACATTTTCTTGTTTTTTCTAGCATTTAGTGTCATATCATTGTACCCTTTGTGAAATAAAAGTCATATGAAATAATCTATTAATATTTAAGTTAATTTATTTAACAAATTCAATTTGTACAATTTTGGTCTGAATTATCAGGAAGCAGGCATACAGAGACTGGCATACTTTTTAAATTATCATAAGATTTGAAGTGCAAATAATTCAGAATCATTAAATTTACAAGTAAGTTTCGGTGATGAGTTGAACCTGTTTTTTAAATAGGGACATTGAATTCTTTATTTGCAGGGAGGTAACCAGACCGCTACAATCATCGCTTTATGCTCAATGCGAGACTTTAACCTGACACAGGAGACATGTCAGTTAGCTATCCGAGATGTTGGAGGTCTGGAAGTTCTTATCAATCTTCTAGATACAGATGAGATTAAATGCAAGGTACAGTCTAATTTCACACCATTATTTCAAAGCTATAAACCTTAGATTGTGAGCCAGTCTCAGAATGCTTCATTGTCATTGGTCAATTTTAGGTTTAAAGCAACCAGTTAGATACTTGATTTTCTTACTTAAGCAATCCCTATGCACTACATCATATGTTACATTAAATTAGATTCAAAACCTTGGACACAAAAATTCTCTCAGCTCATTTTGTTAGGATCGAGTGCAGTTGCTGTCATTATGGGGAAAATGAACATTTAAATACATGTATTTATAAAAGCTTGATAATTTAAGTTACATTAGGAAAGATTTGGAACTTCATAATCCTGTTAAGCATTCTCATTTCAACATTAAAAACTTATCATTTTTATTGCATGGTTATACCTTGAGTTATATGGTTTTCTTATGCACCAGAATGTTTCTGAAATAACTAACTGGCATAATTTTTTTATATTCTATGTTTCAGATTGGGTCACTTAAAATTCTCAAAGAAATCTCTCGCAATATTCAAATCCGTCGTGCCATCGCTGATCTCGGAGGTCTACAAACTATGGTGAAGATCTTGCGTGAGACCGACAAGGATCTCAAATGTTTGGCTGCTGAGACTATCGCCAATGTTGCTAAATTTAGGCGTGCTCGTAGGACAGTCAGGCAACATGGTGGAATTAAAAAACTGGTAAGTTTTCAGAAATATTTGATTCACATATTTTTAATGAACAAGATAATTAAACTAGTTTGATTGAATATAGATCATGAACCTTTTTTTAAAACTTATTAAATTACCATAATTATGACCTCTTAATCTAACCAAGTATTTTCAATAAGAGTCAATCAGAGGCCAAATTGACTGCTTAGATACAAAAATTGGCTGCCAAAAATCCCAAATATATTATTTGCAAATTGCTATGTTGGAAATGGAAATGAGCGTGGAAAGCCTTCTTCAATCAAAGTTTGGCCTCTTACAGAAAAATGAAAACCTTGTTAACCACTTAAAATTGTATTTCATTTGAACCCTTTGTATATTCCTTTATAACATTGTTTAAGCTTCATTGAATCATTTTCGGCTATAGGTTGGCTTATTAGACTGTGCTCCCTTGACTGGCCAAATGACTGTGGAGTTAGAGCATGACGTACAAGTAGCACGTTGTGGAGCCCTTGCTTTATGGAGTTGTAGCAAAAGTAAGAAAAACAAGGAAGCCATGAGAAAAGCTGGTGCTATACCTTTACTGGCTAGACTTCTAAAATCTACACATGAAGATATGCTCATACCAGTTGTTGGAACTTTGCAAGAATGTGCCTCAGAGGTGGGTTTCAAAATCATACATTCAGTTATCTCCCTTGTCATTGTAGATTTCTTAGAAAAAAATACAGTTGTCTCACTTGTCATTATGTATATTTCTTAGAAATATTCAGTTATCTCGCTTTTCATTGTAGATTTCTTAGAAAAAATACAGTTGTCTCCCTTGTCATTGTGGATATTTTTAGAAATATGCAGTTATCTCCCTTGTCATTATGAATATTTTTAGAAATATTCAGTAATCTTCCTTGTCATTGTACATTTCTAAGAAATATGTAGTTATCTCCCATGTAATTGTACATTTCTTAGAGAGATATGATTGCCTCCCTTGTCAATATAGATTCATTATATTATTATTTCTAAAATTGTCAGTTGCTCCCTTATTACAAATTTTACAAATACAGTTATGTCCCATATGTAATTGTTGATGATGAATTGTTGCAGGACAGCATATTAGCTTACATCACAATTATAAACCTTTAAATTAATAATAATTTTCTTCAAAAATACTTTTTTGTAATAAAGTCCAAATTAATTTGTTTTGTTCTATATTTCAGCCAAGTTACAGATTAGCTATTAGAACAGAGGGTATGGTTGAAGATCTTGTAAAAAATCTTAAATCTGCAGATCCTGAATTACAAATGCACTGTGCTTCAGCGATATTCAAGGTAAGAAAGATTAACATTTTATCCACTTTATTGATGTGTGAAATTATATAAATAATTAATATTGAAATTGAAAATGTAATACAAATTGAATGTATACGCACATGGAACAAAGTCAAGCATGTAAAATACAAGTTCAGTGAAATTTTGGACCATAAGAAAGTCAACATTTCAAACAGTGCATACTTTTAAAAGGGATCAAAATTAAGAGTTTTGGTAGAATTGATTATTTTTTAAGGTTTGATAATATTTTTCTTTCATTTATAATATACAGTGTGCTGAAGAGAAAGAGACGCGTGACTTTGTCAGGCAATTCGGAGGTTTAGATCCGTTAGTAGCTTTGTTACAACAGAGTGACAACAAAGAACTGTTGGCTGCAGCAACTGGCGCCATCTGGAAATGTGCTATCAGCTCAGAGAATGTAAAAAGATTCCAGGACCTAAAATGTATTGATTTATTGGTTGGTTTATTGAACAACCAGCCGGAAGAGGTGAGCAGATTTTTAGAATTGAAATTAGATTTTTTCTAGCTTTTCGTAGCCATCTGAGTCTGTTTTTGAAGTTCAAACTTATGCATTAAATTGTATTATTCATAGCTTATTGTATGTTTTTGCCTCACAAATTTAATTTTATTAGTATAAGAAAATTGTATTGATGATGCATGTACACTTTTTCAAGTTCCATTTTTTTAGGAATTTATCAAAAGTTCTCTGAAAATTGTGATTCTCAGAAAACCGGACTTTAACCCAGTCTGGAAGGAATTTGGTTTTCTACAGAACTTTTATTTCCACTATAACATTAATTACTTCTGTCATTTTCAGGTTCTGGTTAATGTTGTTGGTGCTCTCGGTGAGTTGGCAAAAGAAACACCGAACCGACAACAAATCAGAAAAGCTGGAGGAATCTCACCTCTGGTTAATTTACTCACAGGAACAAATCAAGCATTACTTGTAAATGTCACCAAAGCTGTAGGACAATGTGCGGAGGAACAGGACAACATGGTGTATGTATATACATATATAGTCATACCTGTGTTACCAGCCACCTGTTATGGATCAGTTTTATCATAAATATAATTTAGCAACTGAATCATGACAAGAATGGTATCCTTCTCTTTTGCTTGCCAGATTTCGAAGAAGTAAACACCTATTCTGATCACCTATAAACTAGCCCTGGCTCTCTTTAAAAGACCCACAGCTAACAAGCCTCAGTTGTTTATACATATCCTTGATGTAGGAAAATGTCACTTTATACAGATGGTATCCAGGATTGATTTTGATTTGTTTTACAGTATAATAGACAGATTGGATGGTGTCAGATTGTTGTGGTCTCTGCTCAAAAACCAGAATCCTGATGTACAAGCTAGTGCAGCATGGGCTATCTGTCCATGTATAGAAAATGCTAAGGTATGTGTTACTAGTTCTTCATAACTTCATTACTATATCTATACAAATGTCATTATTTTCAATGTCAATCATTATGCTTTCTCCTCTCCTCCTAAATATTCGGTTATGGCCCTTGTCATTGTTAACATCTTATAGACATGCATTTATTTCCCTTGTCAATGTTTATATCTTATGTACATGTAATTATCTCCCTTGTCATTGTTTACATCTTATGAACTTACATTTATCTCCCTTGTCATTGTTTACATCTGATGAACATAAATTATCTCCTTTGTCATTGTTTATATCTAATTAATGAACATACAGTTATCTCCCTTTTTATTGTTTACATTTAAAAACATACAGTTTTCTCCCTTGCTATTGTGTTTCCATCTTGTAGCATATGTAGTTGACTACATTGGGTATATTAATGTTATATCATTATTTACAGGACGCTGGTGAAATGGTTCGTTCATTTGTCGGTGGTTTAGAGCTTATTGTGAGCTTATTAAAATCAGATCATAAAGAGGTGCTAGCTAGTGTATGTGCAGCAATAGCTAATATCGCCAAAGATGAAGAAAATTTGGCTGTCATTACAGATCATGGTGTTGTACCGATGCTTGCAAGATTAACTAACACAGTAAGTACTTTGATTAGTGTCATGTTTCTGATAGACTTCAACACATCAAATGCAAATACCGTTTCATATTTTGTTGTAAAATTAAACAGTAATTTTAAAGCTTTACGTCTATTTAGCGTGCTTGGTGGTACACATTGAGGTTATGTTATGTTGAGGTTTGAAAATTTGGGTGTAATGATAAATCACTCATGGAGTTAAAAATATACTTCTAATTTTTTTTTTATATAAACTTGAACATGTTTCTCTATTCGTTAATACTATGTAAATCAGCAGAATTATACACTTTATTATATGATCTTAATACGTACAACTTCAGACGCTTTCATGGGAAATAAGGGAGGTAATTGATACAATTTAATAAATTACTTTTTTACAGTTGTCTCCCTTAGATAAAAAATTGTATTCTTGGTGATTTTGAAATATTTGGGTTTTGCTTATTGAAAAGGAACTATTTAGTGATTTGTTGGTTTTTATTATTAGTTTATATGTCTTTATGACAAAGAACTTTTTATTCATTTTTGTCATAGTTTTTATACCTTACA
The DNA here is from genome assembly GCA_964023205.1 of Lutraria lutraria. Classification (NCBI taxonomy): domain Eukaryota; kingdom Metazoa; phylum Mollusca; class Bivalvia; order Venerida; family Mactridae; genus Lutraria; species Lutraria lutraria. The sequence goes on along the minus strand of OZ026851.1, from coordinate 1,761,285 downwards.
TCTCTTATTCATGACATTGGTTTTCAATATCTGTTTATCATATTAGTGCTGTAGTTTTACAATTATTGATTTTGCAATAAGAGAAAGTATTTATGATCCACGAACAAATGATCGTAAATATTTATGATATTAATCAATTTATGTTCAGCGTTTTTTTTTCTGTATTAATCATGGTAGCTACTGTTATATCTCGGAATCTCGGACAGAATCCGATCAATAACCAGTATGGTTTTAATTCCGGTATAAATTAAATAATTATCAAATTGCTTGCTTATTAGACATGATTATGCTATTTTGTGTCATTAACAAGAAAAGGGATATTTTATGTTGATATGCTTATATAATTGATATACAGTTCTAAATATCATGATATGTTATATAGAGGCAACCAATTTTTGGTTCATAACTAATATGTGCTCTTGAAGATGCAAAGTTATAAAGTCTCACAGTACAGTGAATTATTTTTCTGTATGTGAGTGTGTCCGCACATTTGAAAAATCCTATATCATCTTCTGCTTAAAAAAACCCAACTTTTTGGAGAATTTTGATGATTCTTTAAAAAAAATGTGTGACAAAGTTTTATTACCTTTACCTTTTGGGTCAAGGTCATAAACAAGTGTATGAGTATGTTATGTAAATTTATGATGCCACATTTACATCTAGTTGTATTTTTATTGATTATAGCCTTACTAAATTAACTCATTAATTCATTTTTTCATTGTTTTCATCAAATTAGTATGGGAAAATATCAGATAAGGTAAAACTGATTGTACAGTCATCCCTTAAATTTACTCTTGTTCCATTTTTATATTCATTCTCTCACTTATCTGGGTATACTGGTAACTTAGTACTTACACATCTCTCATTTCATTCTTTGCTATGCTTCCAAGGACATTGACCTAATTTTACTTCACATTGACCTATTCATCTTTGACCTTGATCTTATCACACTTAGTTTCAAATGACTTGAACTTAAGATTCAGACCTGTGATTGACATTGACCTAAATTAAATTAACCTAGTTTAAATTGACATTGACCTATTTATGACCAGCATTGACCTAGATAGAATTGACATTGACCTAATTAAAATTGACATTGACCTATTCATGACCAGCATTGACCCAGATAAAGTTGACATTGACTTTATTTTACATTTCGATAACACTGCTTCTTCATTTTCATACTTCATCTATATCCTTATGTATATCCATCTTGCATATTTGTCTTAGTACATTAAAATCTGATTCTCTTGCCTCTGTATAAATTAATGCTCTTTAAGGAGGTCAAGGTTATATTTTCTCCTTGTAGCTGGGTTAGTGATGGTTTTTTTACAGTAGTTAGTTATTTTACCTTACTTGATTCCCTATTTAATGTTAATGTGCAACTTTGATACTTTACTGGAAACAATGTTTACTCTTCTTGAGTTCTCTGTGTATGCTCTTCCTTGTTTCTGGCCTTTTGATTGGCTGATTTCGACCATAGTTGTGATATTGTCCAATCAAAAGTCTTCATTCTTTCAATTAAAGGACTCTTACTACAATTTCTAAACCTCCAAATCCTGAAGATTCACTCATTAAAAGAAGTTCTTCATCTTTTATAGTTTCAATTATGCTACATTAGTTTTATATGTAAATTCAGAGACTAATCTAATTTTGTAAACTTTAGTATGGGAAAACAACTAAAAAGGTAATGTACATAAATCGCACTGTGACTCGATCTGCAAACACTTCCCCGAGTGTACAAATTTAATGTTAGACGTTAACATTCTTGAATATCTAATACAACTTGTTTTCTACACAATCACTGGAAACGCTATAAGAACTTATGTCTGAGGAATCCACAATTTAACCTTCTAATGTTCACTCATTTTGATTTAACTCTGCAGGAATGAATGACTGCATGAATTCAGTGAAGTCTTTTTTTCTTATACAGAGTGATGTCCCCTGAGTAAAGAGTTTTTATGAGTTGAGGCCCCTGGTATATATTCACATACACACTGCTTAAAATTTGAGAAGGATCATTTATTTCTTCTGTGGACATATCATTTGTTTCTTTTTTTTACTTGCATATGATGCTTGAATGACCAAATTTAATCAAATTAAACAACAGTAGTTTTAAAATTATGAGTAACAAGCAATATATTGCTTGTGTTCCTCAATTTCAAATTTTGTGTCGCACGTACATTACTGCTTATTGAATATGAGATATACTAAACCTTTTGACAGAAACTTAAAGACACCATATAACTTAGTATGAAAAATGAACTATAATCAACGGAAAAAATTGTATTAGTCAAACTTGATGTCAACAATTAAGGCGAAGAGATAACCATATCTGTGAGTCACATTATATTAGTACCGGTATGTATTCAACGTAAGTGTGTAGATAGTTGCTGGTTTCCTTTTTCCTGGTACACAGTCTGGCTGGTGTCCTTTTTCCTGGTACACAGTCTAGCTGGTTTCCCGTTACATGGTACACAGTCTCTGTATGGTTGGAGGAAACAGGAACTAGTCTATTTAGTACATAGTCACATACTTGAGATAATGAGTAAGACTTAGTGTCATTATCAGATTAAAATCATCAAAATGATAGACACTAGACACTGCGTGTATATGATATGATATCAAATAAACTTTACATTCGATGTCAAAGTTTAAGGTTATTGAAGCTGATATGGTGACAAAATAGCGCTCCCTCATTAGTTACCGACAATCCTACAATTGAGCAATCATCACTGGTACATGAATTTGGCCACAAATAATATCTGGACAGAGAATCAATTGCCATTGCTCATTTTATTGTATCTTTTTAATCACTAAATTTGTCCAATAGAATATTGCCATATTTTCATCTTTTTAATTCAAATTTAATCATTTTTGCAAATGGACTTCTGTCTATAGCTAGGTGCATATAGATGTAACAATCAAATTTACTTTGTTTCTGAGAAATATAAGAAGTTGAGTAGTATACACGATCAATTCTGTATTTTAGTTCAGGATATATGTATTTCAGTTTTCTTAAATACTCGGACTTTTTGATGGTGTTCTGCCAATTATGATTTTGGTCATATTTTGGGACACTAATCAATGAGATAAAATGTCCATATATGTCTGTATTCCAGAATATTTTTCATGTTATTTTAATTCATTATAACAGAGAAATGTTCAATCTTCATCGGGCGTCCACCTTCTGGTAACAAACAACTTTACTCTTTACTTACAAACTGATTGCTTTTTTTTACTAAAACAAAACTGTGCCTGGAGTATTGATAAGAGCCCACCTTTAGTTTGGACAAGTGCTTTAAAAAAAATAGTTCTGTAAACACTGTTGTGAATTTACAATTATATTGTCATTGAATTGATACATTCAGAAATGATCGAATCTTCTCAGTGTTTGATAAGAATTTAATAAATTTTACTTATTAAACTAAAGGTCAATGACATACAGTGATTATATTTAGTTAAACTTTTGTTGACGCACAGTTTATTAAAAAGATGGTCAGAATAGATAACAAAATTTATTTTATCAGTCAAGTGATATCCAGTTATTAAGTCAAGTTATTAAATCTTGACCTTATAAACTTAAGTTAATTGTGCTTCGGAAGTTAATTTATAGTAAATTTTGATTGTTCAACAAAGTATAGCATATAGTGTAGATCATATCAAACATTTGTGGATTTAAAAAAAAAATATTTCAAGTTTTATAATTTCATTTTATGCATAGAAAATTAGTTGTCAGCACAGAGTATTGTCTACAGCATATTACAAAACCAATTTAAATTAATTTGGAAAAAATGATTGTGATGTCCGATTAAAGGCCACCCCACATAATGAGGATTTCAATTTCTATCATTTTTACCTGTTGGTGGCTGTTAAAGTCAGGTTTACTTTGAATAGACTCCAAGATTACAAAGTAGCATTTGTATAAAACTGTCTCATAGAAAACTCTTTTAAGAACCAGGCACATATGAAAATCTCTAATATTAACAGGTTGCTCATGAATTTAACTGTGCATGTTTTAAGTGCTTAACCTAATGGCTTAATTCTTATGTTTCTAGTTAAACTTTGTTATAAATAATTTGAGTTCTCAAATTGAATCTGTTAAGTTCTAATGGATTAAATCTTACAGTAATTGTCTTTAATGCATTTAGCTTACATGGAATTTTTTTCCTGATTTTTAATTTCAAAACGCTTTGCGTTGTTATGAAATCTTGCTGTAGAGAAGAAAATAAAGACGGTGATTAATATTACACTGAAAGTACATGTAGAATGACTTTATGGACATTGTATATTATATGACTCATTATACTCCAATTAAAGTGTACGTTATTAATATTGCTATGGTTGTATAATTAAATTATTAGATATCCATTTCAGATTATTTATTTAACATTTCAATTCAGCATGTTTAAATTTATAGCAAGCTGATGTCAACTGAAAAGTAAGGCCAAAAAAATAATACTTGTGTTTTCAGTTCCTGATTGTCCCGAATATTTTCACACCAACTTTCTTACAGCAAAAAAGTATTTAAAAAACACTAAGGGACAAAATCATACCTCCAGAGTATGAAAGACATGTTTAGAAGAAAAAAAAATCAACTTACCTACCCTATTTTTTGTTTAAGTTACCATAAACACAACAATTATTTTTTTGGCCTTATTGATCTTGTTTTCATGTTATTGATCATTCTGAGTGTAAGCCTTAGAAACTGCTTCATTTTTAATGTGAATTGAATCTCTTACATTCTACTTAAAATGCTTGCCTGACTATTTAATGATTTAAGTGTTATGAAATATACAGGTGAGGTCTAAGTATGTGATGTCTGCCTCGGGCACGTCAAACTTATCTTGTGACACATATATGTTGTATCTAGTAATGAAATAAGTACCGAGTTAGGACTGTCTGTCATTGGTGCAAACTGGCTAATTGACAACTGAAACTACATGTGCTGTAAATTTGTTAAAAAAACTTATTAAGACGTTTAAGCTTGCATTTTATTATATTACATCTATGACAAGTTTGTTACACCATGTTCTGACTATTTCTAAAATCAACTTTTAAGTTTCAGATTTAGGTCTTAATCTTAATTTTGAGGACCTATATCTTAATATACTGATGTCTCATTGGTTGATTCTGAGTTCTATTATTTAAATTAACCAATGAAAATGCAGTATTTGAGACTGACTTCTAATCTCTACTCAAGTACAATGTATGTAATAAAAAAATGCATTGTGTTGAATATGGTGTTAATTTACAAGCCATTAATCTGCTGATAACTGATCATATTTCTTATCTTCCTTATTAGGCCATCCTTAAAAACAATGTTTGTTTGCTGTAACCCGATCCAGAATATTTTTTACAATTTATTTTTCATATTAAACCCAAAATGCATGTCAAAATGCTATTTTTTATTGAAAAAAAAAATTTACTCAAGAGTGGTAAAAAAGTTGGTTAGGGGCTTTTTTGTGAGTAGGTAGCATTACCACAAACATTTATTTTAGGTTGGCCTTATTGCATGTTTTATTTACAGATATTGCATGCAAAAATGTTTTTTTGGTTAAAACACAATACACACTTTCTTATGTTGTTATCAGTATGAAATAGCATCTAATTTTGATGTTTTGCCAATTTAATAAAAAACTGCATACTTTCTTCTTTATAATTCAGATAAGAACGGTAGTACAATAATTAGACATTGAGTTCTCAGTAATTATAAAGGCTTAAATTCTTCTGTTTTTAGATACATACAGGCATTAGTTTGTGATGAATTTTTGAAGAGTTTGTTTTCTGATTAATATATTTTTTTGGTTACCCAGTTTAGAGAACATATGATATTAAGATCCTCTTTTCCTCAGGACGACTGGCATCAAATAATATTTTGTTCGGGGTAACGCTACCTACACACCAAAAACAGCCCTGCCCAACTCTTTTTTCGCTCTCTAGAGTATTTTTTTTTCAATATATAAATACTAGCATTTTGACAGATATTTTTGGTTCAATGTAAAAATAAATTGTAAAAATAAAATATTTCTTACCTACCTACCCACTGAAAATTCTCTGGGTAGGGTTACATCAAACAAACATTTTTTTAAAACGGATGGCCTGACATTGATTTTAAATTCTAAGGCATCAAGGTTTACTCATTTACTGAGTTTGTGTAACATTGTGTTGAATTGTTAAAAGGTAATTATATAGTTATACGGAACTTTATTCCGTATACATGTATATACCAAAGAACTACTCTCTAAAAATTGATATAATTTCCCGTTATTTCAGACTGATGATAAATTACGTCGACATTTAGCTGAAGCTATTGCACGTTGTTGTAACTGGGGTAACAATCGTGTAGCATTTGGCCGTGAAGGTGCCGTAGCTCCACTTGTACGCTACCTCAAATCATCTGATGAACAGGTGCACAGGTCCACTGCCAGAGCTTTGTATCAACTTTCTAAACATCCAGAGAATTGCATCACAATGCATGAAGCCGGTGTTGTACAGGTACGAGAGAGTGATATTAACATCATTATAAATTTCCAGTCAATTTTCTATTATCCAATTTAATAATGAAGAAAATTGGCCAACTTTTCAATGTTTTATCAATGTGCCATTTTACTTGTACTGTACACCCAGTTATATAAGTAAATATATTACATCTACAGTACAACCTCTCCAGAGCGGCCCTCTGTACAGCAACAACCTCTCTATAACAACACATTAAAATTTTCCCTAAGCTGCTATTTACTATAAATTTAACCTCTGTAGAGCAACAAACTCTAAACAACGGCCAATATTCACAGCTCCCCCAGCGTGTTGCTCTACAGAGGTTGTACTGTAAATCAAAAACTTAATTTAATATTTTCTTTATTTTATAAAAAAACATACTTTCTGCAGATACAAAATGTAATTAGAACAATCTAATGCACACTGTGAATTTTGTTTGCTCAACCCCCATCCTCCCCCTCATGTGAAACCCCCATCCTCCCCCTCATGTGAAAATCCTATAAAAATGTTTCCAGGCTGCAAAATTAAAGTTATCTGTTTCACTATAATTCTCATACAAGATAAAATTGTTTAATTCTATGTTTTGTTACTCATATTTCAGCCATTAATGAAGATGGTTGGATCAAAGGACGAAGATCTCCAAGAAGCTGCTGCTGGTTGCATAGGAAACATCAGAAGACTCGCATTAGCCAATGAGAAAGCCAGATACTCATAAACTAACCAATCATAAACACTCTTACATAATTCAAAAATAATAAAATGGACACCATATAGAATTCAACTTTGAAATGGATTCAACAGATAAAAAAGAAAGTGATTTTTTTAAAAACCTCAACAGTATAAACAAACTATTCTCTTTAGTGTTATGTCAGCATTTTTTATTTACAAACAATTATTTGGTCAAAAGGGCTTAGAAAAGGTCTTCATGTATGTCTGTATATCACAATTTATTACAGATTTCAAGGTTTTTTTATTGAAAATACAATGGAATATAATAAACATGTACAATACAGATGAAAACTTGTCAGAATTATTTGTCAGAAAAAAATTTATGACACAATTGCATTTTAATTGGTCAAATTCACTTCTGCTATCCATGGAAATCTTTCTAAACAATGTGAGTTGATAAAAACAGTGTATGTATGTTTTGTACACCAACTAATAAATAAATGCTACCAATATGACCATCTTTACCTTACAATAAACTAAGCACCTGCTATTGCGGAATATGTATAATTAAGGACTGCTAATTAGCCCCACCAATATCTATAAATTTACAATACAACAGTTCTTAATATTATACTAAATTGATTTTATTGTTTTGCAATATTCAAAAATATCTCATCAATTTCTGGTTGATATTCAGTTTTTGTTTCGTCTGTCATATTTAACTGTTTGTTCTTAGTAATATATAAAACATCATTTGTAGTGAGTTGAACAATTGTTTTGTAAAATCACAAAAAAGCAATACAACATAATTATGTTTGTGTTTTTATTTTATTTTTTAAGAAATAAAATGTTAATATAATGTTGATGTTTGATGTTACGAAGTTTGTTTACCAGATTTTTTGGAATTTTTATGAAATATACTCCAGATTTTTTGTCGAATTTGGTTCAAGAATACACTTGTTAAAAAATCACTATGAATTGATATACCGGTACATGCTTAACTCTATGAAAACTTCCATACTTATGATTAAAACCTCTACTTGATGATTAGGCAAAATAAGTACCAACTGTAAAGAATAGTACAATTCTAGACATTAGTTTTACACTATAGAAATTTATAATCTATTAGCCGTCCAAGGTACCTGTGATATTTTTGTACAGAATAATAATATTTATAATTATTATTTAATTGATTTATTAGTTGTTTTTTGTTTTTATGAGAATATTTTGAAAACTGTAGCGGCGAAATTATATCTAAGAAACTGATGAAATAAAATCTAAACAAAAAGTATATTGTTCACTTTTTAGAATAATGAATAGCCTTGTTGCATGCATGCAGCTACTTCCATCACAAGTTGCTGAGATTTGAACAAATTCTGGGAGAGAAAGTGAGCTTTTACTAAATTGTTAAGAAGTTCAACATTCGCCAGAATTTCTCTTACACTACAGTGATTGACCATATTAAAACATGGTCAGCTACACTTCTGACAGTAAAGTCAAACCTTTGTTAGGGGCCTCCTCCGAATAAAGGACATTTAAAATAATTGTCAATGATTATTTAGAACAAAATTACCCCATTATAAGAGTCACCTGTCAATAAAGACCACATATAATATTTTCCAAGGATGGCCTTTGTTCACAGGGTTGACAATATTCTTGACATCATTTGGTGGTGGTCAGTTTGTCATAGACATACACCTCAGTGGTTCAACACAGAGTGTCTAATACATGTATGTAGATCCACGAATATCAAATAGTGATCATTTTGCTTACTGTATGAGATGATGTGTAGCTTTCGATACAGATGTGCTTTCTTAGGATGATAGCCATCCTATATATAAATGGACAACTTTCAGTTATAGATATAGCAGCCAAATTGCAAGGACCTAGTACCTTAAAAGGATAGGGTACATTGCATGATGGTATACAGTCAAAGCTGTATTAGCGATCACCTATGAATAAAGTTCATTCTTCTAAATACTGTCATTGACTATTTTAAACAAATTTACCTCCGAATAAGGGCCACCTGTAAATAAAAGCCACATTTTGTCTTTCCCAAGGGTGGCCTTTGATCACAGGTTTCACTGCATAATGGCCATCTAGACCAAAAACACATTTATCATATACATGTACATATATAATATATACATGTTGTTGCCAATGAAGAGTTATAGATAACAACAATATAATATCAATAGTGCCTTCAAGAAAGAGGTGTATCTGAGTGTATTACTGAATTTGATAATGCCTATATTTAAATTAACGTACTGAAAGTACTCATGGAAACTGAACTTAATAGACTTGCACTGCAACATGGAACTGGAACTAGTTCAACAATTGCATGGCTGATGAAGAAACACATAGAACCAAGAACTTATATATATATGTATATAAGTCCTTGATATGTGTGTATATAAGTCCTTGATATGTGTGTATATAAGTCCTTGATATGTGTGTATATAAGTCCTTGATATGTGTGTATATAAGTCCTTGATATATGTGTATATAAGTCCTTGATATATGTGTATATAAGTCATATGTGTGTATATTAGTCCTTGATATATGTGTATGTAAGTCCTTGATATGTGTGTATATAAGTCCTTGATATATGTGTATATAAGGCCTTGATATGTGTGTATATAAGTCCTTGATATGTGCATGTGTACATAAGTCCTTGATATATGTGTATATAAGTCCTTGATATGTGCATACGTACATAAGTCCTTGATATATGTGTGTATATTATAAATCCTTGATAGAACTTAGTTAGGCCTAGGTCCACATCAAAATTCATGCGCGCTGAGAGAGTGACGGCTATGGAAAGCTGAACTATCGTTCAGTTTCTAAAAAAGGTGGAATCGAAGCACAGAAAGCCATAAATTACAATATAACAAACATTCCGCACACTTAAACGGTACAAAATGACAACTTATAACAAACTCAATTTGCGTAGTGAGCAAATGTTTGTAGTATGTATAATATAAGTTACACCAAAGGGATTATTTCATAACTTTATAATTCTAGAATTGTGAGGAATATTTCAACTAAAGTCAATAAAACTAATTCCATATTCAATAAATTCTTCACATCTCTGCAATAATTTCCCCAGAGACATTTTATGCTTTGGTTTCCACAATTTATAGATATTTACAAAACGACTCAGACTTCAAAACGTGGGTGTACATGATGGATTATGCCCTGCTTTATAAATTATATATCATCAAAACTTACGTTCTACGTTCCTTTCTGTTAAGATCGATGTGTATCGCAGGCCAGGCCACTGCGGTACGTTCGATGCATATCGCGGTATGGGTAGACCGATACGAAAATGCACCACGGTACTCTTTTTAAATTAAAACATCCTTCATTTACTACACATATTAGCATTGTTGACTGTGCTGATTTACAACTTGAAAGTTCTAATTAATGCGTTCTAACTGCTCCATCAGCAGGTTTTCAGTATATAAACTTAATTAAAACCCTATAAAAGTAACTATATATACGGGCTATGAACGTATATATTCCCCATGCAATACCCGAAAACATCACACATTGAAGCAGTGTTGTTGTTTACTTTATTGAGACTTTTATGATCATCTTTGATGTAGCATAGACACATTAAAAGCATGTTACAGACTTATGGCAATATGGTACATGTTACTCACCAGGAACACACAAAGATACAGTCAATTTTGTATGAACACAAAGAACAGGGACAGCACATACAAAGAACTGGGATAACAAACCCAATGAACAGGGATAACACACACAAAGAACAGGGTTAACACACACAAAGAACAGGGATTACACACAAAGAACAGGGGTTACACACACAAAAAACAGGGTTAACACACACAAAGAACAGGGATTATACACATACAAAGAACAGGGATTATACACACACAATGAACAGTGTTAACACACACAAAGAACAGGGTTAACACACACAAAGCACAGGGATTACACACACACAAAGAACAGGGATAACACACACAAAGAACAGGGTTAACACACACAAAGAACAGGGATTACACACACAAAGAACAGGGATTGTACACATAAAGAACAGGGTTAACATATATAAAGAACAGGGTTAACATACATAACGAACAGGGTTAACACACACAAAGAACAGGGATAACACACACACAGAACAGGGATTGTACACATAAAGAACAGGGTTAACACACATAAAGAACAGGGTTAACATACATAAAGAACAGGGATAACACACACAAAGAACATGGATAACACACATAAAGAACAGGGATAACACACACAAAGAACATGGATAACACACACACAAAGAACAGGGATAACACACACAAAGAACAGGGATTACACACACAAAGAACAGGGATTACACACACAAAGAACAGGGATAACACACACAAAGAACAGGGTTAACACACACAAAGAACGGGGATTACACACATAAAGAACAGGGATAACACACACAAAGAACTGGGATAACACACACAAAGAATTGGGCTAACACACCCAATGAACAGGGATAACACACACAAAGAACTGGGATAACACACACAAAGAACTGGGATAACACACCCAATGAACAGGGATAACACACACAAAGAACAGGGATTTCACACATAAAGAACAGGGATAACACACACAAAGAACAGGGTTAACACACACAAAGAACAGGGAATATACACATAAAGAACAGGGATAACACACACAAAGAACTGGGATAATCACACACACAAAAAACAGGGTTAACACACACAAAGAACATGGATTACACACACATAAAGAATAGGGATAACACACACAAAGAACAGGGATTACACACATAAAGAACAGGGATAACACACACACACAAAAAAACAGGAATAACACACATAAAGAACAGGGATAACACACACAAAGAAAGAGTTAACCATTGTTTTCATTGATGTCGGCAAACTACTTACCATGTCTAAGCATTGTAAGCAAAGACCTATATGCATGGTAACCTTTGGTCTAAGCCGTAAATGACAGTCGTCATGATTATTGCATTTTCTTGGTAGATTGTTCAATTTAGTGTCGTTTACGTAACCTATCACAGATGTAAATCTAACTATTCGAACTTTCTACTCATTGATAATTCATTTAACTTTCTTTATCAAGGGAACACCGATCGACAACATATAATGGGTTTTCCTGAAAATGATGTTTAATCAATATATATTAGTCTAGTTCCTTGTTTCCAAGCACTGGCTGTCATGCAGCGATTTTGACATCTATACAAAACGGTGCAGACAGCTGACTTCAAATTACTGTAACATCTTACCGATAGAGTGACATAGGTTCGAGCCCATCTACCGACCATGTCTCTTTATGTGAAAACGTGAGCAGTTGCTTACGGAGGATGGGAGTCTAGTACTGGCTCTTCTCAGGAACGATTGGTTGGTGAATTATCCGCCTCATACGACTCTGACTGTTGAAAAGGGGCGTAAAACCCGATATAAACAAACAACCAAAACTATTCTACATGCATGGTAACCTAATGTGACTCTGACTGTTGAAAAAGGACGTTAAACTCGATCAAACAAACAAACAAATAAAACGGTGCTGTTTTTATTTGACCACATGTCAAGGTTACGTCTACATGTTGTGAAAAGATCGTTATGGCGTAAACAATGTTTGATATGCTCATTCAAGTATAAGTTAGGTAGTTAGGGATATTTTGTTTACCTTTGTGCTCTTAAAAGCGCACGGAAAATCAGTTAATGCACCGTTCATTATGCCAAATAAAAAAGTATAGGGAAGGGAAATTATGGTGGTTCGGGTAATTTCGCGGCTAAGGGAAGTTTAATAAGTGAATAAAATTCCTGGTAATGTCTCAAAACTAGCCACACAATTTTATAATGGCCAGATAAAGCAGGCACGAGTTGTTCGTGCAAGATAAGAATCACGGCACCTAACATTTACCAGAAAATTTGCTGACATCAGAACAAAGTGAGTTATGGAATACCAGACGATTTGCAATTGTAGATCAAACTAAACGGAGAAGTGCTTATCAAGCTATATCGTGATTCCCTAATTGGGAGTCATTTGCATATTTATGAGAATTGAGCAATGTTATCCCCGGAGCCAAGAAACTAATTTTAGATACATACACAGATTAAATGATTCCATTTATATATAAGAGTTACTGTACATTTTGGGACAGTTCATGGTGAAATCAATGCTTATTCATTCAAACAGTCTTGGAAATTATATAGCTAGGCTATTAATGAAACCATGAAACTTTAATATTACTGAATATAGACTATATACAGTAGTAGAAACGAAATGATCAGTGTACTTGGCATTGCTTAACATTCGGGCTTCCTCGGCATTTTCCGATCAGTGCCGAATCAATCGGATGTTTCTGTAGCATTCGGAAACATCAGTCGAAACTCCTCGTTCGGCGTTTGTAATTGCCGAAACATGCTGGTCACACTTCGGTCGTTTCCGTAGCCTCATTTTCGGAATGCGCAGCACTTGGCGTGCCGAATGAGCTTATAGCACAGACCACCCTATTGCCGTTTTGTTCAATGGCTACTTAATTTCCATCATGGCTGACCCTGACAATACATATATAGTAGCAATTAAACCATGGCAACCAGTCATCCTAGAGTGCCTAGTGGTGAAAAAGTAGCAATTGGCCTGAACTGGAAGCCACATTAACATTCGGAACTCCTCGGCGTTTGTCTAACGAAACTGCGTATTTCTCAGTTACGGAAATGCCCGAGTAGTTACGATTGCCACATTAACCAAAACTTGTAATCCTTCGGTTTTATACCGGGCGTGTTCTCGGTGACGGTAATGTCCGGGGTGTCCCGAATAGTTGATCAGTACAATTGTGATATCCGGACCATGTGGAAAAGAAAAAGGCGTTCTGGCTGATAGATTTCAGTTACTACAAAATGAAACCCAAAACAGTTTCCTATTACATATTATTAAGATCTGACAAACATAACTTCCTCTATAGATGTCAACAACGATCATCATACAATATAAATTGTAAAGAACAGTGAAATATGAATTTACCCGTATTTATTAAGATATTTTATTTCACGAGAAAATCAATATTTTCAACAAAACTTCATTAGTGTTGAGTTTACATATTTTCATACATGTATATTTGTGCACATCATCACGGTAACAATGTATCTTTGATACAGTGCCCCCTTTTTGGGAGTAGCAAAATTATGTTGCTGATGAGAGGTTGTTGCTCTAGAGAGGGTAATTAATTAAATTGATAGTTAAATCGTACAAAAAATCGTAGAAAGATCATGCTGTTACTGGTATGGAGGTTGTTGCTCAAGAGATGGCCGCTCTGAAGAGGTTGTACTGTGCATGTATAGATGTTAAATTCTTTAATTGTAACACGATATAGACGTTGCTAGACGCATGTCAGTGCACGACTAGGTAGGCCAATGCGTCTGGGGCTAATGTATTTATAAGAACATTCAACATTTTCCGGCAGAGATATAATCTTCGCGGAAAATATCTAACAGGAAGCAACATATAGGTTCCTCTTGTAACGTCCGTGTGCTGTAATTTTGATTGTGTCTTCGATTCATGTGTTCCATCAGATGAGATTATTCAATTATTGGTTTCAGCAATCAGCATTCTCTAAACCGTGACAACATATCAAAATTTACCGGAAAAGTCCCATAATGTGATTATAAGACGCAGTCTGAAACACATGTAGCTAAACAGAACGAAGTAAATGTTTCATGTCTATTGCATGGGGGGGGGGGGGGCTAGCGCACGATGCAGGAATAGTGTATAATATATTGTTATTAGGGCCTGGAATGACAACAGGAACTAAAAACACATTCAATATCATAATAATTTATATACCCCTGTGGTCCATTGCGTCATTAAGTCTCAATTCTAAATACAATGTGTACGATCTTATATTACATTTGTAAGTAGATATAACATACCACAAGAATTAGTATCGAGTTGAACACTTTACGTGATCTATCTATAGTATTACAAAGTCACAAACAAACAGCGGAAAAGGCCACTAAAACATAACGATAAATATAGAAACATTAGGTTTATTTATCAACGACTGTCAACCTAGATATCAAAACTCAAATCAGACGTCAAAATATACTTTATAAGAACGTTTAACCTTTGCTAAGCAACCATCTCTGTATACATATATCACCTTATTTATAAATGCCGCTGACTTTGATCAGAGTTCCACAGTTAATAATAACGACCATGAATTAAGTCCAGACGTTGTTTTCGTGGTCGATGAATTGATCAGCTGACTCCTTACACTGCAGTATTACACAGTGAAACCTGGTATCAGAGACCAGTTACCTCACACACGAAGTATGTTGGATCCCCGGAACTCACGGAGCCCCCTACTACATCAATACATACGTACTAAACAAATATATCGTTGCTTAATTATACAGTGCAGCCTCTCCAAAGCAACACCCTTTGGAGTAGCAAAATTATGTTGTTGTTGAGAGGTTGTTGCTCTAGAGAGGTTAAATGTATAGTTAAATCATGCGGTGGGGAAAATCATGCTGTTGTTGAAGGGAGAGGGTCGATAGGGAGTGGTTGAATTGTACTTTTATTAATCATTGTTACGTCCGCATTCTTTCGTTATCCATATTTTGTATATTAACAATATTAACAATCTAGTTATTATGTACATTTTGTACACATGTGTATGCTTGTCATCGTCATGTGATTCGTCTCTGCGTGAACTTCCTGTTTGAACGAAATTTGAAAATCCAATGATATTTGCTAAACAGCCCTCAAAGGCAATTAAACCGATACTAGTATATGCGTTTTACATTCCTTAAATACATACGAGGAATTTGTACATGATTATTTACAAAATAAAATATATATTTACTGGCTACGTAAGTCATTCGGAATGTGAACCGAAACTAATAGATTTTCCAAAGTTTGAATCATGCATGTAATGCAATCAACACCTGCAGTTGATATACTAGCTAGTACTCACACACCTTGCAACCAATGCCTGCAGTAACAAGAGACATGTATCATAGTGGTTAGCTTTGTTTCTGGTTACATGTTCATTAAAAATAGCGTAGGTAGATCGGGACGTTTTTGAAGGTTTTTGGGCTCTTGAAAGCGTTTGGAAAAGTACAAAAATGACAATCTGGATTTCCCGTTTCTCGGGCTTTATAAAATGTCCAAGGTGGCGGGGGAATTTTGGATAGGAATTAAGAGTCACCAGAAACGAACTATTTTTTATGCCATAATAGTTTAAATGTTTTATCTACATAACCAACGAGCGTTTTAACACAATAGCCTTAATTTTATTCACATGGTGGCCTTTATTTGGAGGTGGCCGTTAACACCGGTTTGCCTGTATATCATGTTCACAAACATATTGTTTAACTTTAAGACTTTCGTACTAAAATGGATACCATTCATTCAGAATTTTTTCATTGTCATATGATACGTATATGTTTTCTGGAGAGGTTGGGCTATCGATGTAACCTTATTGTACGCGTGACAGCCTGGGTCCGGATAAGTTGCATTTATACATTAAATTGCGTCACATGATGGTGAAATTGGTTTGGCTAAATGACAGTAACGACCGGTATTATGTAATTCAGGTACATTATATTTCAGTACACGCGTCATTTTCCAATGTTAAGGTCAACAGAGGTCACTCGTCACTATCTATCATATGACTGTTATACATGAAGTCATATGACTAATTGCTCATATGTAAAAATACTCACGACGGTCATTTACTTAGGTGATTTAGCTTTCTTAAATGTTTATCCACGTTTATGGTATCGAGACATCGCAGCATGAATAAGATCACCACCATTAATTAAACACCCATGACAGAGTACAAAGAACTTTATATTAAAGAGGGGTGGGGGGGGATAATGTTTTAAATTGTTTATTGGTCGTATGATGCCGGGATCAATTTCGATAAACTGACTTTAACTGAGGATAAATTACCTTATATTCAGTTGTTATATATTAACATACATGTATATTCTACTAAATTCTAAACGTTTTAACTAAAAGCGATTGAATTGAATTATATGTGGACCGTCTTCCTCTCCATGGACAACCCGAGTGAGCTACATTTGTTCATGTAGAGAAAATATTTATATATGTGTAATTATTGCCCGAGAGAGGAATGTTAAAAACAGTTTGATGTTCTTGCGAAATAATCGACATTCCGAAGTTGAACGATAATATTCAGTATGTATATAGTTTACTAATCAAACATACATGCAACACGTGCATAGTTCTTGTTATCTTTCCAATAAGTCGAATAAAAAACATGATTTAATACATTCAGGAAAAATATACTTCTCAAACATATGAAAGCAAGATTAACTCGATAATAAAGAGCCTGAAAGATAGGCCATTTCAAAATAGCGTAGACAATTTGATTAAAGATTGCCAGTTTGAGATAAAACCGAAATAGGTCGTTAATTATTTGTCAAGACTAGTAGCGTAAGTAGAGGTATCGATCGGACCTGTTTGTGTCTGAATTGATCTGTCGCGTTTTATACACCGCGCTATTTTGATTCAAAAGAAGAAAGTTTTCTAAACTTGTATGATGTTAAAGGACTGTAAATATTCGCATGGTGTATTTTTTTTTGCAGAAAAAGTATCAACCTCTGTTTGTTATGAATATTTTAATTAATGCTTGACCGGTGGTTATATAAACGTATACAGACAAACTTAATTGTCTATAAAAAACCTAATATGAGAGATTAAGTGCCATCTTAATTGGAAGTGGTTTTCATCCCAAGATTAAATTGCAAATATTCGTATTTGAATAAAAGCTACTGTGACCCATTCGATACACATATACTAGCATGAGATATATTGGCTAAGATGGTACATCCAGTTTTTAAACGTAATTACATTGTACAAATAGTTTTACTCAGTTGAATGTTTTCACTTTTGTAGATCTGTTGTTTGGTGCTAAAGGTACATATATCGAGGGTTCAGCGCAACAGTGTTGTAACTCATATTGAAATAAGAACAAGTTACGACAGTGTTGCGCTGAGCCCTCGATATACTGAATGCATACCATAAGCATATGACTTTAAATTTTATTAAAACTGTATACAGTACAACCTGTCCAGAACGGCCCTGTCTAGAGCAACAATCTCCATTCAGCAACAACATGTTTTTCCCTCAGCACGATTTATCTATTGTTTAACCTCACTTGAACAACAACCTCTCAACAACAACCTAATTTTAGTAACTCCCAAAAGGTGTTGCTTTGGAAGTACATCAGTGTACAACCAGTGATACTAATGTAATAAAGTGACTCCCTGGTACAACCAAACGGGTCCGACACAAGCAATTTGAGCCAAGAACTAGGACAAAGAATATATAGATCGGACCCCTTTGCGTAAAACAGGACACCGATCTCAAATATTTCCTGGGCCAAGCCCAGAACAAATATCTGTCACGTAGCAATACATTTCAAAATCGCTGAAACAGTGTAGATAACACATACAGAAGATTATTACATGTATGTGTGGGAGTGATCTAGTCCTTCTTAAAACATTACCTTGATGATATCCGAAAAGGGGTGTGGCATGTTTGTACCGCATTTAAATACTAGTAATCGTATTAACTGACATCCATAAAATACTATATATATACAAGTATTACGTACAGGACAGTAACTTGACACAAAACCAAATTATAAAAAGGTATAGTAGCTCGATCATGAAGTCAAAACTTGGTTAAGTGTCAAGTACCTAGCTGTGGCAATTATAATTATATATATATACGTTAAGTCAAAATTAGCGAATTTGATGTCGTCACTCATAATTATTTCAAATTTAGGTCAGAATTTGTTTTATTTCAGTACGAAAAATGTACGTATACATTTTTTAATAGGAAAACATATTTCATTTTCTCTCGTGCAATTGACTTGTACTGACATAATTGTGGTACATTCAGAAAGACTTGGATATCTAAGCAATAAACGTACGTTTATGTACATAATTTATGTATATACATGTATAAACAAATATGTTACTATGTCGTAAATATTTCATGACAACAGCTGCTCTCCTAAATATTTAACATTATCATTGAATAACCTGTCTGTCAATATATCTAAATACAGTACAACCTCTCCAGATCGGCCCTCTCTTAAGCAACAACTTCCCTTCAACTACAGTAGGATTTTCCCATTACACTATTTAACTATCAATTCAACCTGTGTAGAGCAACAACCTCTCAACAACAACATAACTTCGCTACTCTTAAAAGGTTGTTGCTTTGGACAGGTTGCACTGTATATCTGTACGTAAATACAATGTTTATTATATCAGTTCAGAAAAACACCTCACCCAAGTACATTTGTATCGTAAAGAAGCAACGTATCGTATATATATATACATATTGTTAACGCATGTCATTGGTGATATTGTTAATTGTCCTATTTCTATGCATTCTGCACATGCACTCAGAAAAGTCCAGTCATTCCAGATAAAATAAAACATTTCCAAAAAATATAAGACCAAACAATAAATAAATATATGGTTTCTGTAAACATCTCATTAAATCATAAGGTCACAAAAAAATGAATTCATAGAATCTGCCCCCCCCCCTCCCCTATAGAAAGTTGGGAAGTTGGCAATACATTTTTCAAAAATAATTATATTTTAGTTCCTGATGATTGTATACATGTAGTTCATATGAAGTATGATACTTCCTTTGATAATACAGTACAACCTCTATAGAGCAACACTCTTTAGGAGCTTCAAATATTGGCCGTTGTTTAGAGGTTGTTGCTCTACAGATGTTACATTTACAGTAAATATCAACTTAGAGAAAGTTTGAAGGTGTTGTTATAGAGAGGTACATGTAGTTGTTCTACAGAGGTTACATTTACAGTAAATATCAACTTAGGGAAAGTTTGAAGGTGTTGTTATAGAGAGGTTGTTGCTCTACGGAGGTTAAATTTACAGTAAATATCAACTTAGGGAAAGTTTGAAGGTGTTGTTATAGAGAGGTTGTTGCTCTACAGAGTGCCGCTCTGGAGAGGTTTTACTGTACAATCATATCTATACATGTATGTAAATGCCATTGTTCGTCAATCTTATATCATATTAATTATTCATATTTGTATCCTTGTGGGTTTTTTAGCCTTTCGGAAATAAAATGTTTCTCTCTCTATGAAAATGTTGACAATATTTTTTTACTGAAGTCAAACACCAAGAAACCATACAAGTTTATGAACCTCCACTGTTTATGCCTGATAATGAATTTTGATCTTTTCTAACTTGAACATTTTTTGAAATTCTTGAGTTGATCACCATGTGTTATTCACGTTAACTATAATACAGTTTCTCAATATTACAATCCATATATTACAGTAATAATATGATAACATTCATCCAATATTGACACAGTAATAGATAACATAATGTACAGACAAGATAAAAGCTTTGTATGCAATCGTAACTACTCGGGTATTTCCGTAACTGAGAAATGCCCGCTGAGGAGTTCTGATTGGGATGTGTGCTCAGACCATCAGGTCAATACAAGAGACATCCATCTTTATTTGTAATCACGTACATCATACGTTTCATGCTTATTTACATAGGAATGTATTTTGCACCTAATTTGTCAATTAGTCATACTCATCCGTTGTTAATTAGTCAACATCTCAGATAAAATGTATACATTGTACAATTTTAATTATAATAATTACTTGTTCCAGTACAAAGTATGTGATCTACCAATTTGTCATAAACAAACCCTGTCGTTCTTCAAAATTATTAACATGGGTGTGTGGGCAACTGTGTGTGACTACACTCAGCAGATTTAATAGAGAATTAATATTTTTACCACAGCTACTTCTATATGGACAAATCCACTTGTCATCTTTTTATTACGAGTAGAAATCGTCTCAGCTGTATATTAAAACTAGTTAAAATGTCTAAGCTCAGGTCATCCTGACAGACAAGAAACCTGAAAAATAATTGTCAAACCCATTTGGCCTTATTAAATGTTTTTTGACAGACAAGTAACGTATATGTCACAGTACTGGACATAAACAGTATAATACTTAACTAAGCTACTACCTCGGTGTAAAACTATTACATTATTACAACCACATACTCGTCACACTGCTTTTTCAAATACTTCATGAATCCATATTTCAAATGAGTATTGATATTTTTTTTGCCATAAACATGATATTGACCAGAAAGTGTATATATGTGTGAACAACAAATAAACACCATGCGACTTTCATCATCATGTTTGTTAAGTAAGACCACATGTTACCATGGCATTTGTGTCCTAAGGAATACAAACATTTTCTATTTCTTTGGATCATATAACAAACATTTTCTATTTCTTTGGAATGCATTGATATCCAAAATAAATCCTTAGGAAGTCATTTGTTTCATTAATATCATTCAATACCGCTTACAGTGGTAGACATGGCAACAGATTGCTTTACATAGAGCTCTATAAATTCTCAGATCTTTTCTCTTTCTCAGGGTGTGGCAAAAACAGCTTAGACCCAAATCTTAAGTGCACATAACGACAAAACCATCCCAATTTTCATATGTCCCTGCTTTAGTGTTATCAGCAAGATTTTGTAGTTAATTGACAATTTGCATACATTGTACACAATTGTCTGGGGAAAAGATATTTTTAAAAAGCATTGGAAAACATTTTTTAAAAAAGCTGCAATTAGGAGTCATTAATGCAAGACAGTAAAACCTAAATATTCGGTGTTTTTTCTGGTTACCCGCATCGACTAACCCTAATTTTACCCTGTGACCCTACATCTGAGGAACGGTACATTCCACTTATAACATATTTTGTAACCTTTCCATATGCTTTCAAGAGCCATAGATAAAAAAGGCCCTTAAACATTAATTTTGAGGCAGTTTTAATAATGAGTTGGTCTTAATTTTGTGTTTGTTACATATACAGTACAACCTCTCCACAGCGACCCTCTCTTGAGCAACAACCTCTCTTCAACAACAGCATAATGTTTTCCCACGCAGGATTTAACTATTAATTTAACATCTCTAGAGCAACAACCACCCAACAACAGCAACATAATTTTGCTATTCCCGATGGATGTTGCTTAATAGAGGTTGTTACATGCATAATTGAGTATGCCACAATATTGAGGTGCACATTATATCGAGGTTGTACTGTAACCCAATTGCATCCTGAAAATACCAAGAATACCTTTGTTCAATTTTTAAGCTTTACCCTACATTGCTCATGAACATTTCAATTAATGAATTTTGTCTGCACAAATATGCCTGATAAAACAGCACAAAAACAAGGTTCTATATATTGCACAGCCAAGATTAATTTGATGATAAAAACCTCTGTTAAGTTTATTCTATTTATCCAGCATCCTACAATTTTATGTCAGTGATGCAAAATTTCTTCCAGTGTTCTAAATAATATCACCTATAAGTTGTGTTTTACATTTGTAGGTAATCTTTTTATATTCCTATCAGTAACTTTGATTTCTGATATTAAGCATTTTATAGCATAATAAATCTTCAACCTAGTTTTCATAACATAACAAAGAGAGCTCAGATCCCTGAATAAATATCAATGTTTTTACATCAGTTTTCTGTATAAAGATATCTCCACAACACGATCAGAAACTTGAACCCATAAAATGTTAGTGCTTTAGATGATAACAAAACATATTTGTTGTCATTAAACTTTAGTCTGTGCTGAAAACAAATGTGACTATTTAAAAGCTTGATTCAAACTTTACGTCCTTTTCTAGTGTCATGATTGGTTGATTTTGAACTCAGATTTAAATCTGACCAATAACAACACAGCAATCTAGTCAGGTCTTTTCTATATATTCCTAGGTCACAAGGTACTGAATTGAACAATCTGACCAGTTTATTCCTGGACTTTTTGTCAATATCACATTCAGATTGGTTTCCATGGCAACAAATGTACAATAATTATGTTGCTGCTGGTTGCAATACTTTACAAAAAAACTTCATTAATCAGATTTCCTGGACTCTGTGGGACACTTAATTTAATCCCAAATAGATTGAGCATATATACAATATACATGTAACTTGTAATGATGAATTTATCATACACATTTTAATCTCTTCAGAGCGGCCCTCTCTTGAGAAACAACCTCCCTGCAACAATGGTATGTTTTTCCCACTGCATGATTTAACTATTAATTTAACCTCTCTAGAGCAACAACCTCTCAACAACAACATAATTTTGTTACTCCCAAAGGGTGTTGCTTTGGAGAGGTTGTACTGTATTTAATTTCTTTATCTCACACAAATCTTTAGTCCCCCAGCACCTTCAAGCATTTCCTTACCAATTAATGGTAAAAGACCCTTTTTGTATACATGTACAAATAAGCCAAATCTCCTTAACAAAAAATTAACATGGCGAAAACACTGATATAACTGCATTGCTAAAGTGAAGTTTATTTGCTAGATTTGGTCATTTTCAGATTAAATTAAGTCTACGTGATTGAATTCACAGGCTATTTATCATATATTGTACTTGTTTAATGTACATGCTTAGTTCAAACTTCAAAAAGTCTTTAGACAAGTGCATGTGTGCCCAATTCTGACTCATCCTAAGTAAGTTCGAATGATAACACTTTATCTTTATATAATGGATCGCTTATATAACAGACCGTTCTAATCAGTGAGTCAGGGATAAATATACGAACTACACATCACAATTGATAATCACTGAATTCAAAAACTGATGCATGTTACATCATTTTATTATCAACTAATCAATCCACAGTCATGTACATTCTTATTTTGGTGTGGATAGAACTATCTAGGCCATGAGATTTTACATGTCCATTAACAGGAGGGTCATATGGCAACATTACCAGTTTCAATGGTCAAGGATGACCCAAGGCTTACACTCAGGTAAAACCACTGACTTTTCACCAATCAAGAGGCCTTCAACCACATTGTTTCCATACTTAAACCATAACTTTGCCATTTCTTCAGATATATTCATCAAAACTCTTTTATTAAGTTCAGAAATCATTGCTCTTTCTGGACAGGTAAATCCGGAATATTGTCAACTGTCTTATAAATCTGCTGTACAACTGCCTCACTTAATGTACAAGAAATTATAAAATGAACTGCACTTTTTTATGAAATGTTGTTGACACAGCCTTTATGAATTATCAACAGATATCTACTTGAATATCAAGATATCAAGCAAACAAGATTACAAGTGAACATGTGAATATTCCAAAGTTCTTGCGTTGAAGTATGTAACTGACGTATACACTTTAATACTAGCAAAATAACAACAAAAAATGTTTAATTTTTTGCAGACTTTTTTAATGAAGATTTAAATTCTATCAAACAACAGTAAATGACAAAGAAAATACATTTTTATCAAGTAATATAGACACATGTACATGTACAAAAAAATAAACGAACATCAGAAAAGAGTTCTTATAAAAAGATTCATTTAGAGTTTGTTATATATGTGATTCCATCAGTTTCAGTAAGAACATTACCTGTATGTGACTTAAACAGTTTAATTAAGAAATAATAACTTCATATTCAACTCATAGAAGTCATGAGCCAATTACAAAAACTTCCTGTTCTACAGTAAAACCATGGCTAAAGGGTACCTGGCAATAGAGACCACTTGACTATCTAGACCAGCATATCAATTAACTGCAAAATGTTTCACTTCTTTTAACCTAACAACCATGTATTCTCTCCAAAAGGTGGTCTTTATACATGAGTATGACCCTTCTACCAATTTTGCATATGAATCAATTCAAGACTTATCACATCTAAAATAAAGTTCACACATTAACCATCGACACCATCGATAATAAATTTCTTTCTTTGAGAGATATTTTCAATACTGCATGTAGTACATGATTATCGTTTACAAACCTTATGATTTCTAATGAACAGTCTGATTCTGAAACTTGTACATGCCTTGTACGATCATGAGTGCCTTTCAAGTAAAATATCATGAAATATTAACTAATTCTTTTAAGACTGGAACAATAAAGCATATTGCTAGCAATGTGCCTTCAACTGGTTAATAATAATTAACAGATGTCAACTTCTGGTCAAACACAACGTCTTGAAAACCCGCCTTTAACGAACATCAAACCAAAACGTAACAACTTGTAACAAACTTGATTGTTTTTTTTTCCAAAATAAACAGTAATATTTATAAATCTAACAAACAATAGAATTTTCACTAGAAAAATACATCTATAAAGATTTGAAATGTTTCAACATTTAATGCTTTTAACAAAATAGTTCATACTGCATGTATGGTGGGTGGGGTAAACAATTTAAACGAAGTGTAAAAAGTGCAGTTTTTACTGAATAGAAGAATAAACGATATTTAGAAAAACAATTAGATAACACATGAGTTTATAAATGACATCTTTGGTTTATGAATGAAAGATTTCAAAGGGGGGTAAACAAACATGTAATTGGAATACATGTACAATGGACGTAAGCTTGCATTTAACAAAAAATATTAGGCATTTATTAAAAATACACAACAGCTTTCACACAAGTCTTGTCCTTAAATTTTAATTTAACATCTCAGCTGCACATAGGCATAGATGGAGTAATTTTATCCCAATAACATAATTTTGTATTTAAGCTTAAGCTTAAGCACATGAATAAGCCTAAGAGAAATGTGTCGAAAATGAACTGAAAATTTCTGGACATTCCGATCATGCGACTATTCTGGACTACCCTGACATTTTATTAACGGAAGAATGCAAAGCGAGCTAGTACATGTGTGGGCGATGTGCCGTGAATACATATCCACCTGTGTAAGTTATCTGACCTAATTTCAAAGGCGCCAAATTCTTAACTTGATCATAACAAGAATTTGCAAATACTAAAATGTATTGACAAATTATTCACTGTACAGGTGAAGCAATATTACAATACAAACATGAGGCAATTAAATTTTTTTGATTTTAAAATTTTCTTAATTAGCCTGTTTATGATTAACATAAGGCACACTCTTTCAAGCTGAAAGTTATTCCTTGATTAAAATGGCGCCAGAAGAGTTTGTGACAATTTCCACAAATCATTTGAGAGTTTTTGGACAAATTTAAATTCTATCACACATTAGTCAGCCAAGAAGCATAAAATACTTTTGATGCACAAATTTTCAAATACAAGTTACAGGAATCAAGATATTTACATGATTTTATAGTTTCATCACAAAATGAACTTAGCGAACAAATGTATACAATAAAAATTCAAAAGCAACTATAGCCTGGTATTACACATTTAGATACCAGTACACGTAACTATGTATTCCGAACATTTGGTTCAGCAATTACCTTTTCAAGTTGCACAATTCATGATACACAGTATCTTCGTGTATAATTTGAAACAAAATGAAAAATATTTTTCAACACACATGATTCATTTAACAGTCTAATACACTGTAACAGTACATATATGATAATTTTACATATACATTACTTTTTACTACATTTGAATGAATCTGACTATGCAAGAAATATAATTGAAATTAAAATCAACGCCGACGGTTTTACAATAATGAAAGCATACAGAACGTTTGCCATCGAGGCGACTTGCATTTCTATACAAAAATGCATTCTTGATTAGAAGATTATGTTTTGATTTGAAAATATAGACCAAGCGCAAAAAAAAAAAGTTACCTGTTAGTACAAAACATCCAAGCATTAACAAATACAAAGAATTTGAACCCAAAACATGGATTTAGTAAAATATCCATCACCCAGTCACTACACTTAACTAATCCACTACATTTGAATTTTTAAATATCCTTCCCATGATGCAACTGATATTCCAATTTTCCCATGATGCATTTTCTAAGAATCATCTTGTATTATTTATTTTCCATGATACTAAAAATAGATTTCCAATGAGTTCACACGATACATTTAGTAGATACTCCTGTTTTCCTTCCATGTGTTCATTTTACTCACTTTTTCTTGATGGGAAATGTTTTATTTAACTGTTTGTTGATTTTACACAACTTCATATTCCTTCTTGATGGCTCTTGCTAAGCAACAGGCGAAAAAGATTCCGATGAGCTGCAAAAAGTAAAGAAATATCCATTGGATACCTGAATTTATACATAAAATGGGGGCTTGGGCCATTCTTAAAACGAATGTTTGTTTGCTGTAACTCTGCCCAGAAATTATCAGTGGGTAGGTAGGAATTTTTTTCTTTACAATTTATTTTTTATATTTTTCCAAAATACATGCCAGAATGCTATTTTTAATGAAAAAAAAAATATAAAAAATCCTGTGAGGCCAAAAAAGTAGGGTAGGAGCCTTCTTTTGGCAAGTAGGTAGCGTTACGACAAACAGTATTTTTTAAAGGTTTTAAAGATAGCCTTGTGGTTACTTTTCAGAGACCATGACTAAACTCAAATAAACTCAAATTTATAAAAAGATGCTTCTTTACATATCTATAAAATTGATTGTCTGTACTTCTAAAACAAGATCATCCTAAAAAGTTATTGGTTTGCAGATACGGAGTCCAGGACTCTAAATTCAGCAAAAATATTAAGCGATTTAGATGTGAAAAAATTCTTCAGTCTTTCTATATGTTTTTAATTTTATTTTCAATACAAGTACATTAAGTCTAAACAAAGTACTGAAAGTATTCATTTAAAATTAACTAAAATAGACTTGCACTGCAACATTGAACGGGGAAAATTTAAACAATCGCGTTACGGGTGTAGAAAAACAATGTACTCTGGTCTGCGTTAAAATTCAAGCAAATGACAGCTATGGAAAACTTAACAATTTACTATCTTCAGTTTCTAAAAAGTGTTTTTCCACCAACACACAGTTCAAAGTTTAGGTCACTCACTGCAAGCCAATGATTTTCAAGGATGACCAAATTAAACACAATAATCTATTTTTTACAGAATTTTGAACTTTTTTCTAATCATTACCTTGATGAGCAGCTAAAACATTACTGTTATAACCCTGATACAACCACAGGTGTTTGGCACGTTTTTATAGTGGCCCAACTGTTAGATATGTATAATATATATTATACATAAATTATCTAACTATAAAAACGTGCCAAACACCTGTGGTTACAACCAGACAAAATATTAAATGACTGGGACAAGTACAACATACCTGCACAAATGCAAAAGCAATTCCGACGGCACCAACGTAATAAATGTGATCCTCAACCCAGTCGGTGAATTTGTTCAGACAACCAAATTTGTATGCTGTGTCGTAAGTGCAATTACTAACGCTGTTAAGACAGCAAGAGTCAGGAGGAGAAATCCGTGGCTCCCAATCTGTAGGTTTATGGATTCCGCAACACTTAAAGTTCTTCTGGACCTCATCCCAAACTGTCGCATTTTTGGCCATATTCTCCTCCATGTACTTTTCAACTGTTTCTTCAACCTTCAAAGTTTAAATGGAAACATTCTATCAACTAGAATGGTACCAAACTGACATAACAAACCATTATAGGGAAAGGTATCTTTTACAGGGACCAAATGAAGAGGGAAAATAATCGCTGCAAGAACTCTTTAAATCAGGAACGTATAATGCAATCGTGGGAAGAGACTTCAGTGCAAAGCTTTTTTTTCCTTTGATGAACTTGCTTTGTCAGTCAAGGAAATTTGACATAATGAAGAAAACAGTTTTAGATACTGTATTTACATTTATTTTCGCTGGGCTCAATTTTCGTGGTTTTTACTAAAATGGCTATTTCGTGGGGACATACATTCGTGGATTTTGATTTTTGAAAAGAAATGCCTTATCTCTGCATTTGGATTCGTGGGGATTTGATTTCGTGGATGAGCCGACCTACGAAATCCACGAAATTAAATCCCCACTGAAAATTAATGATTCCACAGTACATACCTTTCCTTTCAGGACGAATCCAGCTATACCTCCAGCGATCTCCAGAATGAAGATGATGATAAGCAGAGCAGCAAACTAGAGAAAAGAAATAATGGATATTTTATTCAGGGATCTTTTTGGGGCGATTTTATAGCCAAAATTCGGTCATATTTCCAATGGAAAATAGTATCTTTTATTCCCAATTCACAGACAAAAATTCCCAAAGTCCCCCCTCCAAATTTTTTTTTTTTATTAATTTTATAAGTTCATTAACATCACTATTGGCAGTAAATACCTTATTCTGCTACTGTTCAATGGGAGAAGAAGTAGAATAAGTTGAACATTGCAAAAATTGTAGTTATACATTTTCCCCAATTTTGATTAAAACACCGCAAAAATTCCCAATCCCAAGGGTATGGGTCATATTCCCAAAATACCGAGAAAAAACCCTGTTATTTTTAACATATATTTAATAATATAATAAAATCGAGGGTTCAATGCAACAGTGTTGTAAATCATATTGAAATAAGAACAAGTTAGGACAGTGTTGCGTTGAGCACTTAAAATACTAATTCCTACTATGGCATTTACAACTCCAGAATCAAGTATTAAAATTGCATATTGTCACAACAACATTTACATTCACTGACACCTTCACCAATCATATATGGGTCACATTCTGCAAATTTCTCAGTCACACTGAAGCCACAGGGTTCTTAATACATTTGTGGCCAACAGGCCCAAAAGCTGGACTAACAGGCCTGCTGGGGGGGATGGGGTCCAGGCAATTACACAGGCCACTAGGATTTATGATAAAAGTTTTTTAATATAAACATTGTGACATAGATAGAAAAATATACTTACAATTAGAATGCAAACTCTGTTCTCCTTTATGGCACCGCAGCATCCGAAGAAGGCAATGAAGAAGATGATCACGCCCACTGCTATAAGCAATACCGCTGCTGAGCTAAAGGAACCATCTATTAGATCAAAGTAATCTTTGAGGGCAACTTGAACATAAGCTCCAACAGCAATCAAGGCAATAGCCACAAGCTGAAATACAAAAATCAAGGGTGTCAAAAGAGCCAAATTAAAAATCCTGAAAATCACATGTGGCCCACAATTTTTGCCAAACAAGAGGCCTTCAACCGCAAAGTTTGATTTCCATACTTAACTCAGTTTGTATTAATTAAAGAAAATTCTTCAGAGCAGATTAAATTTACCAATACCATAACTTTGCCATTTATACTTGATATATTTTCATCAAGTAACTTTTATTTTGCTCAGAAATCATAGCTCTTTAAGGATTCTGGATAAATATCTGGAATATGCATATTTTATACACTTTAAACCTCACTAAGACTAAGAGGCCATCTCAATATTACAGGCCTCACATTTGACCCTTAAAATGGAATTTAGGCTCATGAAACTTGCAAAATGAAGTTAGTGAATTTGACCCTTTGGTTCCAATTCTCAAGAGCCAAAAACCTTATTTTGCAAATTTCAAGAGTCCAAATGTCATTATATAATTGTGATTTTATGGGTCAAAGGAGAGCCCTGTATATACAGTAAAACTCCACTTGATTAACTCAACTCAATATATTAGATTTATTTTACTATCATGCTCCTAAGGTGGACATAATATAGGGATCATACTGTACAGGTGAACATCAATCAGTTATAGGAATGAATTTTAACAAGTTAGCTGATAAACAGTACTCATCAATAGACTAACTAACTGTACATGTAGCTGACCGCAAGCCGGATATTATCCACAAGTGGTCATTACAAAAAGTTTAGCTTCACTTTATTTAGTAATTATCTTTCTGCCTAAAGCCCTTAAACTCAACCAATTATCAATATGAGCTTGAGTCATAAAAAATATTAATAATAGAAATCTAACAAACATTACATTTTGTAATAAATTAAACTACGCCCATCTGAGATAACAATTGTTAACCAAATAACTTAACTTAACTTAAGTTCATTATTTCATAATACATGTACTTAGCAAACGTGAGATTTTATACAATACAATGATATAAATAGAGGCAAAGTTCAACATTCTACCTTCCGTCTCTTAATTTAAATACTTTTATAATCTGGCATACAAATATCACTTTCGGGTCAAATCACATTCATGACAATACACTGTACAGAAGGTTAATTTATGTAGTAATGTAGTATGTTAACAGTATAAAAAGGCTACTGCGATCAGTTGTACAAATGTTGTGTCATGCTTGCCAATGCATTTCAGAAACAACTAGAGTGCCGTGAGCAGTGTCGAAGCTCGTCTGTTTACCGCCTCAGTGAGATCTATCCATCTATGTATCTTTTTGTTTTTCAATTAAAATCCAATTATAAATTGAAAACACGCTGTAACTTACAATGTACATATATAATTTAAGGGTGGATGTACATTGTACTAGTATTTAGAATTAAGAGTAAAACAGAAATTATGAACACAGACCTTAAACTTGAAACACTTCACTTACATGTACAGCAAGTTGAAAATAGAAATCAGCACCCACATTGAATTGAAACAATCAACATTTTATCACTAGCCTGAAGCTTGGCCTTTAAAGTTAACTATTTCGAAATGATAAATACCTCCTGTACACTGCTAATTGAACAGCATGAAAGAAAGTGTTGAAAGAGACTCAAAAGAAATCAATAAACTGAATTTAGAAAACTATGAAAGGGAAGATAGGCATGTATTTCGTAATTATTTTACTAAAATTTGATTTATCTAAATAGAAAACAGAGTCACTCGAATAGAAATGTCAAGTTTAAAAATGTAACAATTAATTATAAATAAGTTAAATTAATGCATGCATACATCAGTATTACACCCTACCCTGGATAAAAACTTTAAAGTAAGAACTCCCAAATGTTAAACTTCACAGTAACCATGGTAATCAAATTCTATCTTAGTGTTCCTCCTAGGGTCTCCAAATGACGTGTTCTAATCAAATCACTGATCTCGGAAAATGCCAGGAAAAAATCAATTCACATCAGACTTACTGATATATACTGTTAACAGGTTTTGTTTCAGCAGGATTTAGTGCTGTTTTGAAATGATATTTCAGATATATATGGAGGGTTCAGCGCAACAGTGTCGTAACTCATATTGAAATAAGAACAAGTTACAACAGTGTTGCGCTGAGCCCTCGAATTATGGTCACATGGTGGCCGATTCACCAAACCAGTTTTCTAGGACTGTACTCTGATTTCTTATACAAATTGGCTGTGAATTTCTATGCTAACTGGAGACGTTGAATTTGATCCCGACTGGGTGGAGTGAGTGTAATTGGTAGATCCAGTAATTTCAGTCTTGCACCTGAGATCTATATATCGAGGGCTCAGCGCAACACTATCGTAACTTGTTCTTATTTCAATATGAGTTACGACACTCTTGCGTTGAACCCTCGATATGTACTTTTCTCAGCCACTGTGTATTCTGTTTTCTAACCAGTACTACCCTACCCATCTAAAAGGGAGATGGCATTATCTTTAGATCAGCAGATGCTGAGGAAAATTGACACGTGTCAGCATTACCTGTCATGAGCGGGATTCAAACCCATACTACAGGGTTATAAGTCCAGCGCTCTTACATTTGGACCATGGCCAACTGTTACAGTATTTTTTCATCCGAGTATGACAATGATACAATAGCAGAATGTGTAGTTCCTAGATTATAACGTTAGCTGAAGTCTAAACTAAACTGATTTACTGAATGACATTCACTGTGAACAGAAATCAATTATAACTCAATGAGTTACACAAGTTCTTAAAATGATATTAGAAACACATTCATGGTTTATCAGGAAATTCATCGAATTATGTGTAACTGTCAGCTAGTGTCTCTTTTGGAACAAATTAACATCAGTTTAGTCTTTAGAACCAAACCATAAAAACACATTTTTTAGGGTAAAATTTTCACTTCTGGTAAATATCAGTGTTGTACTGCACAAGGAACAATTTGAGACCTGTAACTTTGACGATGATAGTGACAATGACAATTTATTATAAATCTAATAATCACAGAATTCTGACACGAGGCTTAAAAAGTTTAATTTGTTCCAAGTTTTACTCGAGAGTGTTAAAATTTATATAAAAATTCCCATTACCAGGATGTTATCATTAAGCATTTGTGATAGACAGGGCTTTCATTTCACCCTTAAAATGGCATTTTTACCCTTGAAATTGGAATTGGAAAAAATAAGGAATCTGACTCTTGAGAATTTTACCCAAAGGTCAAATTTGCTATTACAATGAACAGTAGGAAATTTTGCGGACTCCTTTATTCATAAACCGTCAAGGTTAATTCATAAACTCATAATTGACCCTCAACTTTTGACGTCTATAATGAAAACCCTGATAGATCTAGTCTACTAATTCAGCTTTTCAGTTGGCCGATTTTGTGAACAAATTCGGAACGGCCAACCTCTCGAAAAAGAGTCTCGTCCTCACAAACAGTCTAATTAGTTGGACTAGACC
Organism: Lutraria lutraria; assembly: GCA_964023205.1. Classification (NCBI taxonomy): domain Eukaryota; kingdom Metazoa; phylum Mollusca; class Bivalvia; order Venerida; family Mactridae; genus Lutraria; species Lutraria lutraria. The sequence goes on along the minus strand of OZ026851.1, from coordinate 1,727,741 downwards.
TATCTTCTAGTCAAGATTAATATTAATCTATAGTATACATGTATAGAATGATGGATTTCCAGTCATGTCAGTATTTCCAACTTTGGATTATCACATCAGCTATATCAACTAATTAACTGGAAAATATTTCATTATAACAATTACACCACCAGAGGCAGTTTACTTATTATGTAGGCCACGATGTAAGAAAGTGTAAACTTTAAAGTTAAACTCTGTTCTAATCTCAATGTTGTCATCCATCAAGAAATTAAATAAATTAAATAATTCATCCAAAAAGAAAAAAAATGAAAGCATTACAACGATTAACATATTTCGCAATATTGTCTAAACGAAGCCATTGTTTCGTTTGAAAAACCTTTCCATGACATGATGATGTGGACGGGTAAAACGTTTAAAACGTCCCTGGGATGTTTACATTGAGATTTAGATACACAAAAAATCGATAACAAATTAACGAAATTATACTCACCACAAATATAAGGTTAAAACCAAATATTAGGTATTTAACACATTTCATTCCACCTTCAACCATCTTGTCGGTTAAATTATTTGACCAAATACACAAATTAAAACAAAAATACAGGTACGATTTATGAACAGCCGCTACTTTTTCCCCGTAAATTGACCTAACAACTCAACGTGTTGATTATGTATCCAGAAACTCTCAAAGAAAATAGTTCGCAGATCACGCAGTCTTTCGAAACATATATCTGGATGAATGGTTAGTGAGTATTACTGGTTTTAAATTCATATACTATATATATATCTAATATATTTCAAAATCATTTGTCTCGCGCTGATGATTCAGTTTGATAATACACAAAACACGTACGTCGCTTTAATCGACAAAAATAGTTCCATTTGTAAATATCACATGACTCACGTTGAGCATCCGCTATTAAATCACGATGGACAGTCCAATTTACTTTCCTTACTGGTATCAAAGACCTATATGTATAGGTCTTTGCTGGTATATAAGTCCTTGCTGGAACACTTGTAAATTTTAATTTTATTTTCCCTGCCGTAAACAGTCGGTAATTTCAAGTTAATGCTTTTTTTATAGAAATTTGAATTTAGAAATAAAACGCCATATTTCGAAAGGAAAAACAAATCAAAGTACTGAAAGTACTGTTGGACTTGATTTTTACCATACGAGACAAAAGAGAGAAATGTGTACCCACATCGTTCGAGCCCATACAAATATTTTAACATTTAAAATTACGGACCGAGTTTTTATTCATATTGTAATGCAGGTCATATGCATATAGGTAAATGACATAAGCTAGGGCTTTACTATAGTCCCTTAGCTAAAATTTTAAAATGAAAAAAGCCTGATATTGGAAAGTTTAATGATTAGCACATTAATTGAGGACAATTTAATTGCATTAAAAACTCTTTATTGTACAAAACTAGTAAACAACACTTCAGTAACAGTAAATACAAACATTGATTCTTCTGGTTTTGACACAACAGAACATCGTCGCATTGAACACATTCAGGGTCACTCAAATCAAAAAGGTCCTGACACAGTAGAGTAAGACCTATATGTCCTATAGTTAACCCGATGTTGCATGAAATTCAGACGTGATTATGTAATTCTAAATAATCTGGCGTAACAGTAAATTTTAAAAGCACGTATCCAGTAATTTACGTTCGTATTTAGCGACTCGAATTATTATTCTTAAGCCGCAGTTTTAACATTTAGCCTTCGATAAATGAAACTCCCCACATCGGTTACGCTTTGCTACTAGCCACTGCGGGGAGTGAGTCTATAAATAGCGATTCCGTCATCAAAATAACACAAGTTGGTGTGAATATCCCGGAATACGATTAAATGAGAATTCGCTTTGTAATATTAAGAAATGTTAGAAAGGCACAAAACACACACATCGATGGTAGATTGTTGCAAATGCATGAATACGTCCGTGGAGATTTTTCTGAAAGTTCTATCGAACGAAAACCGAAAGTAGAACTACTTTTACGGCAAGATATTTTATTGGACAGTGAATACGCGGTTTTAATTCTACGCAATTGAATATCTCATGTATCTACCGACAAGCACTTATTTAGATACATGACTCTTTCCATGTAGTTACAATAGAATGATTTGAAATATATTTAGATCTGACACACTTAATTGGGGAAAGATTCCAGATACTTCTATATAAACATACCATTTAGTTGCGTACTATTTCCTTTATGTGGCATTCTTTTAACAAAGCTGTTATGGAGTCCAGCGACCAATATAAGTCTACGATTACAAAGGACTTGATTTTGATAAAAATCAAGTCCAAAAATTGTAGCTTGCTTACATCAGCTAGGTATAGCCAGGGATAGCTAGGGGTTTTGTAAGTTTTCTAAATACAATACCTGCTTACTTTCAAATATAAGCCTACTTTTTTTATTTTGTTTGCACGAAATAATCGTTTATTAAATATGAAAATAATGATATATTTTCTAACTGATTAAGTTAATGAATATTTGCCTTCAATAAAAAACTTATAGATTCTAGTCGAACATAATATATTAATTTACACTCTCAAGGTCAAGTTTGTTTGCGAATTTTATTATAGAGCGCATCAATGCGAAGAAAAAATGACCATGAAGTATTAATGCTATTTGAATTAATTGTTTGCGACGTTAATGAGGTAAGGGAAACAACTCTAACACAACGACTAATAGTCACAGAAGAGTTACCCCCCTTGTTATAAATTTAAGTCGATTGAAAATGTAACTGATTATGTCGAGATTCCGGCAGTAATGTTTACCAAGTATTAATCAATTACATGTAGTTCAAAGTTGCGCTTCAATGGTGAATAAAATACTTCACTTTATTCACAAAATCGGCAATTACATGCCTAAGGTGAAATTTATATTATAATAACAAACATATATATAAATATTATTAATTTGCTTGACTCGGATATTTTTAACATTTTATATATAAATATGTACATATATATACACAGAACAGTGCAAATATAACATTAGATAATTGCAACACATGGCATACTACTAATTATATATACATGTCACGATACAAACAAACAAGGTCTTTGTATAGCTAATCAACGAACCACGCATTAAGATTTTGATCCTTGAGCAAATCTATCGACAGTACTGGATTGCAATCGGATGGCGATTAAAAACAATGAAATACTTACGCAAGTCTACATCGATCTTCAATGAATTTTCATTTGTGTGAAAGATAGGGTGCATGTAATTTTGTTACGCTGAGTACATAAATTATTAATATATATACAATAATATTGTTCACATTGAATTAACGAGTGTTTAATAAATCATACCACGACAAATTTTATTCTTATGCATACACGTATGAAACAACCCATTTTAAATACAAGGGTATTGATAATAGTTAAAATCGATATATTATTTCAGTTAAAAATTACGTGCATTGTACGATTTACTTTCAAGCTTAAAGGAGAACGATCGAGCGGGACTATACTACAATATCGCGAATAGTATTAATTTCAATACGTGTAAATTCAGATTTAAGACGATACTAATTTTTATGTTTGAACTCTATTTATAGAACAGAATATTGGTTGTATTTTTTGAGGTAAAATCATACATGTCGATTATGAGTGTAGCTATAGGATTCATTTTGACATAAAAGATAAACAGATTATTGATTTAAAAATTCACAAACAGGTAAGTACATATAACTTATTAATGAATATAATACAATGTAGATATGTTCGATTGACTTACAGTGGAACTGTTAGCACTATTTAATGTAAATAAAATATGCCATTGTATTGATCGATTTCTAGTATAATAAAAATGTGTACCGGAACAGAGACGTACGTATAGTGTTATACAGTATCTGGTACGAGTAATATTTAGAATTCTTAAGTTAGCTTCACGCTTTTAAGTGCGCCAGGTACCTTTTCTATGACACCGGAAGTTAAAAGTCCTACTCTGTATACAACTTAACACTCACCGAATACTCAAGTATTCATATTCAGAGACGATATACATGTATAAAATACATAAGTCCGAACACGTTTAATAAATTATATTCGATGTATATATGACCATATTGATTGTTGTGAGCGAAAGTATTCATTTGCTTTTCTATCTCTATAAGCAGACTTAATCTGTTTGTTTTTCGTTCGCTTTTACCATGTCTATTGTTTACGAACGTCCACGACTTCCATAGATTTTAAGAACAGCCATTTTGAATATTTTTGGAAGGTTATTTCCTCAGAAATCACCTTCCTATGTCATCGTATATTATAACAAGCGTCCGTCGACCTGATAACAGCCATACTCCGCCGCAAAGAGAATAGGTCGAAAGTAGTCCAAATAAATGTACTCTATACAGATAAATATCGAGACACTTTTGACTTGGCGATATACGTTATATACATAGCGTGACGTCACTACGTTTGTCTAACGCTACCGTACGTAGTGTACACATTGGGCAACATATATATATATATCTTTTATCAATGCACGTGTACGTATAACATTGGTGCATTATTGTAAATTCCAGGACAATCATTGCTATATCTTGACGAAAATCATGGCGAGAAGGAAACTTGTTATTGCTATAGATTTTGGGACGTCAACTAGCGGATATGCCTTTTCATCAGGACAAGAGATGAAGAACATAAAGGTTGGTTACAACTGGGACTCGAAGCTCGACTCCCACAAAGAACCTTCCAGTGTGCTTATTGATCAACAGAAAACATTTCATGCCTTTGGTTACGAAGCTGAAGATAAGTACGCTGACCTGCTGGCTAAAGGTACTGGAGATGAATGGGCATTGTTCAGACGCCTTAAGATGGTGCTTTATGATAACAAGGTATACACTATTGTGCAAAATTGTCACACCCGGATATCTTGGATGGTTGCAATATATATATTATTATTATTAATGTCCTGATGAGTCAAATGACGAAACCGGTTGGCGAATGAAATATATAATATTACCTATGGAATGTTAGTTATTTTTCATTATATATATTTATATAGATGTACATCTTAGATTTTTGCAGTCTTACTAAATAATAAGATACTTTTGAGGCACGATTCGTTGTTGCTATAGAAACTTTACGATCGACGTCCAAATAAAGGTACAAGTATTGGCGCAAAAAAATAAATATGGTCGGCTGAATGTCACTAAACACTATATTTTGGCTGTACATGCAACTATGGCATTTTCAACATTCAATCGATTGCAATTTACATGTATACATTGTATATACTTTTCTACAATTTAAACAAATGAACAAAGTTTTCAACCCTGCTGGCGTGTCGATACATTTCCAAGGAAGTCCGCCCGCAATAAATGTTAACATTTTTTCCACTTAACAGAATATCTCGGATAAAACAATAATCAAAGACATCACAGGGACTGTCAGTATGTCCGCCATTGACGTTGTTTCCATGGCCATCAAACATATCGCAGAACATGCCAAGAAAACTTTGAGAGCCAAGAAAGAAACTGCTGGTATCGCGGAGAAGGACATGTATTTTGTTATCACAGTCCCTGCTATATGGGACAATCTTGCTAGGATATTTATGAGAAAAGCTGCCATTAAGGTACAATTGTATATGTACATGTATATTTTTAGTCAAGAAAATTTACATTTGTAGCTCGTCTGTTTTCGAAGAAAAAATCGAGCTAATGTGATCACTGCGTCATTTGTGTCTGTGTCAGCGGCATCTGCGTTGTACAAACACTTTAATGTAGCTCATAAGTCAGAAACTATATGAGGTACTGAGGCGATGAACAGACGATCGTTGGCCTGCTTGCGTCTCTCTTGTTTGTATCAAATGTTCTACAGATTCAATTGGTTTCTTTTTGTTAGACCTCTAATTATTTTTGTTAAAAGTATCTTTACCATAAGGCCAAGGGATATACAACCATTCTTCTTAGCTTTCTTGATTTTGATGGTTGTATTTTTTAGCATTGTCACGCGACATAATATCATTAATTTGCACTATTGTCCACTGTTTACTTATAATTGTTAAATACTAAAACTGCTGACACAGGAACACTCATAACATTCATCTAAACAAACATACATGTATAATGAAATCCAAATATATACACCTAAGCATTGTATCTTCCAGGCTGGGATACTGCCAGCAAATATTGGCCTCGTTTTGGAATCGGAAGCTGCCTCGGTTTGGTGTCAAACTATACATAATGAGATTTCAAAAGGAAAGAATGGAGACATATCAAACACGGGGTCAAAGTACATGGTTGTCGATATTGGTGGTAAGTTAAAAGGCATATCAGCTGAATCAATGGACACATCACTTTTATACAGTGACACAAATAATACGCGAAGAGCGATACCAAAAAAAAAACTAGGGCCAGACCATCTGTATTACTAGTATCCTTTATATACACATGATTATACCTCCTTATCTAGGACGCAACAAACAAATTTCAGTAGACTACGCAAGGCAATGCAAAATAAGCACCTAAGTAGACAATATGTATAATGTAGATACTTGTATATGCATAAGTTCTTTCATATAACAAATCAATATGGTCAGAAGTTTGGTTTTGCAAAACTGTCAATTCAAAATGATAAATATAGAGATAAAATTGCATTAAGCACGCAGAGGCAATATGGGTGCATGTAGCAACGTTAAATGTCGCATCGACGCTAAATGTCGCATTTGACGTTATATGTCGCAAGACTGACGCTAAATGTCGCAACCAACGCTAAATGTCGCAACCAACGCTAAATGTCGTAAAACCTCCTGACGCTATATGTCGCATCTGTAACGCCAAAAGTCGCAACAAATAGTACTGACGCTATTTGTCGCAACATCAACGCTAAATGTCGCACTCCTTTATCAAACTCTATAATGTTGAGTTATCGTTCCCGCTACGCTCCCAAATGACTGTTCATTCGTTCATGTTAATGTATAGTATATCCCCCCCAAGTTAATCACATTTGCTCGTCTTGATTGGGGATCTTATTTCTTATATTGGCATTTATTATATATCGCCGTTGCCCGTGTGTGCATGTGTGTGTGTGTTGACAGAACGGGATGTAATGGCCAAGAGGTAGAGTAACGAGGAGTGATTGCCCGGTGGTAGACTATTCACCTTTAGAAAGGAAGGTGTATGGTTCGAATCCTACCAGTTTATTGACGGACATCTTTGTTCAAAGTTTAAAGGAACGCCGATATATCTATTATATACAAAATGTCATACCTACTGCAGGATCTCGTAAAACAATCTGGCTTAGTTATTATGTATACTCGTATTCTTACGTCCAACACATACATCGACTTACGTGTTTGAAGTTTGAAGAATTGCCACGTTAAGGGACTGTTTTCACTTTGAGGTTGTACTGTATTAATAAATTACAATTTTTTACTTTTAAATCCAACTGCCAGGCCGAAGTATTTTCAAAATTCTCGCATACAACATTGCGTGCATACAATGGTCAATAAACTTTTTCGGTTTATGATATACGTTATTCTCTTATTATTTATTTGTTGTCTGGGTGTTTGGTAATGACTTTGCGGGATTAAAACACCATCAACAAAGGAGAGATTATCACGCAGCATTTTGTATCTTGAAGGAGATGAGTACAATAACTCTGTGTAATCAATCTAAATAAATGTATTTCATTAAAACCATTTAAAACCAGCGTTCTACGTTCTATGATGTCTGTCGCGGTGTAAAACTGGGTCCATATTCATAAAGCTCCTTTAATTTAACTTATAAAGGAATTTCCTTAAGATGTATAAATTTTCTGAGGTAAGGAAATTGCTATTTGTAAAACTTCTGAGGAATATCCTTAACTTTTCGTCAAATGTGAATTGTTATATTTACTCTACCGGGTATTCATAAAATTTGCAAATAAGGAAGATGACACAATGACTAATAGATAGATAGATAGATATTCTTATTCAATTACAAAAGGCTTTAAAGCCCACAAGGACATACATAGCACAATGCAAACAGTGTGACACACTACAATGATTTACATAATATAAGTAATGTATGATATTATATCAAATAAATGATTACATTTGACAATATTATGGAGAAGATCAGAATATAACGTAGACTGATCATAATTATTCCTTTTTTTAAGTATAGAACATTATATTGTGATTCCATTCAACTCAATTATTGAACTTACAGTTTTGACTATGTGTTTAGAGTACAATATTTCTTAAAAAGTGAAACTTACAAATATCTATGATGAGATAGCAATTGAAACAGTAATGCATAATACATATATATATATTCGCATAAATATAGACAATGCAAACATTTTATACGATATCAATTATTGGACATGATATTATTTCAAACGCATTATAAATGTAAGAGGCTAGATTTTTAATTACTTTTAGTACAAAGTAAAGTATAAAAAACAGCAATGGCTATTTATTTGAAAAAGGAGTGACATTAAAAGAACTGGCGTTCTTTCAATTCTTGTTATGCATATATTGATATTGTTTTGGTTTAGCTCTTTACATTAGACATTTAAGGTGGTTGGATCCTAACTCCCATATTTTATTTCTCAAAATCGGGCGAACAGATTTTGGATTATGTTAATATAATTTTCATAGATTAAAAAATAAACAATGACATTCCTTTGAGTTATTTCCCCTTTAAATTTGCATTGAATTCTGTGAGAGTTACCCATTTTTAAAAGATATAAGAAAAATGTCAATGAAAACTCATGGTTAAAAGATGCAGTGTAACACAGCATCAATATAACTTGATAAAGAAAAATATAGATGACCATGCAATATCAAAAGAAATTAATGTTTTTCAAGAAGTGCAACAACTCTTACAAAAAATTAAAAATGTGTCGTAAAATGGATTGAAGTATCCGAGATAACTACCAAAGAAATAATGATAATTGGGAAATTCAGTTTTTGTAATATTAACATTTTGTGCAGCATTGGACAGATACATCAGAAAGGTACAGTGTTGGAATCCTAATACCTTAAATATTGTTGTCAGTCAAGTCTAGAAGTAATGATATCCATGAAATATGCAAGGTATATCCAATTTATATCTGTTGAACATATGAACATTTTCAAGTTCTATAAAACTATTCAAACCTTGTAATAATAAACTCTGAATTTCAAGGAAATGTTTACATAAGTTTTTCTTTGCTATTACATGAACGCGGTCGTACAGATAAAGAAAAACGTCTTTCTCATCCAGGACTGAATATCTATAGTTTCCTTATAGTGACAATTTAGATACAATTTGATAAACAGCTTATTCATTTTGTGAAGTCTCAAATTACACGTAAACAACTGAAGTAAACCAAAACATTGCTTTATCACGCGATTTCTAGGGATGCATGATGTGTGTCTGTAATTTGAACTTGCGTTTCGACATTCCAATAATAGCTTTTAGCAAGTGTATTAGTTTCCACCTTGCAGTATTTTTATGTATTTGTCAATAGTTTAGGTTTGCATGTTTATTACAATTAACTTGCAAAAGCGTTCAAGTAGCTGAAAATCGCCCATTTTAGAAATTATGTAACATATACTCCTATCAAAATATGTATTACGCTGTTACGCTGCTGGGCTGCCAACTTCACGCTGCTGGGCTGCTAGGCTTCTGGGCTGCCAACTTCACGCTGCTAGGCTGCTGGGCTGCCAACTTCACGGACATATTTACTTGGGAGGGGGGGGGGTAGAGGTAAACATTAGCATGAACGAATGAACAGTCATTTGGGAGCGTAGCGGGAACGATAACTCAACATTATAGAGATTGATAAAGGAGTGCGACATTTAGCGTTGATGTTGCGACAAATAGCGTCAGTACTATTTGTTGCGACTTTTGTCGTTATACAGATGCGACATATAGCGTCAATCGGTTTTACGACATTTAGCGTTGGTTGCGACATTTGGCGTCAGCCTTGCGACTTATAACGTCAAATGCGACATTTAATACTACATTTGAATTTTGACATTCACATCTAGTAGTTTTCGCAATCCTCATCATCTATGTACAATGTTTGTACTGAACGAAAATATTTTTTCCTTGAATACAATTAGTGTTTTGTTTTCGTCAAAATGTTTAACTTCCTTGAAAATATTTTATGGTCCACTTATTCATTGTATATAACTAGATGGTAAGGGGTTTGGTAATCTTATCCTGAAAAGTTATCAAATTTTCGTGAGAAGGTCTTTGTTTTTCATGAAGATCGGGTAGATTTTCGCGAAAATAATCTTATCTTACGCAGAAATACTGTGGAATCATTAATTTTAGTTGGGGGTTTAATTTCATGGATTTCGGGGGTCGGCTCATCCACGAAATCAAATCCCCACGAATTTAAATGCAGAGATAAGGCATTTCTTTTCAAAAATCTAAATCCACGAATTTATGTCCATTTAAGTAAAAAACACGAAAATTGAGCCCAACGAAATTAAATGAAACTACAATATGCCATCATAGTTTTTGACATATTTTAGGTGGGATTGCTGATATAACCGTCCACGAAAAACTGAAGAATGGGAAGTTACGTGAATTACACAAAGCATGCGGTGGTGACTGGGGAGGTAACCAGGTTAATGATGCGTTCATGGAAATGTTGAGAAACATCCCAGGAATGAAGACATTAGAACGCTTTAAAGAAGAGTGTACCGCAGATTTTCTTGGCTTGTTGAGGAATTTTGAGACAGCCAAGAGACTCACGGACAGGAAATCGCCTGATAAAATAAAAATCCAACTGCCAGGGATCCTTGGTGACTTACAGAAGAAGGCGAAGGAATCTCCGATGATTAAGTCGCTGATTGCCTCTCTTCAGAAGCTCACGACTGGTGCAGGTGGCGTGTCCATGGAAAATGATAACTTAAAATTGGATGCAGAAATTACAAGGGGTATGTTTAAATATTCAATAGATGGTATATGTAAAGCGATTGAATCCATTTTGCAAGATGTTAAAGATCTGAATACAATTCTGGTGGTTGGAGGGTTTTCAGAATCTGAAATAGTTCACGAGGCTATTGAGTCCAACTTCAAGGGCAGAGGAATTACGATCATCTTTCCTCCGGAGCCTGATTTGGTAGTAATGAAAGGGGCCGTGCTTTATGGACACTCTTCTGGTATAATTGAAAGCAGGAAGGCTAGATTCACTTACGGTCTGAAGACAACAGTGCCATTTGATGACAACATACATGACCTTAAACATCAATATATCAAAACAATGAAAATGAGCGGAAAACTTCTTTGCACCAATCAATTTCAAGTGCTTATAACGAAAGGGGAAGACGTACAAAGTGAACAAAAGATGAAAGTTTTCCATGAGTCTGCTTACGATGAACAAATACATGTTTCTTTTGAGATGTACATATGTACGCAAGAAAGACCAATGTACGTGGACGAGCCTCATTGTTTTCAGAAAGGTTGTGTAACGTCCAGAGTGAATGACAATGATAAACAAGTAGAAACTGATTTGATTATAGACGACAACGATATGTTTCTTGTCGTGAAGCACATTAAGTCTGGCAAGGAAGAAAAAATGCGATTCGATTTCATATAAAGTTGTAAACTGCATAATATGAATATCACATAATGAACTGATTATAGACCGTGTTTACAAGTTGCGAGGAAATGCCACGTGCAAAATTTCTTCACTACCATATTGACTGCACAAACATTTTACTTTTTAAAATTACATTTTTGAGACAATATTGAAATATATATTCGGTCATATAATGTACTTTCCATCTTATGTTTTTTGATGATCTTTACTGTGCAAAATATGGTTACTATTAAAAATAACAAATTCAATTTTAAACATTGATCTATTGTCGAGAAAAAAATACATACAATCAAAGTTATGAAGGTACTGCTGTACGAGGTGCATTTATAGCTATGCATCTTTTTAAAAACAAGTTTACCCAAGTTATTTACAGTTATGCAAAGAATGCAAAAAAAGTCTTGGTAAAAGAGCAGGTTAAAATGAGAATATTCCTGGTAACAGTTCTGTGTACAAGTGTAACCAGGGTTTAAAGTATCTAGTATCTACCTGATACCAACAGGGGCGGGGCTAAGAAGGGGGCGGCATAATATGTTTAGTTTTGTGTCCGTTTTCGATCTCATTTAATTAGTTGCAGTTGTGCTAGAAATCCTGATATTGTTTTTTTTGTAACATGAGTAAAATTCTATCAAATTATTTTTTTATTATGATAACGGATCCAACAATAACATTCTACATGGCATATTTCATTTCTATCCACGGTCAGGGACTTTAAGGGGATGGGCGCGCCGGGTGCACCCCCTATTATTGAATCCGCTAGTGACAAATATCTTACCTGACATTACTAATAGTGTAAAGTATGATTGCCAAAACTGTTCTACCGGATAAAAGGTATGGTTTTGTTGGCCATAAGAAAACTATGATGAACAAGATGTGCTTTTGAAACACAATGCCCTTCTAGTGACATTGACCTACCGATCTGAAAATGTACAGGTCCTGAGGAGGTTGTCATGAGGAACCAACATATGAAGTTTGATGACTGTAGGTGGAGGCGTTTTGATTTTATAAGCAAGATTAAAGTTTGGTACAAACAGACAGACGGACAGACTAAAAACAATATACACCAATCTATCGATGCGGGGGCACAAAAATGAGCTTCTGAGAAATATAATTGATATATAGGCCTACTGTTCTCACTACATATTAGAAATTGTGACATTGTCATGATATTAAACAAATGCTTAAAGGGAAAGTCAAGGTTGTTCTGTAAAGTCCTAAGTTGTATTTATCTTATATACATGTACTTTGATCGATATACGTGAAAATGTAAAACAAACAAATTCCATGATTCATAATAAGTTGTCCGTTTTATCGAAACAGTTAAATTTTAATTTTTAGTTGACCGCATTATCGAGTCGCTACTGAATCAGGGCATCACGTGATACTTTATCAGAGATCGTAAAACTATATAGTATTATACTTGTTTAATAACACTCGAATTAAGATCAAAACAATTATAAGCGGATATATATGAGGGATTGTTTTGTCGGATATATATATAGCCTACACATGTACATGGTTATAATAACTCTGTGATATTTGTGCGTAATTTTATTTTTATTTTATTATGTATTTTGAAGATTGTGGACCGGTTCAAAAGTATTAGAAAGTTCTGTTTTATGACCAACGTTAAATCGAAAGTACACTCTACACGATTTTCCTCCTCCCGCAGAGAAGATGGACTGAATTAAGTCGTGATTAAGTGAACGCTTAGAAGTTTAAGTCTGATTTCAAAATGGCGACATAAGACGAACCTTTGTGCAGCAATTGTGTGCTGCTTAGTTAAAAAATACACTGATTTAAAATTTGTTGAGTTTTCCTTAAAAGTCTACAAATCCCTCAGTGTTGATAAAAAATAAGGAATAAAGACATGTTTGTTTCTGGTTATATGTTTATTGTATGTAGTTTTTTTTTATATTTCTTTGTTATTTTTGAAAGCGTACATGCTGAAAGCGGGTAAACTATGAAACAGTGGATGTACCATTCGTCGGGCCATGTCTAATATAAAACTACAGGATTGCGAGGAATTAACTAAGTTAGATCAGGTAACCAGAAACAATAAATTATTTTGCTCCTAAACTAAAATCATGTTCTGTTCTATTCCGGATTATCTCCCCAGTGAGTTGTTCATCCATGCAAAACGAGTAATACAACATATACTATACAATTACACATATACTTATGATACTATAGTAGTCATGTCCTGTTACATGTATTCACTTGAAATTTTTACATCGCTTTAATTACTAGTAAATACAGTCATTAGTTAAACGTTTTATCATCAAATATGACGTTCATGTGCTCGTATGTAGTGAGTTCGGTTAAAAAAGGACACAATTTTTCTGTTTGTCAGAGGGTCAGAAGTAGCTAGACTGGATTATCTGCCCCTGACATTACTTGGTCGATGGAAAATTGGGCAGGGAACCAAACTAAGAAGTAACGGACGGCTTCTAAGAATAGTGGACGTGAATTTCTTGACGGTGTAATTATAACTTGATTTCAATCAGTATTTAACCATTTGTAATATTGGATCACACTGATGATGGCATCAGCTAGAAAGGTCGTGGTAGCGATAGATTTTGGGACAACCTACAGTGGATATGCATATTCTTTTGCTGATAATTCCAAAAATATTCGCATCGGATATAACTGCCCAATGAAATTCTACTCTAAGAAGGTGCCAACAAGTATTTTGTGTGATCCGTCAAAGAATTTTCATGCCTTTGGATATGACGCTGAAGAACTATATAACGAACGTTTGCTGGACGAAGAAGCGGACGGATGGAGCCTATTTACTGGTTTTAAAATGATCCTCTATAACAACGAGGTAAAATTATTAATACAAAAATTATACACCCACTGATTATTTTGATATGCACGTGATTTTCAAGCTGTAAAGTATACCGCATTTGCCGCTGTGACAAGTAGTAATTTACGAATTTCGAAATCTGCATCTTATACTCATTTGGTTAAATTGATCGATTGGTCTTTTGAACAAGTACTGATAAAATCTCATTTTATATAGCGATGGTTATAAACTTTCTTCAGTGTATATCTAAGTATGCGGAAGTAATATCGGACATGCATTTATATTTCTTCATTCCGAGAAAACCGCCACTTCTCAGCGTTTTCCTCTACACGCCCAATTGATAAATCTAGGTTTAAATGAAATACAGTGGTCAATGGGATTGTCAGTTACATACACTGCCTTCACATCCTTTACCAAGCCCTTAGTGTTAAAGTTGAATTGTTATGTTGAAATGTATTATGATCTGGGCTAGACTCGCGGTCGCGGCGGGTCATATACCCTTCCATGAAAGTTTGACAAATGTGTCGATTTTCCACACATGGAGTTGCCGCCGGCTCCTTGTGGAATGGTAAATTAGAATATAGTCCAAGAAAACTGGTTAGGTGAATCGGTCGCCGTATATAATTGAGGGGGTGTATGCAAAACCATACCCAACTACATTTAGCAAAAATGTTGGAAAAACGCATTTTTGTAAAATTTTGGAAAAGTGTGTAATATTAAAAGATCATTGCTACAGGAGATTGGTATTTATTTAAGCAGTACTATTACAAAGTTTCCCGTATTTTACAGTATTTATACTATTTTTATAGCAAAAAAAAACAGTTTTTCGTCACAAAATGTTATGCAAGAAAGATCCTAAGTCAATAAAATCATGTCAAGGTTTGCATTTATTAAGGCATGTTTAAGAGCTGCTAAGCTTGATATGTCCTATAAACTTTATCTTGTATTTACAACATATTCAATAAGGATTGAAAACGTCCTTTAAATACCGAATATCAAAGCTTTTTGACATCTTAATACATACCGGTAATACAAGCTATGTTTTCACTTGTCAATGAATACTTTATGCAACCGCATTAAAGTAGCTTCCTGAAATCTGAGTACTATTAAAAGCAACTGCTTGAAATACTGAACAAACTATTAAACCATACCATTTAAAATACCTGGATAATGAATAATGAATTGGGAAGGGGCTGCACCATCCTTAATATTTGAACATCAGGCATCATGCATTTTTGTGTTGAGTAGGTAGTTAATTCTTAGTCATTAATAAAAACATTATGCTATCTTGCTTTCAAGCAGTTTCTATCTATTTCAATGGAAAGACAATATGTAATATAGATTTTTTAGAAATATCGATGCTAAATGTCACAGAAAATCTGTTTATGCAAGAAAAGACTTATCTTCATCATACAAAAACAACACATGTTTTGCCATTTTAAATCCTTTTGTTCTGTTGTTTGCTCAAAATATAAGAAAAATATGTAAAATAATTATTAGTTAAACATAAAAAATACATTATAGCTGTAAATCTTACCAATTTAGTGCTAAAAATGAGAAAAAAGATAACTTGGTAAGTCGTGCATGCAAACGGTTTTCACAACATCAGATGTATCAAGTTTGTGCAAGAAATGACCTAAGTCCAATATGATGAGTTAGGTTCAATCTTGTATTTACAAAATACCATCTTTTACTCTAAAACAGGAGAATACATGACTGGAGGGGAGTTAATCAGGTGGGAAATGGTCTGTTTTATGCAAAAAAGGTTCTAACTCAATTTTGACCAAAAGTGTAGTTAGGCATGGTTTTGCATGGACCCCTTCAATTGAAAAAAAATGTTTTGAAAACGGTAATTAACCCACTGGAAAAAAAAAGAAAATAAAACTTCCATGTATCTGAATATTTTGTTTCTTATGTACGTTTTTTCAGGATCTGTCAGAGTATACATCCATTACCGACATCACTGGAACCGTAAGTATGCCGGCCATTGCTATATTTGCGATGGCCATCAGGCACATAGCGGACCATGCTATGCAAACTGTAAAAGCCAGGAAGGAAGCTGCAAGTATAACGGACAAGGAAATATACTTTGTAATCACTGTCCCGGCCATATGGGAAGGCCTTGCACGCCAGTTTATGAGGAAAGCTGCGGTCCGGGTTTGTATTTATGATTTATATACTGCAGTAAAATTCGTTATTACGAGAATCGATATCACAAGTACCCGACTTATCTCGAGGAGTTTATCACGAGCATCGATATCACAAGTACCCGACTTATCTCGAGGAGTTTATCGCGAGAATCGATATCACAAGTACCCTACTTACCTCGAGGAGTTTATCACAAATACACGACTTATCTCGAGGAGTTTATCTCGAGAATCGATATCACAAGTACCCTACTTATCTCGAGAATCGATATCACAAGTACCCGACTTATCTCGAGGAGTTTATCACAAGTACCCGACTTATCTCGAGGACTTTATTACGAGCATCGTTATCTCGATATCTCGAGCACTAATGATAGTCACATGACTGAACCTTAAGTGTTGATTACCTTGATTATCTCGAGGAGTGTTCGCAACTTATACAAAGATACGTATAGTTGTACGCGCCAAAGAGCGTAAGTTACACAATGCAAGAAAGAAATTTTAATCGAGTGCTTTGTTTTCCACACGTTGTGACAATGAAATATTAATCATTTGTTCCGAGTTTGCAGTAAATTTCTATTATCAAAGACTTATGTTTAAAACGTTTTATGCAAATTTAGTTACGAGAAATACAGCGTTTATTCAAATAGAACCAAATGTTAGTGAAGTAAATACCTTGCTAATTGATTGCCAAGATTGTCTTTTGTGAATGCAATTTTGTCATAAATAAAGTATGTATACTACATGTTGATTTCTCTTTATCGATACATCCTTACTTGGCATAACAAAGTAATTTTCACGATGTGTAACTTAAACGTTTTACCGAGAAATGATTTTCAAACGTAATATTGTACTATTGAGATTACGAATATAATCAGGATCAATTATTCAGCTTAACAATCAACAAACATGCACAGTTTACGTAAGCATTTCATAATACTCTGTAAATACTCTCGTAAAGAACATGTTCAACTAACAAACAAATACCTCGATATTACGAACACTCGGTTTGTCTCGAGCATTTCGTCTGTTCCGATGACTCCTCGAGATAACGAAGTTTTGCTGTACATAAGACATAATTACTTTTGTGGTATAAAATTACACTATTCTTATATCAACGCTATGCATTAGGAGGAATAGTATTCGTAGTACTGCGATTAAAGTCATAAAACATATTACAAGTCACTTCTCAGATCTAACTTAAGACAAGCAATTTATTAATCTTAATATTACTGACAAACCTGTGATAGCAGCAGCCACCTCAGAATGAAGGCCACCTTGTGAATAAAGGTCATTCTTTTGAAACCTTTCATAGATTATGTAGTACAGAATGACCTCCGAATAAATGCCACCTGTCAATGAAGGTCGAATTTTGTCTTTCCCAAGGGTGGCCTTTGTTCACAGGTTGACTGGACATGAACATGCATTATCATTAAAGTTTTGTTTTGCGTGTTTTGCGTGTTTTGCAAATGGAACTCCTTTTTGTTAAAGGCTGGAATTCCAGAGAGAAGTGTGAGCCTCGTTTTGGAGCCCGAAGCAGCCTCGATCTGTTGTCAGGAGATGGTTCTTGTGTTGCGAGACGGAAACCCATGTGACATATCGAAGATTGGGTCAAAATACATGGTTGTTGACATAGGAGGTACGTATATACATATTGCTACAGACCTTTCCAAGACGACACTCTTGTGATAATGTACACAGTGAAACCTCTCCAAAGCAACTTCTGTATTTTCATTTATTTTCGTTGGGCTCAATTTTCGTGGTTTTTACTAAAATGGGTATTTCGTGGGGACATAAATTCGTGGATTTTGATCTTTTAAAAAAAATACTTATTTCTGCATTTAAATTCGTGGGGATTTGATTTCGTGGATGAGCCGACCAACGAAATCCACGAAACTAAATCCCCAACGAAAATTAATGATTCCACAGTTGTCCACATCATGCTGTTGTTGAATGGAGATTGTTGCTCAACTCAAGAGAAGGTCGCTCTGGAGTGAACAGACAAGCGTTGGCACGGCTTGCGGTACTCTTGTTTATAAAACCTTCCGAGATGTTTTATTAATGAATTATTAGATTGTGTAACATAAGACATTACCTTTGTTTTTAGTTGACACTGCTTCTTGCATTCAATAATGTGTGTAAATGTCTGTTATAGGAGGTACTACCGATATCACTGTTCACGAAAAGTTGGGCAATGGTAAGCTCCGAGAATTGCAGAAAGCAAGCGGTGGCGACTGGGGAGGTAAACAGGTCGACGACGCTTTCTTGAACATTCTGATAGAAGCTTTAGGAAAAAATACTGTCGAGCTTTTTAAAAAAGAAGGTGTCGCTGACTTTTTGGACCTTATGCATCAATTTGAATTAGCCAAGTCAATCACTGATATGCATTCAGATAAACGACTGAACATTCGACTTCCCTACGTGCTCAATGATATGAAAAAGAAGGCAACGAGTAAATCAATGACTAAGTCCTTCATTGAATCTTTGCGCAAATTAGATGCAAACAAAGGAATAACAATCGAAAAGGATAAATTGCGAGTGGATGCAGACGTAGTAAGAAATATGTTTCAGTACTCTGTCAACGGGCTTTGCAAAGAAGTTCAATCGATCTTGACTAAAACGGACGGAATAAAGTCCATTCTAGTAGTGGGTGGGTTTTCAGAATCTCCAGTCGTTGGAGAAGCAATCAGTTCTTTACTTAAAGGACTAAACATTGCTCTTATATTTCCACCAGAGCCGAGCTTGATTGTTTTGAAGGGAGCTGTTATGTATGGACACAAACCTGAAATAATCGCGAGTAGAAAGGCTCGATTCACGTACGGCCTAAAGACCACGGTACCATTCGATGAAAAGATTCACAGCATGAACAATTTGCACATCAAAAAAAGAAGGATTGGAGACAAATGGTACTGCACGAATCATTTCCAAGTTCTCATACATATGGGGGATGACATAAAAAACAAGGATAAAATAGTTTTTTTCCATGAGTCAGCTCATTGTGAACAAAAGACAATTACATTCGAGATGTATATTTGTAAAATTATCTCGCCAACTTATGTTGACGAACCAGGATGTCGTAAATTAGAGCGTGTCACATCTAGAAGTAGTGACGCAGTTACGAAAGTGGAGACCATGTTGTTTATTGAAGACAACGACATGTTCCTTGTTATTAAACATATCCAGACTGGCAAAGAGGAGAAACATAGATTTGATTTTATGTAAACTTTCTCACAATCATGGTTATATGGATCCCATATGGGCTGTTTCTGGGAAAGCCCATGTGAATATGCCCATATTGGACCCATATGAGACCTACGTGGGCAAAAACATAATTCTTAGCAAAAGTTTAACTTTGTTTGTTCACCAGACCGGGCCTTTTGTAGCTTCTTTTAGGATATATGTTAACGTATTACTTGCTTTGTTCCATGCAGTAGTGTTTCATTGACTCAGACTTGCGATGTGTTAGCGGAAAGGTCATACATAGAGGTTTTATACCTTTAGGTTTTCTTGATAGATGTCACCATGTATGTATAGTAAATCCGGTATTTTATATAACAAAAGAATTAAAGTTGTATCTAAGTACCAATACGCACAATTACAAGTTACTTCCTTCCTCAGTGTTGTATGTCGTGAACGCACATCCATAAAGAATAGTCCAGGAACTACACATAACAATGCAATGTATTGTCCCTGGAGGCGTATATCATAGGCACTCGATTTCGTGAAATTGAAAAATAACGTCTGTAAACGTATAAAAATCACGGAATCGAGTGCCTATGGCGTATATATGTTACTATGTTTACATTACACCCGGATGCTTTTGTCGTGAAGGTGTCTAAGCTCACTTGTGACCTATTTTCTTTTTAGCATGACGTTTTAATTATTCAGAAGAAATTTCTTATTTATATTGGATGATTCAGATCATTGGATGAAATCTACAAGCATAGAAAAAATTATATAAGACTTCGCCAACTTATAATGTTTAATGTGTACTTCTTGTGGTTGTAAACTTCGTAAAGTAAAAAAATACGAAAATGTGTTCTTATGCGGTCGAAATAAAGTTATAGACCGTTCTTGACAAACATTTTACATTTATTTGATTAATATACAGTAGATATGACTAAATGCGTAATTTATTAAGCTGACCTAATACATATCAACATTTTAGTGCGTGGCCTAATTGGACTGCTAGGTGATAAGTGGTGTTTGCACGGTATACTATAACGGCAATTTATAGGAATTTAATAAAAATCAGGTCGGGACACCTCTCGCCATGATAGTTCTATGAGTGTGAACATCTTGTATACATCAGGGATGCTATATTACATTATAATATATTATATATTGTAATATAGCATCCCTGTATACATGTACATGCTACCGTAGCAGTGAGTTAGGGTGTCCGTCTTCGGAGCGGGAGATCGAAGGTTCGAACTCCAGTGGATACCTGGTTAGAACCGATGCGGTTGGTTGGTGAGCCGCCCAATAGTTAAATAATGGTTACCGTAGGCCCATCTCAGTCAGGCGTCCGGCAAAAAGAGAAGGAATTCAGGAGGAGCTGTTCGAACAAAAGATAGGTGTCTCGTAAGGCAACTTGGCTGACCCTTTCAATAGGGGTGATATTATAATAAACAAAACCTTCACCTGTACGAGCGCGGCGATGTGGTTTTATTGTCATTAATCTCATTATGATATCATTTTAATGGGCAATCTTCAAGCTTGTGTGACATGGTGACTTGGTCATACACTTCTTATAGTTAATTGTCTCCCCTTTCTTGTATTAATGCTACGTTTTTTTTATGTAGCTATCGTTCGTATATGTCGAATTTTATACGACATATCACAAGCGACGCACCACATGAAGTTCGAAATATGAACGATACTTGACTTACAGGTTGTCTATAAGTTCAGTATAAACAGAAAAAAGTGTGACTTATTTTCTCTTTACCATATGTTCTCGGCACATCTACGTGATATATTTTTCAAATTTCAAATGAAATGCGGACATTTCATTGGACAAGAAATTAGAACAATTGTAAACGTTAGTTAGTGCTGTGTATTCGCTGGTTATAGATCTGTGTCAGCAAACCGATGTAATAAATTCCATTTTAAACATCAAAGTTTAAATCTAAATTTAAATCAAAACAACATAAAATGAAATTATGGGTTAGAAAATTTGGTTGTTCAAATGTTATTTATTACAAGCCTGTGCTACAATCAGAATTCCTCAGCGTTTGTCTGAAGAAAAGTGCGTATTTCTCAGTTACGGAAATGCCCGAGTAGTATAACTACAGTCTAGTATATATGTATGCTTGTACAAGTGGTTTCGGAAACGAAACCGAAGACAATGCTCTTTAGAAAGTGTCGTCCTTCATCCATGTGTATTGTTTACACGAGGGCAATAACAAAATAAATTTGTATACTTTCAAAAGTGCTGTACAGTAGTTTTCCACTACACAATATGGTAGTCGAATATCATTCACAGATCGATCAGATATTTTCGTCGGATTCGATATTTGTCTTATAAGACAATTACAATTATTAATGTATATGACAATCATTCGCGCATTGTCGCTTGTTGCTTGTATATACATGTATGTGTCTATACTGTGGAATCAATAATTTTCGTTGGGGATTTAATTCAAAAATAAAATCCCCACGAATCTAAATGTGGAGATAAGGCATTTTTTTTCAAAAATCAAAATCCACGAATTTGTGTCTCCACGAAATAGAAGAACCACGAAAGTTGAACCCAACGAAAATAAATGAAAATACGGTAAGTCCTGTGTTGCAACTGAGGTAATGAAAACTATTTTGGCGGACAGAATTCCGAGATCGTTATCATTGATAAATGATTTGAAAATTTGACAGTGCAGGTAAGGTCCGATAATATAAGTCATATATAATAATGTACTTAAGGTCATATTTAATGTATAACTGATACCGAAATTTGATTCAGTAGTTTAATTTTTAATACACCAGGTACAGTTTTATTTAGATTAAACACCTACCTGATTACACCTGGGACCCATCTAATACCTGATTAACTTCAATCATGTGGAAGTAAGAAATTTTACTGAATAAACTTAATGTCCTAAAAGTGATGGTGGTACATTTAATAGTCGAACCTGCGCTATATCAGGTATCATACTCATATATAGCCTCCTACGCAGCTTTAAGGACGTACTGTATCAAATGTATTCTGATAATTTACTTTTAACAATTCAAGAGATTACAAGACTAAATTGAATAAAGCATAATACTATTCTCACGAAGTCGAAGGCTTCATCAGATAGAAAATATATCAATTAAACGTTTATACTCATATATCAATTAATATTTTGTCTTCGCGTAAAGTAAAATCTTGGAGCTTTCAGTGCTTTGATAAGATATTTAGAAAATGTACGCGTAGCTGTTATTTCTGGAACACCGGTTTCCATTGTAAACAACAACAACAACAACTAAGACAACAACAAAGTGTCATTTTTCTAGATTTCCTAATCCAAGACTTCAACATTTTGTCAACTGAAGGTGTCAGATTATTGTGTTCATTTTTTTTATGCTACGATAGGGTTTGGAAGGGATTCATATCCATTGCGTTTACATGACACGTAATTGGAATAGAATTCGGATATGTAACAATTTTCGGATAACTTGTATATCATTAGTTCTAGATGAAAATCAGTAGTTAGGTAGCTATTTTTAATTGTTTCTTTATTTATTAAAGACGCTTTATCACACATAATCAACTTACAGTGTACTGTAAATGATGATTGATACACAATTTGTCTTTAGACTCTACATAGTCTTGTAAATATTTATTTATATTTTTAACATTTTGCGACAGTGCAATGATTGACCAAATCAAAACTTATTCAAAAGCATAATGTCTTGTTGTTAGGACTATTTAAGAAAAAAATCAGATTGAAGAATCCTATGATTTGAGTGACTACTGTCACTGCCACAGAAAATGCAATAAGAAAATGTAGCGGTGTGTATATAAATTATAATAAAATAAACTATATTATATTTTTAAATTGGCTGGGATATCCACCAGCCTGATTAACTCAGTTGGTAGAGCATCTGACTTGCAAGCAGGTCACGGGTTTGAGTCCCGCATCGGGTACACAATTTTCCTCCTCCTATTACATTTGGTGCCGTGAGTGTGTGACTAACCTTGGAATCCTAGAGCTAGGGTGAAGCAAATGGCTGGGTTAGTTTAAAGAGCCTGTGGTTGTCACGATTAATTACTTTGAAAAAAAGGAAGGAGGAATGTAGCGATGTGTATATTATATTTATAAATTGGCTGGGATATCCACCAGCCCGATTAACTCAGTTGGTTGAGCAGCTGACTTGCAAGCAGGAGGTCGCGGGTTCGAGCCCCGCATTGGGTACACTATTTTCCTCCTTCTATTACATAAGTATTCCACTAAGTATATTTAACCAAGATACAAAGTTTATTTAGGGTCGGTATACATATAACAGTAGCTATGTATAGCTATTGACTGACTTAAGAACATCATAGTTATATAAAAATAAAAATTCATGTAAAAGTACATGACAGGAATCGCAGCTAGGAAGTTAAAAACACACATTAGGACTATTATGAATGCTTGCAGGTATCTGATGTTAAATGGAGTGTTTTAACTTTTATGGCCTTCACATGGAAGATATTCTCTGTACATAGTCTTTGACCATCATGGGTAACGGAGCATCTTTTCTGCGGTCCCAAGATGATGATGACATTCTTGGGACAGATTTGGACGGAAGCAGTAAAGGCGTTATCAAGAGAATACCGATTGAAATGAAGCCTAGAGGAAAATTAGGGAATAAAATTACTAACTCTGTCTTACGGAAACCAAAAGGAGGCAGTCTAAGGTAAGTGTGCCTGTTTCATAAGATAATTGATTTAAAATTGATCCTTTAATCGACTTTCCCAGCCGATTTTGTTCATGGTACTGTCACTACAAAAGAATTGTGAAAGAACTGGTGGATTTCAAAAAGGTAGAAATACTTATAGTTAAAAGCTAGTAGAAAGATATTCCACGTTAACATTAGAGATTTAGTAAATTATCTTATTTTGACTGATTCTGAATTTGAGAAACATTAGTATTCTTGTCACCTACAGGTGAACATATTATGTAACTAGTAATTGCTTACACAAACAAATTTGTAAGCATTTTAAAGAATTATGTACTGTTTTACTTGTGCTCCCTAAACAATGGCTACTATTTTTCAGATCAGCTTTGTCGATAGATTTAGAGAATCCTGAAGTGGAGAGAATTCGTAGAGAGTATGAAATTTATAGACTTAACACTGAGAATGAGATACAAAATACATCTAGGGAAAAACAAAAACTGGAAACTGATAATAAACGACTTCGAGCAGAGTTGACTGTCCTGCAGAGAACTTGTAATAATATGAGACAAGAACGTGATTCTGCCTACGAAGAGAAGCACCAAGCTCTGGCACGCGCCGCAGCATTTGAACATGACAGAGATAAAGTTCAAAGAGTGTTTAAGGTAAAGTTTAATTTGTTGCAGTTTGTATGTAGTTCATTTTGACAGGGGGTGTTACTGTGCCTTGTGTTTGAGGGGGTACAAGCCAGTGTGATGGATGTGTATTAGAACTGCTTTCATCTCATTTGCAGGAAGTACTGGGTTAAAGATGATTCCTTCTTGTTTCTTAATTTTATATGTTATAAAGTTATAATATTTTGTAATTGATTATTCATATAAATCTAAATGTAGAGGAGGTGACCAACAACCTTATTGTACCTATTATGTGGTTGTGGGGAGATATGCAGGGTTACCCAGTAAGTAATCTATCATGAAAGAGCTATGATTTCTGAGAAAAATAAACATTATTTGGTGAAAATATCTCAAGAAATAGAAAATTATGGTCAATTTTAACTGCTCTGAAGGATAATAACCTGGATTTGGAAACAATGTGGTTGAAGGCCTTGTATTTGGCACAAATGGTCGGCCACATATGATTTTCAGGATTTTTGATTTCTTTCTATTGACATCCCAGGTAACTGTAAAAATCCTTTATTATAGATTTTCAGGGAAACAAAGGAATGTGAAATTCAAAACCTTCTTCGTGCCAAACGTGAACTTGAGAACAAATTAAGTAAAATCGCCCACGGTTACCTTCCTGAAGATGGTGACACCACTTCAAGAACTGGAATTGACAGTATGCCTTTATTATCATGTTTACAAATTGCTATTTAATATGGAAAAAACTTAGTTCCTGTTGATTTCTGAATAGTGAAAAGTTTTAACAGGGAAATAAGTCGCAAAATGTTTTCTATGCCTGTAAATTACATTAAATTTTGAGTAATACATGGGTTGAAAACTTTGTGCAATTATTTGGCACACATGTGTTTATATTCTGTTTTATCTGGTTAAGAAATACAGAACTAAATATACTTGCCTTTTAATTAAGACTGGATCTGTTTCTAGTAATTAAACTTTATGATAATTAGACCTGATTAATTAGACTTGATAAGTAGGGCTGAAAATTAAAATAAGATTGTTTGGAGTGCTCCTACCTACTCACGAAAATCCTAGCAAATAAATAGAATTTATTTGGGCGATGTTTTTTTGTTTACTATTGTTATATAGTAAAAAAATCCTGACCTACCTACCCGGTGCTAAAATTGCTGGGTCGGAGCACTCCAAACAAATTATTTTTATTTTAAGCCTCAAGGTGTAATAATTAAATTGTTTTGCAGGTAATAGTAGTCCTGGAGATTGGTGGACAACAGTGGAGTCTGAATCATCAATGGGTAGCACGGTACAACTACATCAAACTATACTCAGAGGTCCAGAATTTGCCAGCAGTATGATGGAGTTTGATGGACCATTTACAAATGTTAACAAAGGTGAGTAGTTTATCATAGTTCACTTCATCTAATTAGGGGTTTTCTTTATGTTTTGGGGAAGGCACCCTAGTCCTGATTATATGTGAATGAAATAGGGGGTGGAAGTCTCTTTTGGGAAAATTCTAGCCTAAAAAGAATTTTTGGGAAAGAAATTTCAAGGAGTAAATTAGAAGTTTTTGTGAAAATTGCATGATTTCAAAGAAATTTTCAGAGGGGAAGGCACTGACACTACAACTATATAAAAAAAGAAAGCCCCTGCTGATGAATAACTGTTTCTGATCAAATAAGTAGCCATCTTGATAACACAGAGTACTGTTTATACTAAAAATGTCTAATATGTTGCCCAGTACTAATGAATGAATTCTGTTGTTTATTTTAGAGGACTGGTCATCTGCATTGGCCAATCTGAACCAGATAGTTCCAATAATACCAGAACAGTCATTGAGTTGTACATTAAGATTGTATATATCTGCACCTAAAGATGCTCAGGGGGAGGTGGACATGTTTATAAAGGTATGTGTGATATCGTGCTGTCTGTTTTTCTTTTTTTACAAACACAAACAACGTTTGGCTAGAAATGAATCAAATTACTGTGAGTACTCATAGAAACACTGTTCTTACGATAGACTTGTACTGATTCATTAAACAGAACTAGTTTAACAATTGCATGGCAGATGTAGATAAACATAGTACTTTTGTCCATCAAAATTCATGCGCGCCAAGAGTGTGACAGCTATGGAAAGCTGAACTATTGTTCAGTTTCCAAGAATTAGTCATGTTTAAAAAAAATTAGGGTTGGTGGGTTGAAAAACTCTTCCTTTCTAGTTGTTTTTTCTAAACACCTGTCAGAGATCAGGATTTGCTGGTGATGTGTGTCTACCTTAGTAGGCTTGTAAGATAAAATGAATCAATTAATATTCAGTTTACTTGATTAAAGCACATAAAATGTCTACATGTTTAATTACAACTATCCAGGTGGCCTTTGTTCACAGGTTTGATTGCCTACTCTTACAAACAAACTAAAAATATTACATCCAATGTTAAATTGTCATCCACCTCTGAATTATGTGGGGTAGCTTTGCAGTAGCTTGCAGATAGAATCTGGTTAGTACTGGTTAAGGCCTAAATGATATCCATGGTAGCTAAATACCCGACACAATATGACTGAAATAGTATTAAATCCGAAGAAAGAAAGAAATACAAACAAACTAAAGAAATTTTGTGTTTGTCTGACATGAAATTTGTTTTGGCTAGGGTATAAGGTGTAGAAGGAATAACATGTAATGCAAGCTGATATAGGGGTTAATTTATTATTTATAAATTGTTTTACAGGAATATCGTCCAAAGTTATGTTCTATGTGTGAGAAGGAAGGTAGAAGCTTGATCACCATACATCTCTTTTATGATGAGTTAGACTCCCAGAATAATACTGTAAGTATTTCTTAAAAACTTCATAATTATGCTTGTTGAAATCCATGTTCAACCTTGTGATGTGAAATTTTTGATCATCTTGTAATTGATAAATATATATATGTGATGTTTGCTTCGAAAATCAGGCCTGTAGCTCAAATGATGTTACATTGAAAATCCTGTTTTAATTAAATCAAAACACATGAATTAAATGATTTCATGTGTTTTGACTAAATTACTCTGTAAAAACTCTGTATTACTGTATCAAAATAAGGTGAACTTTTGATCCATTGGCTCGAATCAGATTGTGAACCTTTCTTCTCTTGCACTAATGAATTTTTTTTTTCAGTATTTTTTTTGGATATTATTTCAGTGTTGCTTTTACTTTTTAGATGTATTATATAATAATAATCATCAGTTTGGTTATATGATCTGAATTCAGGGTCTTTGATTGTTTATACATGTGATTTTTGTAATGATTGATCAGTTTCCCGGAGAAAAGTACAGCAAAACCTTGATTGTCTGAACTCGGATTATCCGAAAAACCTGGTGTCATCCGAAATGACTTTTCAGCCCGGATTTCCCCTATATATTTAAGTATAAAATAACCTCAATTATCTGAATGGTGTTATCCAAAAACCATGGATTATCCAAAATGATGTCGGTCCTGTCGATTTCGGATATTCTAGGTTTCACTGTATGTAGTTTTATTATTTTAATTGAATATTTTATACTTGTAGGATATGCAGCTTAAAACAAGAAAACATCATACTCATAAATCTTCAATATTTCTGGCTTTCCTCGGAGATAATGCAAACAGGTAACACTCAGAAAAACTTCATGTAAAAACTTGATATGATTCTTTATCAAGATTAAGTTTAGGTACAGTCATGTGACAATCATGTGACTATGTATGGCCATGTGATCATGCACATTCATGTTACAATGTAGTCGTACAATAATGAGACCATGTAAAGTCATGTGAATATGTAAAGCTATGTGACTATGTAAAATCGCGTGACTTTGTACAGTCACGTGACTATTTCTACTTTGGTCACTGACAAGATATTGTATCTAAAATAGTTATAATTTACTAGCTACTTTGCCTTAAAAATTACCAGCAAACTTGCGTCTAATAGATACATATACCATTACTTCAATTGTAAACATAGACAATATGGATTTTGTATAAATACGGTGCAACCTCTATCTTGAGGAACAACCTCCTTTCAACTACATTATGATTTTTTCCCTCTGTACGATTTAACTATTAATTTAAGCTATCCAGAGCAAAAATCTCTCGACAATCGCACAATTTTGCTTCTCCCAAAGTGTGTTGCTTTAGAAAGGTTGCACTGTATGGTCTTGCTCGTAATATGCATACAAATAATTACAGGTTTACATCAGTGGAATATAAGTTTGGTCACTTGGATCACCCTGGTAACAAAACAGCTGTCTTCTGCTTTAGAGAAATCAGAGGGTTAGTACCTTGTCTTTCATTACAAGAACTAGAACTTATGACAAAGATATAATAACAGACACAGTTCTTCATTCTTTTTGTCTGAAGAAAGACTGTATGAATATTTTATTTGTACAATATCATTTTACTGGCCTGAATGTCAGTCACTAATAATGAGCAGATTTTAAACTACCCAGAAATTTCATTCTTTAATTTACTGGAGAAATCTGTATTAAATGAACATGTGTGTTAATGAGACACAGTTTGTTTACAATGCCCAACTAAATTGCTTGGTACACAGTGGCAACATATGTTAAGTGTTCTTGTTTTATTGCAATGTTTTATTTTATTTTACGCTCAGTTTTGATAAAAGGTTCTACTATGACCAGGCAAAAAAGCATTAATCAATTTTTTGATTGTTCAATTTTCTATACAAAATTCACACATTAATTTTTATGCTAGTACTACATTTTTTTCTACATCCGCCATGCAATTGTTAAACTAGTTCCCATCCCATGTTGCAGTGCAAGTTTATGTACGTTCAGTTTCCATGAGTACTTTCAGTAATTTGATCATGCTATTAAGAATAGTCATTTCTTTACATTTCAGAACAAAATCCAATTTGGACGCTCGTGAGTTACGTAATCAGATTCGTGATAGTGGAAGTGCCAAAATTATAGATGGGTATCCCACAGCATCCAAGGGGGCGGAGCTAGCATACCAAGAAATAGAGAAAATTCTCAGTATCGTAAGTGTATTAGATAAGAAAAAGTGTCAGTCAGGAAACAGGTCTTGCTGTGATGATAATTTGACAGCAAGCCTTACTTGCATATAAGCATTTCCCAATTTTATGCGCATTGTTTTTACACTTTGGCTTTATGATGTATGTAATGATTGTAAAGTTAACATGTTTAGCTACCAAGGGTTTTCTTTATGTTTTGGGAAAGGCGTCCAAGCCCATAATATGAGGATTAAATAGCTAGTTTAAGCCCCTTATGGGGAAAATATTCTCCCCTGAAACCAATTTGGGGAATTGAATTTCGAAGAGTAAGTTACAAATTTTTTTTTTTTATATCCGTATAGTACTATACTTCCATTCCAAATGACACATAATTTGTTCATTCATACATGTTTTATTTTATAATATTCCGCCTGTAACATAACGTCAAATATTACATGATGTCATGTCTGTTGTTTATTTTTATGTATTATTCTGAAGAAGGCGTAAACTAATGCCTAAACGTTAAAATACATAAAAAAAAAATTAAACACGTGTTGTTGTTGATTAAACAGTATTGGAAGATTAAATTAGAAATTCGGGGAATATTGCACACATTTTCAAAGGGGAAGGCACCCTTTACAGGTTACAACTATATAAAAAAGTAAACCCCAGCAAGACTCAATGCTTTATGTTAGTAATTGTTTCTATATAATGCAATAA
Organism: Lutraria lutraria; assembly: GCA_964023205.1. Lineage (NCBI taxonomy): Eukaryota > Metazoa > Mollusca > Bivalvia > Venerida > Mactridae > Lutraria > Lutraria lutraria. The sequence goes on along the minus strand of OZ026851.1, from coordinate 1,697,064 downwards.
TCATCTGGGCATTTTGAAACTTTGATTTTCAGGAATTAGGTCTAGACAGGAAGAAAATATCCGAGGAGGATGAGTTCACAGTACGTGACAGTGATATAACAGACACACTGGTCGATGGCGTATTTGATGTTAACTGTAACTACGAACAGATGGAAGCTTTCAATTTCGCTGTTAAATCCAGCTGTGAACTTGGCTTTGAAAAAGTATGATTTCTTGTTAAGGCCAATCCTAAAAAAAGGTTGCTTTGCGGTTATGTGAGCTGAATTTTATTTTATGTAATTAATTTACAGTCTTTGAACTAATTCTTTTAAAGCACTAGCCCAAACAATTAGTGCACTATTGAAAATAGACAATTTACCACTAGCCCGAATACACAATTTTGAGAAAGTTCACAAGCCCAAATAAAATTTACTAGCCTCGGGCTGTGGGCTAGTGGGTTAACATGAAGACTGAATTTAATGTAAATTTTTGATTTATGTAAAATATGGGATTGAATGAAGGGCAAAGTGTCATAGTAACACTTATGTAAAATATACTTATATAATATTGAACAACCTCATTGATATTAGAATGGTATAACTCATACCATATTAAAAATACAGTACCGGTACTAACATAGCAAAGGAATGATGTCACTGTAATGATTTAAATACCATTAGCTTTTTGTTATAGAAAAATATATGCAAAAATCAAACAATTGCTGATATTATCCCAAGATAATTATTACCCACGAAACAAGCACTTTTTCTTCTAAAAACATTCATTTCACTGTGATTTTTGCTTTTGTAAACTAGAAATATGTAGACCATGTGACGTCACTTTTCGACGTGTGCATAACAAACATACGATATTGGTTTTGGAAACATTTTTATTATGCCCCCGTATCGATAGATCGGGGGCATATTGTTTTTGGCCTCTCTGTTTGTCTGTTTGTACCAAACTTTAACTTTGCCTATAAAATCAAAATCCTGCACCTACGTCCATCAAACTTCCTATGTAGGTTCCTCATGACAACCTCTACAGTACCTGTGCATTTTCAGGTCAGTAGGTCAAGGTCACAGGGTCATTGTGTTTAAAATAATTCCGACATTTTTCTTAGGATACTACTCCTACATTTTTCATGGGATTTTAACGAAACTTTCACAGACTTGTTGTTACCAAGAACCACCTCACATAGATTCCGGGTTTTATGATGCGATCATTTTTGACAGAATTATAGCCCTTTCTTTTTTTGTGTGATTGTAACAGCGAAATACTCTTGTTTCCTTGTTTTCTCAAGGGATTTTGATAAAACTTTCATGAAACTATTGTTATCGAGATACCCAATGCATGCTGTAAAGGTTTTATGATTCGATAAATTTTGACGGAATTATGGCCCTTTGTTTATTTTGTGCATATGTAATATATAGAGAAATACTCTTTTGTTTGCAACTACTTCTGTATTTCTCAAGGGATTTTTACCAAACTTTGATAGAACTATTGTCACCATGTTCACCAGCACATATTGTTAGGGTTTTGTGATTCGATCATTTTTAGCAGATTTATGGCCCTTTGTTTGCCTGTACCAAAATTTAACCTTGCCTATTAAATCAAAACGCTACCACCTGCAATCATCGAACTTCATATCTTGGTTCATCATGACAATCTCTACAGGACCTGTGTATTTTCAAAAAGGGCAACCGGAGGGGGCATGGTGTTTATAAAACACATCTTGTTTCTTGCTATAAAGTATGTGGGGAGGAAAATACACTGGATAACTCTGTTATAGAACAAACAGAAACTATTACGACCAATAAATTTATATGCTTATGGGACTTTAAATACCATTATGATTATATATTTGTGTACTGTCAAATCTGTGAACAAAGGGCCACCTTTGGGAAATACAAAATGTGGCCTTCATTGACCATTGGCATTTATTAAGAGGACTAAATAATGGATGACTGTTTTTATATGGCCTTTATTCACAGGATGGGCTTTATTTGGAGGTGGCCACTATCACAGGTTTGACTGTAATTTGAAATGTTTCTATTTTGCAGCATTACGAACGTTTGAATGCTCATGTGTTATCGGCTGGACCCTTACCTCCGCTTTTAATACTCAGTCCTGCAGGATCGGGCAGGTCTTTGCTATTGTGTAAATGGTAAGTTGTTTGTAATAGATATACACTGAGCTGAACGTCTAAACATTCACCTTGTATTTATATAGCACAGGAAAAGACATTACCAGGTGCTCTTTTAATATAATCAATCAAGCTTTTACCTTAAGTACTCTGTTTGTACTTTATGTGTATTGATTTATTTTGATTATAAGTTAATGTATTGTAAAACATCTGAATAAATTCACTTTTATTTTGTTCTTCCAAGACTCAAGTTTTATAAGTAGGATGTTTAGAGTCCACTCAGTGTATGTCACTATTAGTCCTTGTTTATAATAGGCAGACATTTCATTTTGAAATAATTGGGCCCTGCTAAATTATGTTTATTTGGTAAAATATTTTGTTATGATTTTCTTCTGAACAATTCATAATTTTACGTTTATCAGAATCCAGTTCCTACAATGTATTATAGTAAAATTTTCCTGAATGAAGTCCATGGAAGCTGGTTAGGATAACTGCCCACCACGATGTAAGTAACTGAAATAAAATTAAAAATTATGTTATATCAGATGAAATAAATAAATAACAGTTCTATGATTTTGATGTTTTTATGATTTAGGATTCAGCTGCAGATAGAAAAGTCCCCTGGAAGTCTGGTGTTGTATCATTTTGTGGGATCAGATCATTCTATATGTGCAGATCCTGTTGTTATGATGAGGAGAATCACGGGTCAGGTATGTACTTACTGATAAGCCTATCAAATACAGGTGTTAGAAGCTTTATAGCTGATATCACAGAAAACACATACAAAATATTTTTTTCTTATCCACTGACTGATGAAATTTAAAATTTTACAAATTACTACCGTCAAACCTGTGTTTGTGGCCACCTCTCACTAAAGGCTACCTTGTCAATAAATGCCTTTGTTTTAAAAAACGTTACTGATTATTTAAGAACAAAATGACCTCTGTATAAAGGCCTCTTGTTAATAATGGCCATATTATATCCTTACCAAGGATAGCCTTTGTTTACAGGTTTGACAGTATTTACTGATGCCCATTTTGTTGCTGGATCAGAACTTGTTTATACAGTGCAACCTCTCTGAAGCAACACCCTTTGGGAGTAGCAACATTATGCCGTTGTTGAGAGGTTGTTGCTTTAGAGAGGTTAAAATAATAGTTAAATTATGTAGTGTGAAAAAGCATGTTGTTGTTGAAGGGAGGTTGTTGCTCAAAAGAGGGCTGCTTTGAAGAGGTTGTACTACATTTTATCTATGACAATGTTCAGCACCATCATTGGCTGACTGTATCTCAGACTGATTCGTTAAGATTTTTGTATTGAGGCAAAAATTTGATTTTTATTCTAGTTGCTACAACAAGTCACATCACCTCCATCTTTAACATGTGACCCAGCAAGACTAGTAGAAGAATTTCCACGTTGGTTAGAGAAAATATCATCACGGACAACAGGTGGAGTTATACTCGTGTTAGATTCAGTGGATAGATTCCATGTAAGTGTTTGAACTATTCATGCCATTTTGGTCTGGAAGTTAATTAACGCAGGTACTTGAAATATTTGAAATAAGAGTAAGGATATCAAGGCCTGGTTCTCCTTTTATCTTCTCTCCCTTTCTCTGGGTCGGCTCTGAAATAACCATAACTATTGATTTGGCTGTAAAACAACAGGCATTTAAAACTGAGCTTGGAGTTCTATAAGTTTCTTGTATGAGCTCGACTTGACCATTCAGTGTCCGACAAATTTTTTTCTATTCTTGTTGCCCACTGGGCAACCAAAATTTTGAACTGGTTGCCCGGAACTTTTAGCTAAATTTTTTATCGCACGCGGTGTATTTCTGCATATTTTGCAATTACACTGAAACTGAACAGCCAATCAAGTGACCTTTGATCTACTTAATGTAGATATAATACATGTACTTATTAACATGTTTTGATTACCATGCACTGTTAAAGTATTCTAATGACCAGCATATAATATGTATACAAATGTCTATAACAGAAACACATTAAATCAAGCAAACATTTGTGTTCTTTATTCATGTTTATAAAGACACATAACATTAACACAATCACATTTTAAGACATGCTGTACAACAACACAATTTAAATTTAAAGTTCCAATTACACAAAAACAAGTCGATTATTATATACTCCCATCTTTCAATGTCACCAATTAGTCACTGTTTCTTGAGATATAAAAAAATCCAGGTACTATAACTTGTTTTCAATTTTCAAAACACACAAAACTGTCCTGCCATCTACTGGACTCTCGGTGAAAGTTATTAGCATAATAATTTATCTTTCCAAACTATTAAAACAGAATGAAACACAAAACTGTCCTGCCTCTCGGAGAGCCGTTTGCTTAATCATCTGAATCGTCCACTGACACTGTAAGAGAAATGATTGTTATAAGCAATTCGTAGAGTCTGTTTTGTATCTCTTTTATTATATGAAGTCAGGTCACGCAAGTCAAAATATTTTATTGACATTAACACATGATACATGTACTGATGTATATAAAGTCGTACTCATCAAACATCTCGTGTATTTGCTATGGAAATTCGTCAAATAAAGATCGTCAGTGCGTTTGATTATTATTATTATTATACCATATTTATATAGCCCTTTTTTCATGTAATTACACGTTCAAAAGTGCTGTACAATCACGATTACGACATGGTTAAAACAATATGTAATAAATACAAACATGTTAGTCAAAAATGATATGGGTAAAATATATACAACTATGGACAAAATTATAAGTCAACAAATCTACCATTAATTTATGCATACAAGTAAGGTACACAATAATTCTAAAATGATTCAAGTCAGGTTGGCTTCGTAAGCTGTTTGGCCAGTCCACACGCGCATTACTCCACCAGCCGGTGTTCACTGTTCACTACGCAATGTCACTGAATGTTTACTAAAGGTACATTAAATTAAATTAGTGTTTCAAGAAAAGCGTCAAGATACCACTGCTACAAGAAACCGTCTCCAAAAGTATAAAGATACTACCTTTAAAGAGACCCCCATACTCAAAGGAATTAAATACTATCTAAGAAGTAAAACCTAATAGCCTGAGTAAGCTTTTGTAAAATAGTGCGTTTTCAGCGCTTTCTTGAATGACGGTAGTGTTTTACTGTCTCTGAGTGCAGTTGGCAGTGCATTCCAGAGCTTAGGTGCCGCGGCCGTGAAACATCGATCACCGAACGTTACAGTCCTCATCCTCGGCACAACTAGAAGAACAGAGTCATATTTAGACCTAAGCTGTCTTTGTGGAGTATATACTTCCAACATACTTCTGATGTAGCCAGGGGACTTTCCATTTAGTGCTTTGAATACATGAGTCAACACCTTGTACTCCACTCTGTATTGTACGGGAAGCCAGTGAAGATCCTTCAGCACAGGGGTGATGTGATTGTAACGTGGTGTCCGTGTGATGAGGCGGGCGGCTGTATTTTGAATATTTTGTAGTTTGTTCAGAATGATTTTTGGGGAACCGCACAGTAACGAATTGCAGTAATCCAGCCTTGATGTTACTAACGAATTGATAAGGGATTTTGTTGCATCAACAGTCAAATATTGTCTGATTTGACCTATTTGTCTGATCTGCATGAAACACGACCTTGAAACAGAGTTAACATGTTTATCCATGTCCAAATGTGAATCCAGCATGGCACCGAGGTTTCTCACCATCGATGATGATCTGATCACAGCGTCGCCAACTTTCACAGTTAGATTCTCGGCTGTTCTGGCATTTCGTTTCGGTACAAACAGGATTACCTCTGTTTTGTCAGCATTTAATTTCAGCAAATTTGCTTTCATCCAGTGTAAGATATCCTTCAGACAAGCTTCAATTCGTTGTAGTGTTTCATCACGCGAGACGCAATCTTTTGGTTTGAATGCCATATACAATTGTGAGTCATCAGCGTAGAAATGATATTGTAGTTGGTGCTTTCTGCAGATTTCACCCACTGGTTTTGTGTACATGATGTAGTTCTTCGGACCAAGCACAGAACCCTGTGGTACACTATAGTTCATCAGTACTGGTTTTGATCAACCTACCTGGCATAGTATTTCATTCTTCTGTGCATGCCGCCAACAGAGGCGACACAAAACAAAACGCCCATCAAATACAACGAAATTCTTAAAAGTTTTTTAAGTTTTTCGCACATTAGCCGCCATGTTACTAATGACTCAGCTAAACGGTTCCCATTCTCGCGAGTAAAAATCATATCGAAGCCGGTAAGCAGTAAGCACATGGCTCTAAAAATAGAATTTTAGTCAAAGACGTTGCACGACTATAAAATCCGAGGATTTCGGATATTTTTTATAATAAGGCGGAGTTAAATCTTCGATATCGTATTGAGTGTAGTACAGTGATTGACAGCTGTGGGCGGTCTTTAATGAACAGAAGCGTGTCAGTTTAATATGTTGATTGGGATTAACAAACAACTTAAGTGAGAGCCGTAGGCGATGTTTGATGATCCTTAGCGGAAAACCAATATAGCGTGTCGGTATATGATGTCAATTGGGGTTATATATACAACTCTAGATCGAGCTGCTGATGTCTGCTATTTCCGGGCAATTGGTCCTTTGATTTTATGGTAGCCCGGCGGGCTGATCTGAAATATTTTTCGTTTCCCGACCGAAAATTCTAGTTGCCCGCGGGCACCGGGCAAAGGATTTGTCGGACACTGCCATTTGAAGGAAATGGATATTTTGATCATCTGACAGTGTACACAAAAAATAGTAACTTTGAAATGAGTCTTATACCCATATTTGGTGTTAAATCAGACTTGATTAAAAGGAAGATTGTTATTATTAGATTAATGCTTTTATCAACTGCAGTAAAATAGAAAAATATTGTTCAAATACAACCCTATACTGTCTGGCTATCTAAGAGCTAGCCAACAATTAGCTGGGATTTTTATTCATTTACTCTGACTGGTAACATGCACATAATTGATAAAAAGTTCGGAAGAAAAATTATTGATTGTGAAGTAAATTTTCTGTTATTACCATACATGTATAAGGTACTATTTTCTTTTTTCCCAGCATGCTGAAACTCATCTAAAATGGTTACTGGATCCATTACCTGTTGATGCTAGAGTTATTGTATCTGCACATGAAGATACCTGTCCACAATCCTGGAGGTATCTTAATGATTCATTTACTTAAAATTATCTTAAAATGGTTTTGTGATCATTGAATTGATATCTATTTTTGTCCAGTTTTTCAAATTGTCCTTTAGTAATACTGGTTCTTGTCTAGAAACATTGATACTATTGATAATTTATCGAAGAAGTAGAAATTTGAGTATGAATTGGGAATTAATTTGGTTCTTTTTAGATCTCTTTGATTTTCGTATAGTGAAGGATATAAGCAATGTAAAGCTTTTGTTTTTATGTCTACGGGTAACAGACCTTGACACTTCCACCACGCATTTATACATCACAGAGCTGTACACAGCTTAATTTTACCCCCATCCATTATCAGCGGTGGGGTTATACAGGAATCATCTCGTTGCATCCTATCTTATTTCTTTTCAGGGATTTCAAAACAATTTGGCATGATTATTCACCTAAATGAGACTGTGCGCTGAGCATAAGTACCGGGCCTGTACCTCCAAGATTAAGGTCACACTTGAAGGTCATAGGTCAATTATTGGGTTTGCTTTGTATGGGGTGCAACTCAATTGTTCATTGAAAGGAATACAATTTCTTTATTGTTAGTGGCAAAAAATGTCTCTTTACTGTGACATGGTCGAAAATAATATTAACACATGTATGTCAAAGTGGTGTGTGTGGATATTGGTCACATCTGTTACAAGCTCTGGGTTTAGATGAGAATTCCGAGGTTGATACTTTACCTTTATCATATCTTTATCATATTTTGACAGATCTTGGCCGACTCTACAAGTGGAACCACTCAGTAATAAGAATGTGAAGGAATTGTTGAGAGCAGAACTTGCTACGCTAGGTGCGAGTCTTAACAACGAAGATGAAACTAAAGTTTTAACTCACTGTAGAAATAACGCTACATGTATACCTCTGTATGTGATGGTGCTTTCTAGACATATAGCTTAGTAAGTAGAAATCTGGATTTCAGAAATATTGTATATTTGTATATAGTTTTTTCACATATTGCAAATTGTGAGATTTGAATCAAATCTTTCCTGTTTTGTTCCATTTTATTCTGGTCTCCTAATGTTTACTTAAATGTTTTTTAGGCCCCAACTGGGTAACCCCGTTTATTTCACCCTGTAATAGGTATTAGGGGTAGGGGTCATCCCACCTTTATGTAGCATTTTTTTTCATACATAACAATCAGTGTATGAGGTATGTGCTAAATCTTGTAACTTTTTGTTTTTCCTTTTTTTCTACAGTTGTTCAAGTAATGACGTGAAAGTAACGAAACATTTGGATGCCTTATTGTCTTCCTCTGATTGTGTTGGTTTGTATCTCAAAGTGTTGGAACTTGTCAAGGCCGACCTTGAAACCCAGGAGTCCCGAGGTTTTACCAGAAATGTAAGTGATGAGTCCTTTTATCATGTAGTTTCCCCCCCCCCCATACAATAGCAGAGATGACAATATTCCAGATATATCGTAATTCCGGATTTATATGTTCTGAAAGAGCTATAATTTCTGAGCAAAACAAAAGTTATTTGATGATAATATCTCAAGAAATGGCAAAGTTATGATCAATTTAATCAGCTCTGAAGGATTTTCTCTAACACAAACTGGGTTAAATATGGAAACAATGTGGTTGAAGGCGTCTTATTTGGCAAAAATTGTCGGCTGTTTATATGATTTTCAGAACTTTTAATTTGGCTCTATTAAAACCCCTGCGATAGATCTGGGGGCATATTGTTTATGGCCTGTCTGTCTGTCTGTTTGTACCAAACTTTAACCTTGCCTATCAAATCGAAACGTTACCACCTACAGTCATCAAACTTTATATGTTCGTTAAATATCCTATCTGACATTTTAGGTGTTACGTTACTTGTATATTAGTCGTAGCGGCCTCAGTGAGAAGGAACTCATGGATCTTATACCGGGTCTCACGTGGAACTTCCTCGGTCCTTTCTGCTACTTGATGCATGATCACCTGATCATTAAATACCAGGAAGGATTGCTTCTATTTGCTCATGAACAGGTAAATATTATTTTTCTTATTCTTTCAATGATCTGGATAAGTGGTATTTATTATTTAAGTCTGCTGTGTTGAAACCTATATGTAGTTGAACTTAAAACAAAATTACCAAAGAACTGTTTCCAGTGTAAATATATGTAAAAAAACGAAAATACTGGTCAAATCTTATGCAGTGATCTCCCTTACTTAAACACTATCTTATGGAAATTCTGCATCCCACAGGACTCAATTGGACATTTTTAGCAGTGCTGAGCAGAATTTCTGGCATATTTGAAGCAGAAAAACGCATCCCGTAAATCCCTGCTTGGATTGTTTATGTGGCTGTATCTATTGAGTAGTACTTACAAACTACGGATCATTCTATACAATTTGTATCTTTCAGGTTTTGAAGTCAGTACATGATTTTTGTTTCGGTAAAGATGAACAGAAAGTGATCTCACAGATAAGACAGTCATTGATTACGTACTTCAAGGCACAGATGAGGTTACATAAAGAATCATCACACTTCATCATTTGATCCCACTTTTCATATCATGCAATTTTAGTTAGCTACAGCACATTAAATTTTGTGATAATATTCTTTAAAGTTTAGTCTTTCCTTGGATAAAAAATTGCTTTGTGGATTTTCACGTCTAAAACACAGGACTTGCGTGGGAATTTTTGTTTGCGACCTGTTTCTGAAAT